>JAEIFJ010001141.1:0-600000 GCA_018903435.1 Leucophenga varia
AATGCGCGCATATAATGCAAAAATGTCTTGCAACAGAAGAGCACAAAAAAGAACAAACAATGAAAATGTTTTAAAAGCAAAGAAAGATATTAGAAAAAAAATGAGCAATCTTTTTTTTTTTTTAACTTGGAAATTCCTAAAAATTTTATTATTATTTACCAAGTTGGCCAGCCACATAATATATTTTTTTTTTTTCGTATGTCTGCTGCTATTCAGATACAGACAAAAAAAAATTTGCGCGCTTAGTAGCACTTAAAAGAGTTTTAGAAAGTTTTAGTTTTTACTCATTTCTTATACATAAACACTTTAAACGCCACAAAGTATGCTACAAAAATATACAAAATGTGCAGAAAATTGCAAAGGAAAGTGCTGCGTAAACACAAAACAAGATACAAATACACAACATCTTTAATAGATACAACAATGACGACGACGATGTTCTTGTTGATGTTGTTGTTGTTGTTGTTGTTGTCGAACGAAACAACAAAGAAAAGCACATATGTATATATTACACTCGTGACTGACTGGTTAAAATACAATACAATATATGGTTTTGTTTTTTGTTTTTGTTAAGCATTAAACATTCACACACTTTGCAATATGGACAAAAATCACGTGCGATATGTGAGCGTGGGTATCTTGAAAACTTTTGAAACAAAAATACTAAAAAACAAGGAAAAACGTTAACTTCGGTGGAACCGAAGCTGAAATACCCGTTACATGGGCGTGTCGTCTTGGTTTTGACCCTGGATGACCAAAAATGTTTTTACCCAATTGGGAGCGAGTACATTCATAAATAATTACTATTTAAAAAAAAACAAGAAAAAACGTTAACTTCGGTAGAACCGAAGCTTAAATACCCGTCACACGAATCTTTAAAGAGTTTATGTGTAATCATCAGTGGTCACCCAAGTTTACACACAATATTAAGTTCAAATTTTGAGCTAAAAATACAGATATGTATACCAACATATTTCTCGAATATATCTGGAAATGGCCGGTAAGGTTGAATGCAAGAAACACCTGAAAATGGGCGTGGCACCATGATATTGGAAGAGTTTTTACCCAATATGGAGTAAATACATGAATAAATAATAACCATTTTCATAAAAAAATCGAAAATGGTCCGAAAGTTTGTATGGGGGCTATACCAAAAAATGGGCGTGGCACATCTGATTTGACATTGGATGACATTAAAAGTATTTTTAACCAAATTTGAGTGAATATATGCATAAATAAATAGTATTTTTTTACAAAAAATCGGAAAAATCGGAAAAAACGGAAAGTTTATATGGAGGCTATGCCTAAAAGAGGGCGTGGCATTTTGGTTTTGACACTGGATGACAAAAGAAATGTTTTTACACAATTGGGAGCGAATACATTCATAAATAATTACAATTTTTATACAAAAAATCGGAAAAAAACGGTAAGTTTGTATGGGGGCTATACCTAAAAATGGGCGTGGCACCTTGGTTCTGGTATACAAACTAACTAGGAGCACAAAAACCTTAAGTTTCGAATTTCAGGTCAATATCTTTAAAACTTTTCGAGTAACAGCCATCGCAACAGACAGACAGACGGACAGACAGACAGACGGACAGACAGACGGACATGGCTAAATCGATTCGTCTCATCGAGCTGACCAAGAATATATATACTTTATAGGGTCTCCGATGTCTCCTTCCATGCGTTGCAAACTTTCGGACAAAATGATAATACCCGTTCACACTATATGTGACGGGTATAAAAATCGAAAAAAATCGATAAGTTTGTATGGGGGCTATACCTAAAAATGGGCGTGGCACTCTCATTTTCGAACTTAACCTAGTCGTTGCCGAGAAAAGCTTAAGTTTAAAATTTCAGTCCAATATCTTTATATCTTCATCGAAAAGATCGCATAGCAACAAACAGACGGACAGACGGACAGACAGACGGACATGGCTAGATCGATTCGTCTCATCGAGCTGATCAAGAATATATATACTTTATGGGGCCTCCGATGCCTCCTTCAATGCGTTACAAACTTTTTGACAAACTGAATATACCCGTTCACACTATGTGTAACGGGTATAAAAAAGGAAAGCAATAAATAAGTCTCGTGAGTTGAACTACAATTTTATCAAGAACAATTGTTCTTTGTATCAAGAACAATTGTTCTTTTATCCAGTATAGTAGTTCTTTATATCGAGCACAATAGTTCTTTGTACCAAGAACAATTGTTCTTTGTATTTACAAAAAAATTGCTCTTTGTATCAAGAGCAATTGTTCTTTATATCGAGCAAAATGGTTCTTTGTATCAAGAACAATCCTTCTATGCATTGAGCACAATAGTTCTTTGCAACGAGTACAACAGTTCTTTATATCAAGAACAACCTTTCTCTGTACTGTTTTTGTTATAACTGTTATACATAGAGTATACGGGTATATTCAGTTTGTTCGAAAGTTTGCAGCGCATTAAAGGATGCATTAGAGACTCTATAAAACATATATATTGTTGATCACCTTGATGAGACGAATCGATTTAGCCATGTCCGTCTGTCTGTCTGTTGCGATGCGTTTTACTCACAATGTTTTTAAGATATTGGCATGAAATTTTAAACTTAAGCTTTTCTTGCTTCTAGGCAGTTTGTATGTCAGAATCAAGGTACTACGCCTATTTTTAGGTATATCCCCCATACAAATCTACCGCCCATTTTTTACTTTTTGTATAAAAAAATTTATTTTTTCTGAATGAATTTAAATTAAAGTTTGGTAAAATCAATTCCAATGTCCATCTAAGTCAACACATTAGATATGGTAAGGATCGGGCTAATATAACATAAAGTCTCTATACAAATTTGACCAAATTCATTGTGAAATCTAATCTAAGCACCTGGAGAACATATAAACTATTAAAAAAAGTTGTGTAACGGATATTTCAGTTTCGGTCCCAACGAAGTTTACGTTTTTCATTGTTTTTTTTTTTTTCTCTCTCTCATAACTCTATAAGAGACCTGGTATGTTATACGACGACTCCAATTGTTTTTATCATTTTTTTCAAACTACCCTCGAAAATTCTGGTATTATATTCTTCGATTTAATGAGTTGAAACGTGCAACAAACGAAGTGGAAGTTTGAGTAAAAGAACAAGTGGAGGAGTAAAGCTTTCCTTGGAGTGGGTGGGGTGGTGAAGATGGTGTGGGGTGGTTTGGGGCGTACACATGCCGACACTAAAGAAAATCAATAGCGAATGCATTACCGCACTCCCTTTTCAGCATATTCCTCTCTCGTTTTATGACATTCACAATAGTTACAGGTGCATGTAACGTTTTTTTTTTTTTTTTTGGTAAAAAGAAAAAAGAAGGTTTTTGCTTGCTGACTGGTGGCAACATTGTTATTAGATACAATTGTTTTGTTGTCTATGATACTGTATAAAGTTTGTTTTTGTTGTTGTTGTTGCTAAGCGTATTATACACACACACACACACACACACACATACAATGGCACATAAAGGACTCCAAGGAGTAGTAAACTTTCAACCCCTGCAATTGAGAAGTGGAGGAGGCATACATACAATGCATAATAAATCAAATCAAAACCCAGAAAAACCTCAAACAAAAATTTAACAAATTTAGCTACGAAAATATTTTGAGAAAATAAAAATAAATTTTCCGCAGAAATTTGTTTCGATTCTTTGATGGTTTTAGATGTATTTTTCCTCAATGTCTGCTTCAAACTTTTCGAAATACAAAAATAATAATAATGCCGGCAATACAAATGTTGCACGGACATTGACATCCCAACACAACACAACACATCACATCACACAATTGTAAAATTTTAGCCGGTATTTCGGCATTTGTATATACTTGAACGGTGTGCTTTGTTGTTGTTGTTGTTGTTGTATACTACCGAATCGAATCAAATTAAATCTAGTCGCGTGGGTGAAGTTAAGGCAAAAGCTCTAAAATCAAATACACATAAAAACAGTAAACAGCGAACGAATCAACGAAGGGATTTATTTTATATAGAAAACCGTTGTACATAAACCTAAAGTTTACAAGGTTACATTTTAGAGTTTGAGACGATTTTTATAGTTCTTCTTACAAAAGAGCTCCTTCCTTAAAGTTGTACCAGATTCAGTAGAGTCAGAATATTCGTGGATAGACTAGCTAGGAGCTGAGGGCATATACAATGACGAGCAAAACTGTAACACGATTTCAATGTTCTCACTTCACATCGGTCTATATTTTCTTTTCTACTTAATGCATGCTTAAGATCTTAGTCTTGTTTTGTCAGTGCAATATTTCGCTCTATTTTTCAAATATTTTGAAGTCATTTGATGGGCTGGAAGAGAAATGCAATGGCAAAGAGTAAGAAGAGTCAAATGTTACAGTTATGCACTGTGCTAGTTTTTAAACAAATATTTTTATGGAAATTTTTTTAATAATGGATCCACAGCGCTTTTGATTTTTTGAGTTCATCTATGCGATTTGGTATGCTTTGGGTGGTAACGTCGCACCATTTCAGAACAAAATCGCGTAAAAGACGTCTTTGGTACTCTTCCACAGCTCCATCACTTCACTCGGCGGGAACCCATATTTCGCAAGCTGCGATTTAACATTGTTCCATAGATTTTCTCGACTGGAGATTGCGATGTCCACTTCATGAACTGGAATCTTTGCTTTGAAATTAAATTTTTTACCAAATTGGACCTGATATATATATATATATATATATATTTTTGATGACTTCTCCTAAATTCTTTTGCAAAATGTTTTAGATATTGCTCCTTACGCATTATTCCATCGATCAATTCCAAGGGTTCAACTCCAGTTTTATGTATACACCTCCAAACCATAATTGAGCCGGAACCGTGCTTGATGGTTTGACGGTAAATAATACGAATTAATTCGTAAAAGTAAGAATGTCGGATTAATGATCTATACATTTTTTTTACAATTCTATAACAGACAGACAACAGTATGAATTATAACGTACAAAGTACGAATTATTTTGTACATAGTACGAAATTTTTCGTAAATAGTAGAAATAACTTTGTACATAGTATAAAATTGTTCGTGAATAGTAAAAATTATTTATTTTGTACATAGTACAAATTATTTTGTACATAGTACGAATTGTTTTGAACATAGTAAGAAATTTTTTGTACAAAGTACGAAATATATCGTAGATAGTACGAATTATTTTGTACATCGCACGAATTGTTTTTAGTACTTAGTACGAAATATTTCGTACGAATTATTTCGTATATTGTTTGAATTGTTAAACATTTAAGAACATTTCGGACTGATGTTGGGAGATCTTTAACAGAAATTTCATAGGTTTTTAATAAATGGAAAAAAAAAACAGGAAAAACGTTATCTTCGGAGGAACCAAAGCTTAAATACTCGTCTTTAAAGAGTTTATGTCTGATCATCACTGGCTTAGATAAAACTTCGAGATGGGATGGGATAGGTGAGGTAATGAGAGGTAAGTTTGTTTAGGGCTATACGTTATAATGTTCCGATCCGTGGAGAGTTTAAAAAAAAAAAAAAAAAAAAAACATTAATAAACTATGAAACTTTTTGAATCCGACTTTGTCTATACTATATATTGTATATGGGCTAAATGTACTGAAAAGGAGTAAGCTTAAAGTTTGTTGCGAACAAATAATGCAGGACAAGCAAGCAGGAAACCCAGCATAGTTGTAGAGAGTATACAGGAAAAATTATTCGAGCTGTCGAGTAAGAAGAAACGTGCACTTTTGTGCTGCTGTATTGCGTTACTTATTGTACATACTCGTCTATATATACATACATAGTTAGGTATATAAAAGCATATATAGTATGTATACATAGTTATATTCAATGCATTTAACATTATAAAGCTCATATCTACGCTATGCATACATAGCATTGGTTTGGATGATAGTTGGGTGGCTCGGAATGTTTGGTTTGGTTTGGTTGCTGCTACATTAAAAAACGTCGTGTTGCATAATAGTTTTGTGCATTGCCATTCATGACGTTGTTGTTGTTGTTTTTGTTGTTGTTGTTTTCGTGGCCTAGGTCATAGAACTTTTTAAGCAGGCAATCTACATTTTACATATACTATATATGGTATATAACATCAAACAGACAGACAGACGGACAGACAGATATTCATTTTCTCGTTGCCAAAAGCAAGAAAAGTAAATAGTTTTGTGGTTCGGCTGCATGCTCAAGGCAACGACTTAACGCAAGCAAACAGGAAGTTGAGTGCATTTGATTGCATTTTGCTTTTACTTATCCCATCTGTCCGTCTGTCTGTCTGTCTGTCTTTCTATCTTACTATCTCTCTGTATATCTGTCTAACATCGGTCTAGTTACTTTTTATATCTTTCATTCACATACATACATATAGTATATTGTAGTGGATTATGTTATACATTGCATAAGCTGACATTGCATGCAAGGATATGCACATCTTTCGACAAAATAAAGTTTTCTCTTTATCACTTCCATTATTTCTGATTTCCGTTTGAAAGAAAAAAACCTTGAATTGTGTATTGTTGTAACTTTAAAACAGTTGGGTGTGGTCTGGGTTTAAGTAACCTTTTTTTTTTTTGTTATTTTAAATTTAATAATCCTCAAAATAATCAAAAAAGAAGAAAAAAAAAAACAACTGATATAAATGGCTGCAATCGTTGCATATTTAAAACAAGCGAAAAAATGGACTCTTAAATAAATCTTTCCATGTCAAGATTTCAGGATTTTTTTTTTTTTCGAACAATTCTTATAAGATTCTTTTCAAATCAATTCTTATAAGATTAATTCTCAAACAGTTTACAAGGCTTCATAAATAAAAAAAAACAGTTATGGTGTTTCAACACAAGTTAGACAAAGACTATCACGAAGAAACTCCTAAATTGATATGCCTAAACTGTTTGTGAATTATAAGATTATAGGAATTTAATTTGAAAAGTAAATCACTATAAACTTTAGAATAATTAGAAAATTCGTCTGTATTGAAATCCAAACCAAAATAAGTACATATATAAGTATTCTATATGAATATGGTATATACTAACCTCCTGTATCGTATTTTCTGGCTTTTTGGTTGACATATTTAAAAATCGTTCTTGCGATTGACAAAATTTTTCTGTTTTTTTGTCGAATTTCTTTTTGTTCTCCTTAACGCCACCGATTTGTTTCTTACGAAATTCCTCAAGTGATTCGATTATAGCCTTATCGGCTAGTGTCAGCTGTAATCCAAAAAAAAAACAAAAAAAAAGAAATAATAATAATGAAAATAAAATAATTTATATTTTAGTGCATTAAAACCAAAACGTACCATTTTTCACGATCATCTTCAATGGTACCAATTATGGCACCAAATCGCTTTAAACTTTCGCAAATCACATTCTCATCGTCCGTCTGCGCTGTGCCAATGCATTCGAAGTTAAAATCATTTAACAGTGTTGCCAGCTGTTTCATACGTGTGGAGAGTACTGCAAAAGAAAAAGCCAAAAAAAAATAATTAATCACATTTTGTTTTTTGATTGAAAAAGTAAAAAAAAAAAGAAAGCAAAAAAAATTAACTTCTAAACTTTGTTTTTTCTGATCTGTACAAATTTCGTGAAGAGTGAAAGTTTTTGTAATAAAAAAATTGCTGCTACCGTATTTCTTTTTTTTGTATATCACGCATAATATTCAATTTGCATTTATAATTTAATTGATTATTGTATTCGTTTGTACTACTCTGCACTCAACAATACATTCGTATTGTCTATTTAAACGAAACTGTTGTAAAAGCAGCGAGTGTAATCGATTCAATCAATGAAGACAATTCGATGTTGTTCATCCACTCAGAAGAATGTAGACAAGAAAGTAAGGAGAATGCTAGTTAATGAAAAAAGTACTCGTTAATTTAAAAAGTACTCGTTAAGTTGAAAAGTACTCGTTAAGTTGAAAAGTACTCGTTAATTTAAAAGTATCCGTTAATTAAAAAGTACTCGTTAATTAAAAAATACTCGTTAATTAAAAAGTACTCGTTAATTAAAAAGTACTCGTTAATTAAAAAGTACTCGTTAATTAAAAAAGTACTCGTTAATTAAAAAGTACTCGTTGATTTAAAAAGTACTCGTTGATTTAAAAAGTCCTCGTTGATTTAAAAAGTACTCGTTGATTTAAAAAGTACTCGTTATTTTAAAAAGTACGCGTTGATTCAAGAAGTACTCGTTATTTTAAAAAGTACGCGTTGATTCAAGAAGTACTCGTTGGTTTAAAAAGTACTCGTTGGTTTAAAAAGTAGTCGTTGGTTTAAAAAGTATTCGTTGGTTTAAAAAGTAGTCGTTGGTTTAAAAAGTATTCGTTGATTTAAAAAGTATTCGTTGATTTAAAAAGTATTCGTTGATTTAAAAAGTATTCGTTGATTTAAAAAGTACTCCTTGGATTAAAATGTACTCGTTAATTTAAGAAGTACTCGTTAATTTTTTCTAAATCGTTAAAAATGAATGTATAGTTTTCAATTTATGTAACACAAAGAATCAAATATCAGCTCAGACTTTTATAATAAAGAGAAAAGATGCAGCGAATCTCTACTTGAATATAATAGCTGAGATTTTTAAAAATATTTCTAGCGGTTTTAATTTTTTTTGTTAATAAAAAGTCATTGTCATGTAAATGAGTTCAAGGTCATGGAAAATAACTTAAACAAAAAAAAAAAAAACAATCACAGCAGCACAACCACAAAAACCAGAAACACTAAAAAATTAACATGCAATCAAATATTTGAAATTGTATAAAAATAAAATTATAAAACAAGAAAAAAAGTTAACTTCGGTTGGACCGAAGCTCATATACCTGTTACACAACATTTGACGTGGATAGACCTTCGTGTGCAGCATTTGTATTAAATTTTATTTCAAAATTTTAAACAAATTAAATATATTCTTAAAAATTTCGGAATTCGCGGTCCGATTTAGACCAATTTTAAACTGAAGATTTGGCTTAATATACGAAGCATTTGTACCATATTTGAAGCCATTTGCTTTATAAATAAATTTTTTTCTTATAAGAACTTGACAAAATGTTATTCTTTTCTATGGGAGCCATATCTAAAAGTGGGCGTGGCACATTGATTTTAACATAGAAACTACACAGGACCTAGAAAAGCTTAAGTTTAAAATTTCAGCCCAATATCTTTAAAACTGAGCGAATAAACCGCGCAGCAACACACAGACAGACAGACGGACGGACGGACGGACAGACGGACGGACGGACAGACGGACAGACAGACGGACATGGCTAAATCGATTCGTCTCGTCGAGGTGATCAAGAATATATATACTTTATAGGGTCTACGATGCCTCCTTTAATGCGTTACAAACTTTCCGACAAACTGAATATACCTGTTTATACTAGTGTAACAGGTATAAAAAATAATAATTAACAAAAAAATAGATAAATATAAAAAATAAGAAAAAAAAATTAGGAATAATTTAAATGCACTCGAGCAAAAAAACGCACTCTCAACCTTAAAATATAAAATATTAATCTCTCTTTTCTCACAATCCGTTTCTCTGTTTAACATTTTGTTAAGCTCTTATTTAATTAAGTTAAATGTTTTTCTATAAGACGTGAAATTGCATTTAAATATTGATCTAAACTTATAAATAAATCTCTTTCACCTAACTGATTGGGTGCCCTGAAACCAGAAAAGCCATATCTCTGGGATGGTAAGACCTAGAGACTTAATAAAGTAGTTAAAAAATATTTTAGACGTATTCAAGCAATTTCCAAAATTTGGAACTGGAGCCCAATGGGGCACCTTTTTTTTTTTATTTGGACCGACCGCAGATACATCTTTGGGATGAATATATCCCTAGAGATTTAAAATAAGGCGTACTTGAAAGGTCGTTCAAAAAAATGTTTAGGGTGTTTTCGAAAATCGAACCTTATACACCCGAAATCGAATGTACCATCTCTTTTAACACTTTGGTTTTAACTCGATATCGAAGAGCACTAGAGACTTGATATTAGGTGAAAGAAAGTTCAAAAGGAACTTTTAAAAATTTGATCCTGGGACCCATTGATGAGTGTAAAATTGATTTTCCGACCAATTTTTCTTTTTTTAGAGTTTAGCTGAGTAATCAGTCGTGAAATTGAAAATTTTTGACCTGGGTCTAATGGGAGTCTTGAAACTGGAAAATTCATATCTTTGGAATGAATAGACTTGAAACTGGGTGCGCATTTAAAAGATGTTTCAAATATTTTTTTGATTATTTAGACCTGGAACCAAAAATATATTTTTTGACCAATTTTTTTTTTTTTTTTTTTTTTTTTTTTTTTTTTTAGATTTCAGATAACACTAAAACGTCATATGGAAAATTTTTAATGCAAATAATTTTTAATTGGCTTGAAATGGAAAAGTTTAACAAATTGCAAAATTGTTGTGTTTTCGAGAATGGGAACACGGCCGTTTATATCTTTTTTTTTTTTTTTGTTTTTTTGTTTACTATATTTTTATCTAACTCATAAATCTGTTCTCTCTTTGTATATTCGATGCATGTCGCTAATATATTTATCACGATATAATACGAAACGAATCGATTCATTCGAATTTTTTATTGGAGTTGTTGTTGCAAAATTCACACTTAAGTGTTAATTTTAGTACTTTTTTGATTCTCACTTGTTTTTATAATTTGAAAAAAAAAATAAATTAGAAATATTCTCTTTTTAAACATTTTATAGTTTTTTGAGTAAAACTAGAATAGATTTCTACATAAATTGTAACTTTTTCAAATATTCAATAATGAGTAAATATAAAACACAGTAAACATTCAGTTGTATTCACTGTGTACTCATTTATCCGTTGCTAGTAAATAGCGTGAACGCGTTCTGAACTACTAAATTTCAATTGTATAAAAACAAAGTTTATATAGTTTTATATTACTTTGCGCACAGCATCCCAAATTTCAAAGACGAGACGAAAATTCTTTCATCCAAAGCACACAAACCACAACAAAAACAAAAACAACACAACACGTTGGTTCGTTCTAGTTGGTTTACTTTTATTATTATTATAACTATTAGTTTTATTTTTATTATGATTCGCTTTTGTCGTTCATAATATCTTCGTCATGGGTAAGGTCATTTATTTGCCGCCGCTGTCGCACATTATGCGCTTTTTTTGCTCCATATACTATATACATACACGTGAAACATAAACATTACGAGTTGAAATGATATGGCTGAGTGCATTTTAATATTAGCGCTAAATTACGTCAGTTAAAAACAAAAAATTGCATACATAGAAGTATTGTACTGCCGAAGTGTCTGAAAGATTAATTTTCTGTTTAGAACGAACAGAATCGAATGAAAAAAAAATAGTTTAAAAAATATTATTTTTTTTTTTTCGTATAATGATAAATTGGGTGTGTTCCCGTTTGTTTTGCGAAATGATTCGTCAATATTTTGTAAATTTAATTTTTAATTTATCTATTTTTATACCCATTACACATAGAGTAAACGGGTATATTCAGATTGTCCGAAAGTTTGCAACGCATTAAAGAAGACATCGGAGACCCCATACTGATCAACTCGATGAGACGAATCGATTTAGCCATGTCCGTCTGTCTGTCCGTTGTTACAATGCGTTTTTTTTGGAAAGTTTTAAAGATATTGACCTGAAATTTGAAACTTAAGCTTTTTGTGCTCCTAGTTAGTTTGTCTGTCAAAACCAAGGTGCCACGCCCATTTTAAGATATAGCCCCCATACAAACTTACCACTTTTCTCGATTTTTTTAATGAAAATAGTTAGTATTTATGAATACTTTTACTACAATGTGGCGTAAAAATACTTCTAATGGCATCCAATATGAAAAAGAAAGATGCCACGCACATTTTTTTGATATGGCCCCCATACAAATCTAGCGCCCATTTTTCATTTTTTTTTTATGTAAAGAATAAAAGTTCTTCTTTATGGATGAATTCACTCCAGACTCGGTAAAATCTCTTCTACTGTTATCCTATACATATGCTACCGTTATGACAAGGATCGGGCCACTATAACATATAGACCCCATACAAACTCACATTCCATTTTTTTTATGGTTTCAAGAAAATGATAAAAGTTTCGTGAGGCGGGTATTTGAGCTTCGGTGCTACCGAAGTAAACGTTTTTGCTTTTTTTTTTTTCAAATTTTTTTATGGAAGAAATATTAGTTTTTTTTTTATTAATTTAAACGTTTGTGAAATTCGCGCGAAATCGAAAACCAGAATATAACTAAAAATTATTTTAAATTAAATTTGCTTAAATATTTTATTAACTTTAATTTTTTTTTTGTTTATTTTGACTTGTTCTGCTTCAATCCGCTGCATTTATAATCCATGTAAAAATTATCCTGTTTTTCAAATTTCACTTCTTATGTAGACTTGCCTCCCCTCGTTTCGTTTGATTAATCACATAAATTGTTTGAAATGATAAATAATTTATTTGCCAAACGAACGAACGAACGAGCAAACATACAGTTTTATGCAATTTTTAACAAAAGTTGATACTTTTTTTTTTCTTTTTATTTTTTTCTCGTTTTATGGAGCATAATAATTTAAAAACATTTATCATGCGCCATGAGATATGAGTACAAACAAGAACAACAACCAAAACACTCGGTAGAGTGAGTGAAATATGTAGTAGCTTACATGTGTGTGTGTGTGAGAAAGATGATAAAAATAAAATAATTGTTACAAATATTTAATTGAGGGCGTCGTTAGCATAAGATACAAATATACACAGAAATGTATAAATAGATAAATAAATTTTATATTCAGGAATGTAACACAACAAAACTCACAATACTCATCGTGAAAAAAAATAAATAAAATACACACTGCATTGTGTTGGCAAACGCTTTTTGGTCTTGTATCACAATCGTGAAAATTCAAGAGGCGTTGACCCATAACCAATTGGCTTACAACTGGCTCACGCATAGACTCAAGGCATAGACTCAGCTGGAAAGTCATCAACGAGGCATCAATGATGCTTTGATGACTAGTCTCTTTTTTCTCGATGACATACAGTTGACTTGAATGACATATCTTGCAAGACTTCTTCAATGACATGTCTTGCATGACTTCGTTAATGACATGTCTTGCATGGCTTCGTTAATGACATGTCTTGCAAAACTACTTGGATGACATATCTTGCAAGACTTCTTCAATGACATGCCTTGCAAGAATTCTTGGATGACATATCTTGCATGACTTCTTCAATGACATGTCTTGCAAGACATCTTCAACGACTTCTATCATAACTTCTTGGGTGACATGTCTTGCAAGACTTCTAAGATAACATGTCTAGCACGACGCCTTCAGGTGTTTGTCATGGATGTAAAATCTTTCAGTTTTAGTGGGGTCTGTAACTTGTCTTGCAACATAGAAGCAGACATTACGTCAGGCATCTTATGTGTATAGTCGGTTGCCTCTTATAATTTCAAAATAGTTAATTAAAATGTGTCCCAAATAAATCTGATCTGATCTGAAAGTTTCGACATTTTTAAGCACAAAATAATTTAGAATAGCATTTTTCCAATACGAAGATTTCTGCAAATTGAAGTTTTTTTTTTTTTTTTTTGCATTTATTAACAACTTTGTTCAAAGAAAATCTTTTAAAATGGACTGCAATTAAAGCGTATTAATTAATTAGCCAATTAAACAAATGTTAAGCTACTAATTGGACAGTCAATTGATTCAATAAAAAAAAAGAGGTGATCACGTCTGTATTTGCATGCAAAACGATGAACTGAACCCATAGAGTTTTCCTTTAAAGCATTACAGTTTGTATTTTGACTTAAATAGTTATCTATTTTTACTACAATTAAAGAACACTACCAGTTTATCAAAACTAATAAATAAATACAAGAAACAAAAATAAATAAAAAAAAAACAAAAAACCACAGTGCACGGCGCTGAAATTTTTGCGTTTAATACGTAAATCCAATTAAAAAAAAAGTTCTTAAAACTGATGAAAAACCAATCTAACAATCTAATTAGGCACATTTAACGATTTCCACGAATTTGGAGAAAGAGTGAGAAAGTAAAAAAAATAGAGTAAATCAAGCAAACAACCAAATTACCGCTAATGTAGTAAGTAGATTAAAAATAAAGTATCGACTACAGCAGCAGCAACCACAACAAAAAATAACGACAAATCCAGAGCTTGAACACCAGCAACACCAACATTGATGTTGACGATGACGATGATTAGGCAGCAGTACGGGCACGAAATAAAGGCGCCTTATACAAATACGTAATGGGCCTAAAAATTAAAGATTCTCTCTTCCTCAAAGTACAAAAAAAAAACTTAGTTTGCCAAAGTACCCGGTAAGAAATACGCCTAATGTTTATCCGTATACAATTAATAAATACCGAAATGCAAACAGTATTTATTCAGGCATGGATAATATTTGTACGAACCGAATAATACTTCTTATTATACGGACATTGTATATGTAAATAGATAAAGTTTATCCAGATACGGTTAATACTTATGAGTAAATCCAAATGAAATTTACCTAAAAAAATCTCAGTGTCGCAGATTTAGCCGATATATACCTCAATCGATAGATTATGTCAAGACAAATCGCGAACAGAAAGAATTTTTGAGAAATTGTTGTTGTTGTTGTTTTTACAGCAACACAAAGTTGTAAAATTTTGAGTATTTTCTTAGGTGGAACATTTTTAAAATTCCATAACTTTGGAACGGAGTAATGGATTTTGATGTTTTTTTTTTATTTTGCTCGTAAAAGATCATATTTTTTTCTGCCATTTTCAAAATAGTTTTAAAATGAACAAAAACTGTTTTTTTGAGCATTAAAGAAAAAATGCGATTTTTCGCGAATTACGTAGGCTAGTTTTTTTTCAAATATATTTTTAAAAAATTCGTGGATTCATTAGCTTTCAGGAACATAAAAAAAATGTTGTTATTTCCAACGGGTTCCCGAGTTATTCAAGTTTTTGTAATAGCACCATTTTTTTTATGTTCCTGAAAGCTAATGAATCCACGAATTTTTTAAAATATATTTGAAAAAACTAGCCTACGTAATTCGCGAAAAATCGCAATTTTTCTTTAATGCTCAAAAAAGACAGTTTTTGTTCATTTTAAAACTATTTTGAAAATGGCAGAAAAAAATATGATCTTTTACGCAGCCAAAATAAAAAAACATCAAAATCCATTACTCCGTTCCAAAGTTATGGAATTTTAAAAAATGTTCCACCTAAGAAAATACTCAAAATTTTACAACTTTATGTTGCTGTAAAAACAACAACAACAACAATTTCTCAAAAATTCTTTCTGTTCGCGATTTGTCTTGACATAATCTATCGATTGAGGTATATATCGGCTAAATCTGCGACACTGAGATTTTTTTAGGTAAATTTCATTTGGATTTACTCTTATTCGAATATGGATTATACTTGTTCGAATACGGATAATATTTATCCAAATACGGTAAGTATTCATGCGAATACGTATATTTATTCAAATATGGACAACATTTCTCCAAATACTGTAAATATTTATTCAAACACGGATAATATTTATACGAACACGGATAATATTTATCCGAATACGCATAATTTTTAAACCAACACTTATAATATTTATCACAATACGGACAATATTTACCAGAATACGTATAATATTTATTCAAACACGAATAGTACTTATACGAACACGGATAATATTTATCAGAATACGGATAACACTTATCCGAGCACAGCAAATATTTATCCCAATTCGGATAATATTCATCCGAATACGGAAAATATTTATCCCAATACTGAAAGTATTTATTCAAACACGGATAATATTTATCCGAATATGGACAATATTTATCAGAATACGAATAATATTTATTCAAATACGAATATTTATCCGAGTACGTATAATATGTATCTGAATATGGACAATATTTATTCGAATACGTATAACATTTACCCGAATACGTATAATATTTATCCAAATAGGAATAATATTTATCCAAATATGGATAATACTTATCCAAATACGAATAATACTTATCCGAACATTGAAAATATTTATTCCAATACCGATAATATTTATCAGAATACTAATAATATTTATCCGAGTTCTGAAAATATTTATCCAAAAACGGATAATATTTATCCTGATACGGATAACATTTATACGAATAATAATTATTCGAATAGAGTTAGTACTCATCCGAATACGGATAATACATATCCGAAAAAGCATAATATCTATTCAAATACCGATAATAATTATCCGGATAAATATATTTGCAAATATTAAGCTTTAAATTTTTTTCAGCATACTTGGGATAAAAAATATTATATATATATAATTAGTAAGCCTTAAAAATAAATTTTTAAGATGATATTGCCACTAACAAAAATGTTTAAAAAAAACGTATATCTAAAAAAAATACAGCCCTGTTTAAAAAGAATTTTAACTAATTTCGGTGTCAATTTACACACGTCAATCAGAAATTAATAAACAACAAACCGAAACCACTCACAATTTCACATGAAGCTACACAAAACGAGAGAGAAAGAGGGAAAGAGAGCAAGTCAGCTAAGATATAAAATACAAAAAATTCTCAAAAAAGAAAAAAAGTAATAAGAATAAAAATAAGAAATATAGGCTTTATTTTTTTATTTATATAAGAACACTTGTTTGTATGTTATTAAAAAAATATAAAAATATATGAGCACTGTAAAAGAAACAGCTGAAATATATTTTAAAAAATTCGTGGATTCATTAGCTTTCAGGAACATAAAAAAAATGTTGTTATTTCCAACGGGTTCCCGAGTTATTCAAGTTTTTGTAATAGCACCTCGGTCATTTTGTAAGAAGGTCTAATACAAAATCCAATAAAAGTGATGATATACGAATGTAGCTTATATTGCTGTTGCTCCCAACACTAGCAAACGTTTTTTACTATCGATTTTGGAGTTTTCATCCATCAAGTAGTAGCTTTTCACCTTTTCCACAGTAGATTGTAAAAATTTATTTCCAATATTTTTTGCAGGCTCGCAGGCAAATCCATGATCTTCTTTAGTTTTCTTAGACTTAAAAGCTAAATAGCGCGAGACTGAAAACGTTTTGCAGATTCTGTAAATCGACCAATCATCCGGAATTGTTGTCAGCAGCTTAATTATTTCCTTAGCATTCTTTGTTTTGGCTAATGCAGAGCTAAGATTATCGACAAAAAGAGTCGACTCCAAACATTTCTTTTCCTTTTGCAAATTTTTACTTGAACTTTTTTTCCTCGAAAACCTTGAAATCAGGGTCTTTATTATCGTCGACGTTGTTGGGCTCTTCCTCGTTGTTTACTTTTTTGTACAATGCAGTACGGCACGAACGACAAATATGCAGTTTTACAACGAAAAAAATTTTCACTTTCTGTGTACTTTCTTTCGAATTAATAAAATTTTAGGTAAATCAGCTGTTTTGTGTCAAATGATTTGTAATCGATTAAATTAGTGCTCTCATCCATAATTGTGGTGGTCCAAAATCGATAGTAAAAAACGTTTGCTAGTGTTGGGAGCAACAGCAATATAAGCTACATTCGTATATCATCACTTTTATTGGATTTTGTATTAGACCTTCTTACAAAATGACCGAGGTGCTATTACAAAAACTTGAATAACTCGGGAACCCGTTGGAAATAACAACATTTTTTTTATGTTCCTGAAAGCTAATGAATCCACGAATTTTTTAAAATATATTTGAAAAAAAAAACTAGCCTACGTAATTCGCGAAAAATCGCAATTTTTCTTTAATGCTCAAAAAAAGACAGTTTTTGTTCATTTTAAAACTATTTTGAAAATGGCAGAAAAAAATATGATCTTTTACGAGCAAAATAAAAAAAAACATCAAAATCCATTACTCCGTTCCAAAGTTATGGAATTTTAAAAAATGTTCCACCTAAGAAAATACTCAAAATTTTACAACTTTGTGTTGCTGTAAAAACAACAACAACAACAATTTCTCAAAAATTCTTTCTGTTCGCGATTTGTCTTGACATAATCTATCGATTGAGGTATATATCGGCTAAATCTGCGACACTGAGATTTTTTTTAGGTAAATTTCATTTGGATTTACTCTTATTCGAATATGGATTATACTTGTTCGAATACGGATAATATTTATCCAAATACGGTAAGTATTCATGCGAATACGTATATTTATTCAAATATGGACAACATTTCTCCAAATACTGTAAATATTTATTCAAACACGGATAATATTTATACGAACACGGATAATATTTATCCGAATACGCATAATTTTTAAACCAACACTTATAATATTTATCACAATACGGACAATATTTACCAGAATACGTATAATATTTATTCAAACACGAATAGTACTTATACGAACACGGATAATATTTATCAGAATACGGATAACACTTATCCGAGCACAGCAAATATTTATCCCAATTCGGATAATATTCATCCGAATACGGAAAATATTTATCCCAATACTGAAAGTATTTATTCAAACACGGATAATATTTATCCGAATATGGACAATATTTATCAGAATACGAATAATATTTATTCAAATACGAATATTTATCCGAGTACGTATAATATGTATCTGAATATGGACAATATTTATTCGAATACGTATAACATTTACCCGAATACGTATAATATTTATCCAAATAGGAATAATATTTATCCAAATATGGATAATACTTATCCAAATACGAATAATACTTATCCGAACATTGAAAATATTTATTCCAATACCGATAATATTTATCAGAATACTAATAATATTTATCCGAGTTCTGAAAATATTTATCCAAAAACGGATAATATTTATCCTGATACGGATAACATTTATACGAATAATAATTATTCGAATAGAGTTAGTACTCATCCGAATACGGATAATACATATCCAAAAAAGCATAATATCTATTCAAATACCGATAATAATTATCCGGATAAATATATTTGCAAATATTAAGCTTTAAATTTTTTTTCAGCATACTTGGGATAAAAATATTATAATATATAAATTAGTAAGCCTTAAAAATAAATTTTTAAGATGATATTGCCACTAACAAAAATGTTTTAAAAAAACGTATATCTAAAAAAATACAGCCCTGTTTAAAAGAATTTTAACTAATTTCGGTGTCAATTTACACACGTCAATCAGAAATTAATAAACAACAAACCGAAACCACTCACAATTTCACATGAAGCTACACAAAACGAGAGAGAAAGAGGGAAAGAGAGCAAGTCAGCTAAGATATAAAATACAAAAAAATTCTCAAAAAAGAAAAAAAGTAATAAGAATAAAAATAAGAAATATAGGCTTTTTATTTTTTATTTATATAAGAACACTTGTTTGTATGTTATTAAAAAAAATATAAAAAATATATGAGCACTGTAAAGAAACAGCTGAAATGGAACAGCTGATTGCACAGTTATGTGGGTCAGTCATGTGAGTCAGAAATGCGAAAGAATGCAAAAATGATGGTAAACATTAAAATTTCGTTAATTATTTTAACAATGGAACAATTTATATATTTCGAGCTTGACATTAAAAAAAAAAAAAAAAAAAAAAAAGTTTGCAAGTTAGTATTTAAATTTTAGTTTGTATTTGAAATCAGTTAGTCATAGTTGAATGGGCTTTTTCTCTTTTTTTTATGTTATTTTTTAAATGCATATAAAAAAAAACTTGACATTCCGAGTCATTGTGGTGGTGCCTCCTAAACATAAAAGAGTGAGTGGCAGACAAGTAAACCTGACTAACAAACGAACGAACGAACGAACCAAACAAAACAACCAACAATAACAAATCAATTGATTTGCTAACTGACTGACTAGACAGACTGACAAGTAAGAAGAAAAAAAAAAACATAACCTCAAATCATTGCTAATCAAATGATCATTCAACCATAAAATAATGCAACTTCGATATTGTGCGTGAGTCTCTCTCTCTATCTGTGTATGTGTATGTGTGTGTGTGGAACAATAAAAATAAATCAGGCCGAAAAATAGCTAAAACGGTAAACTCACAACAAACGACAATGACCGAGCGATCAATCGATCGATCGAGCAAGCGAACGTCGAACGAACGAACGAACGAACGAATAAATGAGTTAATGAACAATTCGAAAACGAAACAAGAAATGCAAGTCGTCGTCGTTGTTGTCATTTTTGGACCGGCTAGCTAGGCTCTCCTTCTCTGTCCAGCGGTGACACGCAAAATCTGAAACTAAAAAAAGAAGAAAAAAAACACTGCAAACTGCGTTAACGAAAGGGAGATGAAAAGCATATTGCATATTGTACAGGGTGACAAAAAAAATTACCCAAAAAAAAAAATTTCTCTCCTTTAAAATGCAAAACACCAAACGAAAATATTTGCTCTTTAAAATGAGTCCCAAACCAACTTGAATACATGCACCCTAAGCATCTTAGTTCCGCCCTTTTGAATTACGAAAATCTGACTTCATTATTAGCCAACACCACAAACACTCTGTGGACATCTATGGTTTTTATAATATCTGGACGAGAATGTTCGCAACATTTTTGTTATACATTCCACTCTCTTCGGTCCTATATGGCCAAATGGGTAAGGGTCTCATTATTATCATTTACATATAGCAAGAATTGGTGTCAGGATTCATATCTATTTTATATAAAGTGTTGGGAGGTTTTTGAAAAAAAAAAACCCTTTGGCAACACCAGAATCCATCGTTGTCAAAAATCCCATCACATGAGAAGCATTCCATTGAGCTAAATCAACGCAATGAGAGTAAAATAAGAGAGAGAGAACACAGTGTTGTTGATATTCACAACGCTGTAAAGTTCATGTGTATTTTTTTTTTTTTTTTTTTGGACACCCTCTATCTGTACAAAAGCGGGTGTGGGCGCAACTATTGAACAGTGGCTGCTGACAAGTTGCGTAAAATTGCAAATACTTTAATAAAAAAAACAAAAGAGAAATCAAAGCACAGGTTTTTTCTTTTTCATAAATGTCAATGCCATCAAGCTTCTTTCGATTAGATGTGTCACTCTGACTGTTGATCGTTTGATAAGTCAATCATTATTCGGTTTTTTTTTCCATGGCTAATGGACCTGATTTGTACACAATCCTTGCTTAGATGTGAAGTATTTTCTAACGCATTCTCAAAATAATTGTTAAAATTATAAAAGGTGTAGTACTACTAAACAACTGTCTCTTTCTTTGGTGGTTTTGGGTGGTGAGTTTTTTTAACGTAGCTGTAGAACACAGCTGACTATTTTAAAATTATGTAAACAAACAGCGGCGGAATACTACACCTGCTATATAAAACGAAAATTTTTGATCTTCGCGTAACAAAATTTGATGCACACGTGTACCTACACACACACACACAAACATATAAATTCATATTGAAATAAAAATCCAGTTTAGCTATCGTCGTCGTCATCGTCGTATACTTTGGTCTATACTCAATAAATGCATGAATAATTACAGATTGTGTTTGGTTGTTGCATTTACGTCATTCATTACAATTCTACAATCATAAAATTAAAGCATACATCACCATTACGTAAGCAAGTTATATAAACGTAGCTCAAAATTTTAAATGGCGTATAAACGGTTTTAATTATTGTTCAATTTTTAGATATTCCAAAACAGACGACAACAAAATTAATTCAAAACAGTTATGAGGCTGCAACATAGCAGTATTCCTCTACAGAGCAAATAAAATCTTATACATAAGTCGGAAAAGTATGCAACGAGTGTACATGTCTAGTTGTAGTCTTACTCCAGAGCTACTGGAATCTCTACATACGATTCAGACATTTTCAGCGACTTAAAATTTTTTCAAACAGTTGAGCAAAATGAGTTAGAAACTGTTGTACCCAAAAACTGGGTAAATCTAGCTATGAGCAAAAACATAGCGGTGTCAATAAGAGGTATACCTCCTCTATTTACTCAAATATACGATTTTCCTGTAAAACGCTTGCGTTTGAATAAAGGCAGGCTATGTCTTAAACAGCTAATTATGCAAAATTGCAAAGTTTTTATGTTACAAAAATGTGCTCACAGTTAAGTTTGTGCAATGTTGCATTTTTGCACCATTGCAAGACTTTGTTAATTGCTTCATAGTTTTTAAATGTTTTTTGTGTGTTCAGAAAGTATGAAAGTGTATATGGCTATGCATATAATGAAGCTTAAGGTTAAAAAAATAAAGATTTGCATAAATCGAAAAATAAAAAAAAAAAAAACTCACAACTTGCAATTTTTAAATGCAAAGTTAATGAAAAAGAAAAATTTAAGTTCAGACTGACTCGTTAAGAGCAAGTTTGCCCCTAATGAACATTACATATTGCCCTTTAGTCAAGTAACTTTCACAATTCAAACAATTTGTGCAAACAGCAAAAATCAACACAAAATGTCATTTAATTGACACAGTGCCGAGCGAAAGTAAATGTACAAATAAACATTTTTGCTAAAGATTTATACGATTTTTTGGCAAGTTTAATTTATAAATTTGTTAATATAAATTAAAAAAAATAAATAAATAATTTGATTTCTAATCGTTTAATCGTTTGTGTAAGAATAATCGTTCTCATATCCAGAACGTTCGTTTTCATATAAAGAACGTTCGTTCTCATATCAAGAATTTTCGTTCTCATATTAAGTATGTTCGTTTTCATATCAAGAATGTTTGTTTTCATATCAAAACCATTCGTTCTCATATAAAACCATTCGTTCTCATATCAATAACATTCGTTCTCATATCAATAACGTTCGTTCTCATATCAATAACGTTCGTTCTCTTCAATAACGTTCGTTCTCATATCAAGAACGTTCGTTCTTATATCAAGAACGTTCGTTTTCATATCAAGAACGTTCAATCTCATATCAAGAACGTTCGTTCTCATATCAAAACGTTCGTTCTCATATCAAAAGTATTCGTTCTCATATCAAGAACCGTTGGTTCTCATATCAAGAACGTTCGTTCTCATATCAAGAACGTTTGTTCTCATATCAAAAAGGTTCGTTCTCATATCAAGAACGTTCAAACCTTTCGATCTTTAATAAATGAGTCGACATGAGCAATCGATTTGCAGCACTGATAAAATAATTTCTAGTAACATAAAATAAATTTAAAGCTTCAGTTTTATATTATTAAAGATACAATTTTCTCTTGTGTTAGTCACTCTTCTTTTTCTTTCTTCTTCTTCCTTTATCCTCTTACATCCGACGACAATAACAATTGCAGCAATATGTAATTGCAATTGTCGTCTTCATGTTGTCAACCTTTATGCAATTTTTATAATTACAATATAGGTAGGTAGGTATGTGTACGTATGTACAGTAAAATACGAATAAAATGTACCATATACATATACATATGTCAGTTTGCATCATTTACGATATTTTTCAGTACTTCAAAACGCTCTCTTGACATTTAAACTGTTGTGGTTGTTGTTGTTGTTTTTTTTTTTGTGATTATTTGCAACAGTTTCTCTTCTTGTCTGGTTTCCGTTCGTTATGTTTCGAGTGTAGGAAGCGTGCAAAGGAAAGCATATTAAGTCTGTCCGTGTGTGTGTGTGTATATGCGTTCAGCATTTATTGAATGAGTTAACCATTGAATGACGACAGCTTCAACTATTGTGATGACAACTAAACCAGAGTGAGTAAGAAGGAGAGAAAGAGAGAGAGAGCAAAAGACGAAGAACATTTGATTATAAGCTAAGATGACAACGTTCCCGTTCACATACATACACAGACAGACAGACAGACACACCACACAGGAAAGAGTTAACAATTATTTTATTTGCATTATTAAATGTTAAAATGAGTTAAAAACATAGTACAACAACTTTGTTTTTCTAATTATGTGCAATTTTGCATTTTTTTTTTTTTATCTAAAATTTAAACAGATAGCGAATTATATCAAGTTATCGAAAGAGCAACAAATCGTTCATTAAATTGAAAAAAGTTATAGCATATCGCACTAAAAACAAAAAAAAATAAGAAAACATGCTCCAATTCGTTTTGATTTATTAAGTTTAAACTGTTTTCCTCAATCAAAACAGATGTTTAAATAATTCATAAACAATAAAGTTTAAAAACAGATCATTTTACAGAGAGAGAGAGAGAGAGAGAGTGGAGAGAGAAAGAAATAAATATTTATGTTTTTATAAGGCACAAATAAAAAGCTGATTTCAGTACTTAGAAAACATCTTTGGAAAATATGGTACTTATGGTTATTATCTTTTAATAGTTAAAAATACAAAACTAATTGTGTTTCTGTTTTCTTTTCTTTTTTTCTTTCGTCTTTACGCATGCATCTGTGTTGCTCTCACACACACGCATATAACCACATAGTTTTGGTGTCAAATCATAACAGCTGTTTTACAAAACAGCTGTTTTTAACTAACTAACAAACAATACATAAACAAATCAAAGTACATACATATTTGTTACATCGGGTTACATCGGGTTTTTTTTCTCTTTTTTTTTTACTCTTTACACCTACACATGAAAACGGGTATATTCAGTTTGTCTGAAAATTTGTAACGCATTAAAGAAAGAGAAATCATAGACCCCATAAAGTATATACATATATTCTTGATCAGCTCGATGAGACGAATCGAAATAGCCTTGTCCGTCTTACACAGAAAGTTTTAAAGATATTGATATATGAAATTTTATACTTAAACTTTTTTTGGTAATAGGCAGTTTTAAGAATTAAGGTGCCACGTCTATTTTTAGAAATAGTTCCCATACAAATTTACCTCTTTTCGATTTTTTTTTATGAAAATAGTCATTATTTATGAATGTATTTACTCCAAATAGGATAAAAACACTTTGAATGTCATACAATATGAAAACCAAGGGCCACGCCCCATTTTTTTTTTTTTTTTGAAAACACTTATTTTTTTAAAAAAAAAAAAATTAAAAAAATTTTTTTAAAATTTAGTTTACAATAAGAGAATCGGGATTATATAACATAAAGCACCCCATAGAAACTTGACCAAATCCATCCTGAAATTTAATCTAAGCCTCTGGTGAACATATAAACTATTAAAAGTGTCGTATGGCGTGTATTTAAGTTTTAGTTAAATAGTTACTTAGGACTTTGGAAATCGATTTATTGACAATTTCGAAAATCGACGATTAGTCGAGAATTATTATATCTCAATACAGTTCAAATAAACCGAAAAAATAACGTGCAAAATCCAATCTTTCTTTTTAAAAATTTATATTTATAAAAAGGTAAATTTTTTTTTTTTTTCTTTCTTTTTTTTTTATTTTTTAAATTAAAACCTTATCCATACAAATCTACCCCAAAATTTTGGGTTTTTGCATGAAAACGTCATTGTTTCTAGTTCTAGGAAGTCTGAATTTGGTATAAATTACGCCTATTATAGTCCCAATGAAATATCCCAATATGGGTAGGAGCAAAAAAATTTTTAGGTAAAGCCCCCATACAAATTTAGCCCCTTTTTCAGGTTTTTGTTTGAAAATTCAATACAATAAGGTATATTAAGGTACATAAAGATTGGGTACAGGGTATCTTGCAGTCGAGCATACTCGACTTTAGCGTTCTTTCTTGTTTTAACTCAATAAGAGTTGAGCATTGGTACGAAATTCGCCTCGTTCTTTCAGCGAGCTTCCCGATTACTTTGGAGTCCAATATTTATTAAAAAAAAACTGGACCCAACTCTAAACTCAATAAAATTTTATATAATTTTAAAAGCAAGGAATTCAAAATCATCATCATCATCAGTTTTAGAACTTAACACTTTTCCTTTTTTTTTTTATATACATGTTCTTTTCTCTTTTTCACTTTTTCGTTCTTCAGATTTACAAAACAAAAAGTGAAATATTAAAAAAAATAAATACAAGTTTTTTTTTTTTTTTTTTTCAATTTAAATTTTAAGTTCTTTTAAAGTTGCAAGATACACAACAAAACTAACAAATAAAAAACCGTGAAAATACAAATTAAAAAAATAAAATTAAGTAAAAAATTGCTAATATATTATTTTTTGTTGTTGTTTTTTTTTTTTTATTGTTGATTTGGCTTTCGCCTTTTTAATGCCTAATTTGAATATTTAACAACAACAAAAAAAAAAAGTGACAAACTAAAAAAAAATTGTATACGAAACAGAAAGCTATGATGACGACGATGACGCTACTCTAAGCCGGCAAACAGACGATGACAAGTTCGCTACACTCTCTATTGAATCTTTGAAATCGAAAAAAGAAAAACAACAACAATATTCAAAGAAAAAAAAACAAGAAGAGAGACAGAGAGAAAGTGAGGCATTAAAAAATAATTATAAACAAAAAGTAAAAAATTATGGATTAAAAAAAGAAGAAAGAAAAGGTTTTTTTTATTGAAAACATCAAAATTTTCACGATAAATAAATCTAGAAAACCAGAACACAACAGAACTTTACAAAGATAAGATTCACATGCATAACAAAAAAAAAAAAAAAAAAAAGAAGAGGAAGAAAAATAATGTATTGGATAAACGCAAAGTGCAATGGCATTTTAATTGTTATTATGCCTGGGAATGTTGTCTGTCGTCGACGTCGTCAGTCGTCGTTGGATCAAAAGTTGAAGTGTAGGAGTGGCGTCTGTCAAGTACGCTTCACACTGTTGCGCATGTCGGCCAAGCATGTTACACACTCTCGTCGACGTTTAATCACTTCAATATTCTCGAAGAGATCTTAAAATATACATATTTACATTTTCGATTTTGGCAATATTTTTATCATTATTTGAATAGATTTTTAATAGCAATTTTTGACTTCTTATAGAATAATATTTGGTTGATAACTATTCCCATCTAAAATGAGTGAAATCAGTGAATAAATGAACGAACGATCAGCATTAGCATAGCTTTGAGCCTGACTAACATCAAGCATGTTCTCAAGTTCACAATATTTTTCGTAAATAAAGAGTTTTTCATACTCAAAGAATCTGTCGTTGAAGAAAAGCCATCAAGAGAGAGTGATAAAGAGAGAGAGAGAGAGAGAACTAAAGAAAAATCTAATTTATAATTAAGAGTTGAAAACACTCACACACAATTTAAAAGTTCACAATTAATGCTTTCACACAGCAAGAGCGATGTACGGAAGCACAGTTTTTATTTCAACACCTTTTTTTTGCAGTTTAAAACTTGTAGAACTCTGTGACATCTTTGGTTTGGATTTGAACTGAAACGAAAGAAATTTCTGTGATCGCTTCGGTTTAGAAATAGATTATTTGATTCGAGACGAGATTTTTGTGACAGCTTGAATTGAACATTTCATTCGAGACAAAGTAGATATCTGTGACAACTTCGATGGCGACATTTATTTGAATTCAGATTTATTTTATTTATTTAGCTTTTTTTGTAATTGAGAGGAAAGAGATTTCTGT
Organism: Leucophenga varia; assembly: GCA_018903435.1. Lineage (NCBI taxonomy): Eukaryota > Metazoa > Arthropoda > Insecta > Diptera > Drosophilidae > Leucophenga > Leucophenga varia. The sequence continues at coordinate 27,410 of JAEIFJ010001141.1, forward strand.
GACACTTTCGATTAAGATACAATATGAATCTCGAGAATTCAAATATCTAATTGTATATCTCAACCTGTCTCCAAGAATCGCCTATGATTTATTCAACATAGTCCAACAAATAGACGAATAAAAATATGTACATAAATATTAAAAAATTATTACGCTTTTTTTTTTACTTTTTTTTAACTTGAAAGCTACAACTAAAAACTACGTACGTAATGCCTTAAAAAAAACTACACAGAAGAAACCATAAACAATTATGTAACTTGTAAATCCATAACATACAACTTGTGCCATACTTCTATTATTTATGTTGTCTTTAACTTTATATGGAATTTTTTTGAAAATATGAAAAAGAAAAAATTATAATGCAATTCCACACGTTAACAACAACAACTACAACAACATGAACCAATAGTTAGTAAGAGTGAATAGATAGGAACCAATCAAACTCGCGTAACCGCTTAGGCGCAACTTATATACATGTCACTTTTCAACACAACAATCATTTGGCCATTTCTATGCAAATAAGACACAATTGAAAACGCAACATTTAATAATCAATTTGTGTAAAAAAACAACAAAAACATGCTGTAGTTAAGCTACTCCACTTCTCAATACCCTTAAATCGAAAGATTACAAAAGTTAATGTTGACATATTTGTGAAAAGTTTCGATTTTTTTATAAAGTATCGATTTTTTTCCACGGTTATTCGATTTTTTATAAACTATCGATATTTTTATATAACAAAGATGTTTTTATATTTTGTCTGGATATTTTTAAATAGCATCGATGTTTTTTTTATATTTAGTCTGAATTTTTTTTTTTTTTAAGAATCGATGTTTTTTATATAGTATCGATTATTTTATTATTTTCCACGGTATTGATATTTTATAAAGTATCACCTTTTTTATACAGCACAGATGTTTTTACATATAGTCCGGATTTTTTTATATAGTATCGATTATTTTACGATGTATCGATTTTTTATAAAATATCGATATTTTATCTAATAGAGCACCGATGTTTTTATTTAAAGTCAAAATTTTTTATATAGTATCGATGAGTTTTATATAGTATCGATTTTTTCCACGGTATGGATTATTTTTCACGGTATCGATTTTTTATATAGTATCGATTATTTTCCACGGTATCGGTTTTTTATATAGTATCGATTATTTTCCACGTTATCGGTTTTTTTTAATAAAATATCGCTATTTTTATACAGCACAGATGTTTTTACGGTATCGATATCGATCTGGATTTTTTCATAGTATCGTTGTTTTTATACAGTATCGATTATTTTTCACCATATTGATTTTTATAAAGTATCGATATTTTTATGCAGCATAGATGTTTTCATATATATTTATATAATATGGATTATTTTATATGGTGTCGATTACTTTTTATATAGTATCTATTTTTTTTTCTATTCTTATAAAGTCCATTTTTTATACAGCATCGATTTTTTTTTTTATATAGCATCGATATTTTCACATAGTATCGATTTTTTTTTAATAAAATATCGATTTTTTTTTTTTTTAACGGAATGTAACGAATTTATTATTAATTTATTATGTATTTTCAAAACCGCAAACTTTATATTTTTGTAGGGTATTCAAAAATTTAAATAAAATATGTCGAAAAGTCGACAACGTCAAAGTTTCAACGTTGATGACGGCGCTATAGTCTATCAGTGTGTCTGTCTGTTCGTTTGTCTGTCTTTATGACTGCTGTCTTTCCATCCATTTAATCAAATGTTTTCCCATTAGATTACCTGTTAGCTGATATTGTTGTTGTTGTTGTTGATTTTCAATTTGTTGCTGTTAATCTTGAAATACAGTGGAGTTTAAAATAAATGAACACGGTTTATAATAAGAAGCTTTTTATGTATGTTGCACTTTTGTCAATTCCACACTTATTCTTTTTTTGAACTCAGTAAAAAGTTGTGCCAAACAACAGATGTTCGGAGTTCGGAGCGATACCAGAGAAGCCTTTCTTCTAACAAGTAAAGCTACCCGAGTGATACTCACAGAACTTAATGAAACTTTGGATATTTTGAAATTGAAAATTCTGACATGATGAAATTTTTATTCAGTGATCCCAAAACCCCCGAGTCGGATGCGCCTCGGATTCGGTGGATTTCCCAACGTTTTCATAAATGATGATACGACGAATCGCGGTTTGAATGCCAAATGAAATAATAACATCAAACATAGCACAGATCGACAAAGAGGCAACCAAGATGTTCAAGATGAAAAGCCAAAGCTCCTCTTCCAAAACTCTCTCGCTACAACAACAACCACAGCATTTTCCTTATAAATTTAGTAAACCAAGCTCAGAAAACAGCTAAGATTAAAAAAGAGAGAGAGAGAGAGATAGAGAGAGAGAAAGAGAGAGAGATAGAGAGAGAGAGAGAGAGAAAGAGAGAGAGAGAGAGAAAGAGAGAGAGAGTGAGAGAGAAGAGAGAGAGTGAATGAGTGAGTAGACGAAAATGACAGACACAGCGACAGCTGAGTTGCAATTTACTGCAAATAATCTCGCTCGCTCGCTTCCTCGCTTCCTCGCCCTCGCTCGCTTGCTATCTCTCGCTTCAGCTTCTTAGTCATAAATTTTTTATCTTTTATTTTCTTATTAGCAAAATATGCCATCAAAATGAAATAAAATCTTTTTGTTATTTTAATATTAATTTCTTCTTATTGTATTTTTTTTTTTTTTTTTTTGTTTATTTATTTATCTCTTTTGAATAATTTTATCGCACATTCTGTCTTCTTGCTTGCTTACTCTCACTTTCTCGCTTTCGTTTTCATCTTCTTTGCAAGATAAGAATAGAGGAACAATTCAATCTGCATAAACGGTAAAATTTTTTTTTGAATATTTAGATTACTCAACTTCCGCCATTTATGAAAAATTTAATAGTTTTCAATCGAAAGAGTTCAATGACAACAACAACAACAGCAACACCCATAATTTTTTTTTTAATTGTATTTCTTTTGCAACCATCCAGAACGTTTTCCGTTTTTTTTTTTTTTATGACAAGTTTGTGTAAAATTCAATCCGATTTATGGCTCAATGAACTTGCCAAAAAAAAAAATAAATATCTCAAATAAATTAAGCAAAAAAAAAAATATAATAAAAAAAAAATAGATGTAATTGCCAACAACTTAACCTGAACTTTGGTAAGATTTTTCAAAAAAAAGCGTAGGAAATCGTTGCCACTTACCTGTAAAAAAAAAAAAAAATAAATAAAAATTATTAGATTTTAAAGTGTACAAATATTTTAAAAGAAAATTTAATATTGATAAGAGCTAACATCGAACAAAATCATCTGAAAATATTAATCAATTCCCAGGAATACAAATTAAAACTTATTATACGATACGATTATATAAATTTGAAGATTTTACTTGAAAACAGTTGCTATCAGACTCTATTTCCCAACAAGCTGACACTGGCTCATTGTACAGGATCAGAGATTCGAAACTAGTTCGTGTTTTTTTTTTTTTTTTTTTTTTCAAATACCCGCCACAAAAAACTTTTATTAGTTCATCATCAGTAACGTAGATTACTATATTCTACAAAGGGATTGGATGGGAACAACTCTAGTTGGGGCTCAAATAAAACGCATATATGTAAATTTTTTGGCTAAAAATGCTGATATAACAATAATTTTCTTTGAAAAAAAAAATCAAAGGATAGTTTGCATGGGGGTGTATGTTATAGTGTCCCGATCCCTGTCCTTTCAGATTGGAATAAAATTTCATAAATAAGAACTATTTTCATCCAAAAACTCAAAAATGGGCGCTAATTTTGTATGGGGTCTATACCTAAATATTTAGACGTGGTAACTTGGTTCTGACATATAAACTACCTTGGATCAAAAATCTTGTTAAGCTTAAAATTTCAGGACAATATCTTTTAAAACTTTCCGAAAAAAAGACACATTGCAATAGACAGACAGACAGACGAACGGACGGACATGGCTAAATCGATTCCTCTCGTTGAGCTGATCAATAATATATATTATTTATGGAGTCTCCAAGCGCGAAATCATGAAGCAACTTTTGCATTCCGATTAGAGATGAGCGTCGGGACGGGATCAGTCTGGATCAATTTTTTTAAATAGCTTGGAAAAAAAGCATTTTATTAAAAAAAAAAAAAAACCAGAAGTTTGAGTTAACAATAACTCCAAAACCGTACGACTTAGGACTAAATTTGATTTCATTTTTGAAATCTAAATTTTTTTCATTAAAATTCAATACAATAGATCAGTAAGAAGCTATAAATTGTATACAACTAAATCAATAAATAATAATTGTAACGTTATATAACGCTCTCAGTACCATCACTTTTTTAAACACACCTCGTAAAATTTTCCGTTAGTTTTTAAGTACAGCTCGAATATGTGGTTGGTTGGTTGGTTGGTTGGTTGTAGTTAAGTGAGATCACGCTTATGACCGAATTAGGTTAGATTAAAAAATATATCAAAATTTATTCAAAAAAAAAAAAAAAAAAAAAAAACACTCCCACATTCAAAACATTCGTATAAGCGCGAATAATAATAAATATTGTATTTTTCATAGCAGCGAAGAAGTTTTATAAAAAAAAAAAAATTGATGGAAACAAAAAAAAAAGCAAGAGATAAAAAAATTATTATTATTTATTTAAATAAACAAATATACATATATATATATTTTTTTCACAGCAGCAATACAAAAGTATTTCACATAGCAAAGCATGCATCTCATGTAGATGTACCATAAATATGTATCTAGATACATTAGCACGCTGAAACGCTCACCACTGAATCGATCGTTCATTCGATCGATGAATTGTTTGTTTTTTCGTTCATTCTTTATAGCGCATCTGCCACTGACTATTTGTCTCTTCATTCCAATATACAGATACGTTTCGTACGTATTTTTGTTTATTCAAAAAAAAAAAAAAAAAAAGCTGAAATTCCGCGATATTCGTGAGCGCGCAAATGACACATTCTTTTTTTTTTTTTTTTTGTTTTTTTTTCTCTCGCTTCATGCATGTCGCTCTTGCCCAATTTATGCTTCTTTTTTTTTTTTTTTGTTCATCCAAAAGCAACATTTTTTTTTTCTATAGTTGCTGTAGAAACTTCTCTCTTATGCCACAAGTTAATGTTGCTGATTCAGTTGTATATGCATAAATAGTGGAAAAAAAAGTATCTTGTATCGATTCATCGATCGATTTTGTATCTGCTGCTCTATTGCTTAAAATGATGCTAACATGTGAAGATACAAATGCCATAAGAAAAATAAAGTATGCACTAAACGCGATATTTAAAATCTTAGAAATTAAATTTTCTGAATTATTTTTATGCATATTTTTTTTTGTTTGAAAAAATTAAAAAAAAAAAAATACAAAATATTTCGTACATTATACAAAAAGATTTCGTAAATAGTACGAAACTCTGAATATGAGTTGATATAATACTATTTGAAGAAATAATAATTAAAAAAACGAAAAGAGTTAAAATGACAAATATTTCGTACATTGTACAAAAATTTTTTTAAACAAACTCTTTGAGTTGATATAATACTAAGAAAAGAAATACAATACGAACAAAACGAAAATAGTTCATAAAAAATAACTACGAAATATTTCGTACATTGTACAAAAAGATATTCGTAAATAATACGAAATTCTGAGTATGAGTTAAAATAATACTATTTGAACGAAATAACAATTAAACAAAAAATGTAAACGAAAATAGTTCATAAAAAACTGACTACGAAATATTTCGTACATTGTACAAAAAAGATTTCGTAAATAGTACGAAATTCTGAGTATGAGTTGATATAATACTATTTGAAGAAATAACAATACGAACAAAACGAATATTGTTCATAAAAAATTACTACGAAATATTTCGTACATTGTACGAAAGGATTTCGTACACGATTTTCATTATATTTAGGTAGTTTTTATTTTTATTGCAAAGCTAAAAAAGAAAACAAACAATTCGAACTTTTGTTCGTGCTCCCCTCTCTCTTTCTTTCTCTCTCTCTCTCTCTATTTTTACGTACCTTTTAATCTCGCGCATATATCTGGATTTTTTTTTTTTTGGTTTTTTCAACATAAAACAATTACTGATATCCGATGTTGTCTTTTTTTGTATGAATCTAATTTTAATTTTCCAAAAAAAAAACAAAAAAAAAAAAAAAAAAAAAAAAAAAAAAAAAAACTTTTAAAGAAAACGCAAACACAAAACAAAACGCCTTAAAAAAAAAAAAAAAAAACGTTAAGAAAAAAAAAAAAAAAAACCAAAACACGTTCCATTGAAATCTACCATTTGCCAAAATATTTCTTTGCATTTTTCTTGTTTCAACAAAGTTTCACCACTTTGAAAATACGTTTATATGCCACCAAAAAAAAATCTTCATTCTTATACATTCTCATTTGCCTTAGCGGCGCTGGCAGCAACAAATGAAATGAAGTGTTAATTGTTAAATATCCAAAAAAAAAAAAATAAAAAAAAAAAAAAAGATTTGTTTGTATTTACACACACACACACGCACATACAAATTTATAAGCGATATTTATATTCTTTTGTATATTTTATATCGAAGAATCAATCGATTTACCTATTTTTTCGATCGGATATCAAGCAAACACTGACTGACGTCAATTCCATGCGATTTCCTCACAAAAAAAAAAAAAAAAAAAAAAAAAAAAAAACTTATTGCGTTAATATAAAAAAATTATTTTAGATACCGAAGCAACAATTTTTAAACTTTAGTTAAGTGAAATAAAAACATTTAACTAACTAATCGAAATTGACATCGTACTAATTATGAGATTTACTTTTTAAATCGCAAATCGTAAATTATTTCCGATTTCAAAACGGCACAGTTCAATTTGCGATTTGGTTAGATAATTTAATTTGTAACCGATAGCAGTTTTCGTCATGTATAATGCGAAGCAACGATTTGGAAATGAAACGAATTTACTAAATTGTTAATCTCGAAATTTTTGCGATAACGGGAACATGTCTTATAGTATCTAAAGGCACCATGGCAAAAATTTTAATATAGATCGAACTTTTTATCGAACTATATTTAAAAATTTATTGAAAATAAATCATTTTTAAGTATGTTCTAGAAAACGATAACGATACCATGCAGTATGATCAAATTTTAGCAAGCTAGACGTGTTTTCGGTTCGTTATCGTTTTCTAGAACATACCTGAATGTTTCAAACGTTTATCTAATAATTATTTTTACGTCTATCTATAAAGCAGTTACATATTTTAGAAGAATGGTTGTGATCTCGCTGCCTTATAAATTTTCGAAAATGAAGACCAAAACAAAAATTTTTAAGGTTTAGATAGTGTCAGATGGTACATTAGGTTTTACTGATAACCAGACGCGAAGGTTTAACGTTCCGAAGTTTACATAGTTTTTAAAATGGCTATCATGTAACCACTATTTTTTGTTAATCTTAGCATAGCTGTGCAGCTGTAGATGAGGTGTTTCAAAGTTTAAAAGGTTCTGTATTGGTTTACTTAGCTTTTTTTTTTTTTTTTTGAGGCAGGTATCCCACAACAGCTGGATTTTCCTGAGATGCACATAGTCGATTTGTTTTTTATTAATTGTATATATATATATATGTCCATGATCAGCTCGACGAAACTGTCTTTAGCCATGTCTGTTTGTCTCTTCGCAGTTTATTCGGTCAGTTCAAAAGATATTAAGCTGAAACTCAGAACTTAAGCTTTTTTCTGTAACGACTAAAACAAGTATGAAAATGAAAAGTGCCACGCCCATTTTTAGATATAGCCCCCATAGAAACTTACCACTTTTTTCGATTTTTTGTATGAAAATAGTTATTATTTATGAATGTATTCACGCCAAATTGGATAAGAACACTTCTTATGTCATCTAATGTCAAATCTAAGGTGCCACGCCCATTTTAAGGTATAGCCTCCATAAAAACTTACCGCCCATCTTCGAGTTTTGTATGAAAACATTTATTATTTCTGAATGAATTCAATTAAATTTGGTAAAATCAATTCCAATGTCCACCTAAGTGAACACTATCGATATGGTAAGTATCGGACTAATATAACATAAAGCCTTCATACAAATTTGACAAAATTCATCGTGAAATTTAATCTAAGCACTTAGTGAACATATAAAACTATTAAAAGTGTTGTGTAACGGGTATTTTAGCTTCGGTTCCACCGAAGTTGACGTTTTTCCTTGTTTTATTTGTTTATATTTCTTAACTTTATAATAAACTCGTTCAGTCAGTCTGATAATCTCCAGATTGCCATACAAAATTTATTTTGATTAATTTCAAAGCTCTTTTAAAATTCAATGAAAAAATGAATATAATTCACAATTAGTTGAAACATTATTTAAAAAATAAATAAAATCTACACCGTATTTTTGTTATTTTCATTGAAGTTTAAAAGAGATTTGAAACCCACCAAAAAAGATTTTATGTGACACCTCTGATAGAGTCTAAGTGAAGAGTTTAGTACGTTGTCTCAATGGCTGAGAATCCAAAAAGTTGTGCACCTTTTTTAAGTAAATATTTCGAGGCTTTGACGCATGATTTTTTCTTGTTCGTAAAGTTAAGAAAATAAGTATTCATAGAGAGTATTTGTAAGGAAGCTGCATTCTTGAGATCTTGAGAACGATATATGTATATGGTGCACAGATATTAATGACTTTAATGGCTTTGTTTTTTTTTTTTTTTTTTTTCGTTCAACACAATTAATTAAACAAAAAAATTAAATAAAAACCCGTAAAGTTTTATCTGAGTTTGCTTGATTTGAACCCACTACATATGTATATGAACGTCTAATCCTCATTTAGCATGCACTGCCCATGATCGACAATGATTAAAAATCATATTATTTGCAGTGGCACGTACAAGAATACTCTATTATTTAGTCAGTCAGTCATTTAGTGAGCCACACCCATATCGGCAGTCAGTCAGGCAGGCAGGCAGGCAACAACCCTCAACACAGCAGCAGCAGCAGCAACAGCAGCATCCATCGTCAACATTGCGAGAACGTGCGCATCAAAAGTTCGTGATCTTAACAAGTAAAAATTTAGCGTAGAAAAGGAAAATGGAAATTCTTTTTTTTTTTTTCGTTTTTTCTTTTTTTCTATTTTTTTTTCCAGCATTTTTTATTTATTATGATTATTTTTCTTTTCCTTTTTTTTTTTTTTTGTTTTTGTTTTGTGATCTTTCGAGTGTTCGAACAAATGTTTGCAACGTGGCGGCACGAATTTTGCGGCTATTTGTGACAGACACACACACACTCACAAAAATAATACACACGAGTTGTGAAGAGAAGTTACAGAAGAGAGAAAAGTGTGCGTGTATAATAGAGGGGCGCGTTATGGCAAAAAAAAAAAAAAGGAAAAAATAAATAAAAAATTAAATATTTTGCCAAAAATGTAAACTATTTAATGTAATTGCGAATGATTATTACCAATTCGTGTGCAACTATAAAATATATTAAAAAAAAAAAACAAGAAAGAACGCTGAGGCCGAATATGCTCGACTGCAAGATACCCTGTACCCAATCTTTATGAGCCTTAAGATCGGTTCTATTTTACTACAATACCTCATTGAATTGAATTTTTATACAAAAACTTAAAAAATCGGGTATATCTTTGTATGTGGGCTAACCTAAAATATGCCTAAAATTTTGTTGGACCTACTCATATTGGTCTATTTCATTGGGACTATCCTAGGCATTATTTATACTAAATTTAGACTTCCTAGAATAAGAAACAATGACGTTTTTGTGCAAAAACCCACAATTTTGGGACAGATTTATATAGGGAGAACCCCTTAAAATAAGGCTAGAGAAAAACCGTTTGCAAGTCGCACTTGACGGCCCAGGAGAGTCTCCAAGATAATCTCTCTCATACGGCAGACAGCAAGACAGACGGACGGACGGACAGACGGACAGACATGGCTAGTTCGACTTCCCTTCCAATGTTGATCAAGAATATATATATACTTAATGGGGTCTATCTTGCCTCCTTCTGTCTGTTGCATACATTCGCACAAACTTAATATACCCTTTTACGCTTTGGGTACAGAGTATAACAAGCACTTGAATATGGATGGAATGCCGCCAATCAGTAAACTTCGGAGTGACCAATACTTTTTTATTTTTTTTTTTTTTTTTTTTTTTTCAATTCCATTGCATTTAATCATGCTGCTGATAAGTAGTAAAACAGTACAAAAAATACCACACGACAAGTTGATAAGTATTTTAAAAAAAAAAAAAAAAATAAAATGAGAAAATTATATGCCTTGAGTAAAAAACCAAAGTCAATGTTGACGTTGATATCATTTGTCCGTCTGTCTGTCCGTCCGTCCGTCCGTAGCCCTTAATCATTCAACAACAATAGCAACAGCAACAGCAGCATTTCTTATTTTGGAATTACTTTCTGTTTATGGCATATGGCTTTGAAATCAGAATCCGTATCAGTAAAACAATCGTCACTCAGTCAGTGTGTCAGTTAGTCATTCTGTCGTCTCGTCTGTCGCACAAAAAAAAAATTAAAACAAAATCATTTTTTTATGACATCCGGTAACAAACAACAACAAAATCGCGTAACAATAACAACAAATATGGTAATTCAACAAACGTCACTTATTGCTATTCACTTTATTTTATACACTTCATCATATACAATAAAGCATAAAGTATGATGATATTCTATTTTTATATATTTTCTTCTTATGTATTTGCAATCACATTATTCATGGAGCTGCTAGCTATATAAATACTCCCAACAGCAAGTAAATAAATTCAAAATTTTTTATTATTTTAAGCTATAAACTAGCGCAAATTAACATAGCAACTTCTTTACCTACAAAGCAAAATACACTAGAAATTGGCGACTGTTGTAACACTAGTTTGACTATTATCGACAACATCAGATGATCTGAGTGCTCAGGAACTAATTTCCATATAACTTGAAGCATAGATTTAAAAAAAAATTAACTCTATAACTTTTTTGGGAAGATTTAAAAAAGAAACGAAAAAAGATCCATGAGAAAGCTTTCCGAAGAATCTATTTTTTTCGAATTGTTGATTTTTTTTTTAGAATTTCCAAAAACGAAGAAAGCGATACATGGGCACTGATCTGATAGATGAGTTTTTTTTCACTAACTCAAAAGTGTGCATTTTTGCAATGCCCATATTTAAAGGGATGCCCCCGAAGTGAAAGTTTAAAAGCTTAGCGAAAGTTTATAATAAATCCAAAAGTTGTTGTGTTTTTTTTTCTTTCTAAATTTATATATATTTTTTTTTTTTTCCTAAGAAACCCACAACTTTTTTTAATTAATTATATATATTGCAAAAAATTAATCATATACATATGTATATAATAGGAAAAAAAAATATCTACAAATATATTTTATAAGTAGCTCCTACATGATACAACAAAACTGTAGACTGTAGACTTGAAAAAAAAAAAAAGAAAACGAGAATTTGAAATAAAAACGCGTAGGAAATGTCAAATACAATATATAATACGAATATATACAGATATGCCTTAATAGAGTTAAAGTCAATTAAATAACCAAAATGTTATTTTCATTGGAATTAAGATAATGGAGCGCAACGTATAATAGTAGCAGTAGTTGCTTTCTAACAATGCCAAAAAAAAAAAAAACCTCAAAAAAGCGACGAAGCAACAACACCAATTAAGGAGTACGACTAACCTAGTGACTACTTTGCATAAAAAGCAATAAATACAAAGTTTATTTAAACAAACACACAAACACACACAAATTGTTAGAAGTAAAATTCAATTTTTAAACAAAAAGTTTATAAAAACGATAAAATAAAAATTTACTATTTCAATTAGAAAATAGGCAATAGCAACAAAAATGCAATAATAAATATTGCTATCTCTTTCATGCTTACTTCTGTAGGCAAACTGTTGTGTAACTGTTATTTTACGCTGTCTTAACTTGTTGCTATTTATTATAATTATTTTCTATTTAAATAAGTCTATATTTTCTATTTAAAATAGTAAAATTTAATAAAGTTTTTCGTTATTTTTTTGTGCTATTCAAATTCAAACCATGTCCTTGCTACATTTTATGACTAATCGGTAAGCTTCGATGTGTACCACCTTTAACATTTTCACTGTCATTTAACCTTTAATTCAAGGATGAACCTACTAGTTTAATGGTTGAAAATTGTCTTTAATTTGTATGTTTATTAACACTTTAAGCCGATTTGATGCAATTAAATGCGTAAAATATTTGTTTCTACACAAATGAGACAGCTTCAAAACCGCAAAAGTAACAGTAACATAAGAACAAGAAAATGACCACACAAACAAAAAAAAAACCTATAAACTAAACTGAGTAAAAAAGATATACACAGAGAGATATACTTATTGTAAATACAATTAGCCCTTGAAGCAGAACATGAAGAAGAAGCCAAAGCTAAAAGCCGTTGCCGACAAATGTCTTAAAAATTCTGAGAAGTCTGAATATGAGAGATACATACATGGACATGGATTGAAACGATACGACGATACAATACGAGTCTCAAATGGGGGGCGCCCATTGTCTGTCCGTCTGTCTGTCTGCCCGTCCGTCTGCTAAGTGTGTTAGTCAGTGTGAGAGTTTATGCTTTTTAACCTATTTTTTATTTGGCCTTATTCAAAGTCGAGTTAAGGGCTAAATGTTGTTAATTATCATGTATCGTCGTCGTCGTTTATCGGTATTCGGCTTGTACCAATTGATTTTCATGTGCTTTTAAGTGTAGAACACAAAAGAAAAAAAAAATACCACAAAGATTTTATGTATAAATATCGATAATGATTTAATAATTTAAAAAAAAAAATGTAAAACAAAACAAAATGTTTTCACTTGAATTGCAGTCAAACGTAAAATTTATTGCCAAAAAATGTTGTTTTTACATTTTCGTATAAATCGTAATCAAGCGTAAAAAATATTTTAAACTAAATATTTTTTTTTCAGCAACAACAACAACAAAAGTTATTAAATGCATTTAACTTTAAATTTTTCCAATAATTGTTTTGCTAAAATTTTCGATTTTCCATTGAAAAGTAGAAAAAAAAACACAAAATACGCAACGACTGACGTTTTATTGCTATGTTCTCGTAATCACATACTTTTGCAATTTGCGATTTGTGTGAAAATTCATACGATTTCAAATTGTTTGTGTTCAAATTATTTTTTATTTCGAAAACGTTTCATATAAAAAAAAGGGAATATTGATTAGAGACTATAAGTGTATCGGTCTGTATAAATCGCAAATTAAACAATAATATTTATTTTGTTATTGTATTCTCGTTTCTGATTTCCTAGAAACAAACTTCTTATATTAAAAAAGAAAAAAAATATGCAAGTAATTATATTTCAACTACCGAACTATTTTTCGAATTAGATTTTGCTCTAATAACATTATTTCCAAAAGACAGACAGACAGACAGTCTTATCTAAATATACATACGATTTTCATACAAGTTCTTTGACCTCTCCTTCGATCTATGATATCAATTACTTTCGTCATCGAAATCTATATGCATATGGTTTAATTTATTACTAATTCGCTTACCAAACAATTAATACAAAAAATTCAGAACGAACCAAATAATAGGTGAATGACATTTTGTAATATGAACTTTTATTAAAAAAAAAAAAAAGCTGAAATATATACTTTTTTTTGGTATTAAAATTTCATTGTTTTAAATTTCTTTATATATGTGCGCAACTAACCGTAATAACCAGTCTTATTCAGATATCGCAAATATTTATTTTATTTCCTACCCACTTTTCTTGTCCACTTTTTCAATCCAATACCCACTTATTGCATTTTTATACCCGCCATACATAGTGTGAAGGGTATTATCAGTTGTCGGAAAGTTTGTAACGCATTAAAGGAGGCATCGGACCCCATGAAGTATATATATTATTGATCAGCTCGACGAGACGAATCGATTTAGCCATGTCCGTCTGTCTGTCCGCCTGTCTGTCTGTTGCAATGCGTTTCTCTCGGAAAGGTTTAAAGATATTGACCTAAAACTTTAAACTTAAGCTTTTGTGTTCCTAAGCAGTTTGTATGGCAGAACCAAGGTGTCACGCCCACTTTTAGATATAGCCCCCCATACAAACTTACCATTTTTTTCGATTTTTTGTGTGAAAATAGTTATTATTTATGAATGTTTTGACTACAAATCGGGTAAAAACACTTTTAAACCAATACCCATCCATCCAATATCAGAAGAAAGGTGCCACGCCCATTTTTAGATATAGCCCCCATGCAAACTTACCATTTTTTTCGATTTTTTGTATGAAAATTGTTATTATTTGTAAATGTATTTACTACAAATATGGGTAAAAGCACTTCTAATGACATCCAATTTCAAAAGAAAGGTGCCACGCCCATTTTTTGATATGGCCCCCATACAAACCAAGCGCCCATTTTTCAGATTTTGTATGAAGATAGTTCTTATTTATGGATATATTCACTCCAATCTCTGTAAAATCACTTCTACTGTTATCCTATGAATATGCTTCCGATATGACAAGGATCGAGCCACTATAACATATAGACCCATACAAACTCACCTTCTATATTTTTTTTTTTTAAGAAAATGAAAAAAAGTTTCGTGTGGTGGGTATTTGAGCTTCGGTGCTTCCGAAGTTAACGTTCTTGCTTGTTTCGTATTGCTTACGTGTCTTCAGGGCCGGATTTAGGGAAGGGCAGGAGGGGATACTACCCCGGCGCCTTCACAAGAGAGGTGTCACCATAATAAAGATAAAAAAATCTATTTATCTATCATCCAAATTATGACAGTTAAGTGAGATCCTTAACGTTCCCCTTTTCTTTTATTTATGCTGGAGTAACTAGTTTTGAACAACTTTTTTTTTTTTTTTTTTTTTTTTTTATTTTATCAGAAAAAAATTATTTCTTTTATTTGGAAAATAATTATTAATTAGGGGCCTCAACTCCTTCATTGTCCCAGAGCCTCCAGACTTCCAGACTTTTAGTTCGACCAAAAGAACGACTTAGAATTCCAAGAAATAAGGAAAATCACGTGTATCGTTTAAAAACAAAAAATTATTTTTAAACAAATCTTGAAAATCTTACAGCTGATCTTGTAGATAATAACAAAAACAACAAAAAGTTGTTAAAACAGTTTTAAGGTTTTATTATTTTTTTTTGTTTTATTGAAACAACAACACGAATACATTTCCGCATAATTTACACACAAAAAAATACCATATAAACTCTTACAACTTCCAGGTTACTTGTTTGTTTGTTTGTTTGCACACTTCACATACTTTAAATTTAATTTAAGTTGAATTGTAACAACATGAATAATACGTTTCATGTTTAAAAGGGAAGTAGTTGCGACTAATTTAAAAGCTAAACAAAAAAAAAAAAAAAAAAGAACATGTAATAAAAATCTGTTAACTTACAAAATACACAAAATAATGAAAAAATCAAATAAAGACAACAAATCGGAAATTTATATTTTAATTGTTAGACATCTCTCTCTCTCTCTCTCTCTCTCTCTCTCTCTGTCTCTCTGAACATAAGAACTTACTTAAAAATGGAGATAATACAACAAGTTTGTAAAAAAAATAAATTAAAATTTAATTCACACAAATCGAGACAACTTTGATATGGAAAAAAAATTACATGCATCGATACACCAAAACATATGATCAGTGACACGATCCTGTACAAGGATGCGATTACGTACAATATACTTTGTAAGTTCAACGATCGATGCGTTAAAAACTAATAACATTTCACATTAAATCTTTGATTGGGTTCAAAAAAAAAAAAAAAAAAAAAGAAGAAAATAAAATATCAAAAATAAATAAAAATAAGAAAACAAAAGCTAAAGAAAAAATTTAGCAAAGAAATAAGAAATACGAAAAAAAATAAAAAAATAAAAAAAAAACATATTTGAAATGAAAGTAAGAAATTACAAATTTATGGCACGATCATTGTCGTCGTCGTCATCGTCGTCATCGTCGTCATCGTCGTTTTCGTTGTCGTCGTTTAAGTCAAGTCTGTAAGCATCACTGCTGCTATTATTTTTTTATTGTTGTTGTCGTCTTCGTCTACACTTGGGTCGCGTTTTTGAATAAGCCAACAACAACAACAACAACAACAACAAAATATCATTATCTTTGTTAGGTCGTTGTCACTTATAAGCTCTGCACAGCAATGTTTTCTCCATTGCCAACATCTCTTCTCTCTCCTTTTCTCTCTCTGTCACACATCTTTGTTGTACCACGCAGTACCACACCACACCACAACCACCCATTGACCACCCTACGTTCGCTTACAACTACTTCAACTTTCAGTAGTTGTGTTGAACTTTTGTTTTTCCCTTTTGAATATATATGTATGTACTCTTTAATGGGTTTTTATCTATAATATTTCTTATAATATAAAGTTAATATGTCATATTAAAAAAAATATATATATATCGACTTCAATGGAACCGAAGCACAAAAACCCTTCAAAAATAACTTTTGATAATATGTGCATGGTGTTTAATGGTCCGTTCCAATATAATTTAAAACACATTGTCTATATGCTTATGGTATGCTTCTTATATATATGCCACTTTAAAAATAAAAAAAATATATTGATTTAATAATAATATTCTGGGAAAAGTTTAAAAAGTAGATAATGTTTGTATGGGAGCTATAGTGCTATAGTTGCACGTTCCCTATCAAATCGTTAGTGTATGTATGGCTTGACATTAGAAATGTTTTTACAAAATTTGTAGTGAATACATTTATATGTAAATAATAACTATCTGTATTAAAACAAATAGTTTCAAAAATGAGATTATAAAGGTAATTTGGTATGGGAGCTATGTTAAAAAATGGACTAGTAAATTTTTTTAAATGTCTAGGGTTGAGAAAAGTTTAAGTTTTGAATATCGTTGCAAATTATTTAAAACTGATCAAGTGAAATTTGTAGCTACAGACAGACAGCCAAGCGTGGCTAGATCGACTCGCCTCGTCGAGGCAAAGGTATCACCCCCTTTTCATTTTTAAATTTTTCGGTTTATTTTATATGAAAAATGGCTTTTATATAAAGCGATTTTTATCAAATAAGGTAAAAAACACTTCAGAAAGAAAACCTCATGTTTGAGTTGGGACCACTATAGCATATAGCTCCACAGAAATCTTCCGCCAATTTTTGAGTTTTTATACGAAAAATGGGTTATTTATGAAACGATTTGTGGTAAAAATGGTCCAACTATTTCTTGAGCAGCCCGTGTTCTTAGTAGTAGTATATAGCCCCATACAAACCGAATATTTATTTAAGAAAAGTTAATCTAATCGTCGTATGAAGCGAATTGAAACTTTGGTAACAGCGAAGTAAATGTTTTTTTTCTTTTTTTTTTTTTTTTTTCATTTAATTAAAACACCCTTTAAGTTCATATTATCTTTTATGTATTATATCTATTAAAACAATCATTACTTGTACATAGTACTACGATATGCGCTACTGTATTTGTTTTTTCTTATTTTTTTTTAATTTTTTTTTTTTTTTTTTTATTTTTTATTTTATTTTATTCTTTTTTTTTATTTATTTTTTTTTTTTTTTTTTGGAGCGAATTTTATTTGCTGCTGGCACTTTATTTTAAAGTTTTCTCTCTCTCTCCCTCTTATTTATTCACTCACACGCTCGTTCGCTGGCTCTCTTGTCGACACAAACACTGCCGTCGTTCGATCAACCTTTGCGAATGACCTAAATTTCGTGCAGAACAACAACAACAAGACAAAAAAAAGCAGCAACTTAAACTTTACGACAAAGTCGAGTCGAAGCCAAATTTCGAAGCGCAGAGTTGCAGCAACAACAACAACAACAACAAACAAAGGGGGTTTCGATAGCGCACTTGTCGTATGCAACTTGCAAAAAAAAAAAAAAAAAAAAAAAAATCAAAAACAAACAAAAAAAATAGAACCAAAGCTTTTATACCTACTACACACACTACAAATACATACATATACGGCATTATAACTTGTGACAAGTATTAAAGCTTCGTTTTCAACGAACATTAAAGTATTTCTCTGTTTATTTTTATTATTATTATTTATTTTTTTTTTTTTTTTATAGAGTGACTACCGAAAATATTGTATTAAGATTTGTTGTTTTTTTTTTTTGTAGACTTTTTATTTGACTAAGGTTATTTGCTGTTGCTTTTGTATTTGTTGTTGTTGTTGTTTTTCTTTTGCAGTAGCTTGATCATATGATATCTATCTCTCTTTTACTTATTTATTTGTTGTTAAAAGTTTTTTTTTTTTTTTTTTTTTTATTGTTTTACTTAGTCATGCTAGTTGTTTTTGTTTTGTTCAAACGGGCGCATAATTGAAAGTTAAGTTAGAAATTAATGCACATTAAAATAAAATTTTTTTTTTTTTTTTTTTTTGCTGTTCAACTTAAAATTGTCTTTGTTTTTGTTTTTGCGCTTCATTTACAGAATTTTAATGTATTTTTTTTTTTTTTACTTTTACTTAATTTCAATTAAAATTCGACATGCCCTTCACATACAATGAATATGATTTCTATTTTTTTTTTCTTTTTTTTTTTGTATTAAGCAAGAATATTAATGTAGTTAAATGACCAAAATACAATTTGTTTATAGAAACTTTAAAAATATCAAAAACAAACCCTTGTAGCGTTTTTTAATAGTGATGTACAAACTTCGATAACTTATCGATATACATATATGTATGTATGTGGTTTTCAATAGTAACGCTGCTGTTATATGTTTTTTTTTTACATTTTTAGAAATGTTTTGTAACCAGAACACCATCTGATATTTCCAAAAGCGACAATGTACGTTAACGACAATGGACTTTAAAACTATTTTCTGTGCTTATGACAACAGTGTCATGCAACATTTAAATTATTGATGAGTTTAGTTTCAGCCAAAAAAAGCTATGTGACAGATTCCATTCGACTGGGTAACGCTCAAAACTCAAAAATCAATAAAAATGAAGCCACAAAACTGAACATCTAAATATTCGGATCTGTATCCAAGAAAAATATATTAAATCTAAATCATCGAATCAAATTGTTTAAAAATTTTATACCTAATTTTTACAGAAATTTTATTCGTATAAAACGTTGTAAAAACACTCCGATCTCTCTCAATCTCTTAGCTTTAAATGCCTAAATTTCAAATGCACGTGTCCAAATTCTCAAATATACTATATTTTTCAATTATAATCCTTAAAATATAACAAAAACAATTTGAAAGAAATACAATTTAGCGCAAATCTAAAATATTTCGGACGTGACATAAATTGATACATACAAAAATTTGTTTACGCCGTTTCCACTTCTAGTAAAATAGCTTTACTTTAGCTGTTTACCGAAATTTTTATACTCTTTCAGTACCTAATACTACTCTACTACAATATATTCTACGACTTCACCTTCAACATTTTAACGTTTCCATATAATTTACATGAATGTGTGTACATCTCTTATGATTTGTTTGTCGCTGTTGGTATTTGGTTTTTTTTTTTTTTAAAAAATTTTTTTTTTTGTTTTTCTGGGGAAAATGCGATCAATCTTCTTTGCAAAGTCCAACAAAAAAAATCAATTCAACAAAAAAAATGAACGAACGAAACGACCCACAACGCATCATTTTTACAGATGAATTTCTTATGAATCATACATAATTGAATTTGAATATTTCTTTGCTTTTTGGTTATCATATCTCTTCGTATTTTCCAAACAAAAAAAAAAATATTTATAATAAAACCTGTTTGAGTAAGAAAAAAAAAAAAAACTACAAGACAAAAAGCAATAAAAAAAAAAAAAAACAATCCAACAAATGTCTTAAAGAAAATCCAAGAAAAAAAAAAAGAAATATTATAAAACCTGTAATCTAAGTAAGTACAATGATCGATTGGCGAGACGCCTTACAATTTTCACAAAAAAAAAAAAAAAAACAGAGCTTAATTCAATCTATTTCTTGAGATTTCTGAGTAGATGTTTCATCATACTTGCGTATAGATCGAAGAAAAAAGTATTAATTTTTTTTTTTTTTTCAATTGCTCAAAATAGAAAGTTTAAAAATTTAAGCTCAGCAACGATTCATCAACTCTTACAAAAAAAAAAAATGTATAGCTTTTCTATAAGTACACCATACTCCCAAAAAAAAAAAAAAAAAAAATTTATCTCTTGTCTAAACGTTCATATTAACTTTACTTAAAGCGTTTCTATGCATTTAAAACAAAAATAAACTTCTAGACTCCACACACCCAAAACCTTATTATAGGGAGGGGGCTGTCAGTCAGTCGCCAGTCAAGTAGAAGAAAGTTAAACAAAAAAAAAAATTATATATTAGAAGGAGTTACACATTTGTTGCACTACATTTTCGACACTCATAGTCGTAGTCAGAAAGTTAAACCCACAAAAGAAGAAATTTGACTCACCTCAACTTAACTTAACTCGATCTCAACTTGAAAGCAGTTCAAAAACATTAAAAATATTAACAAACATTCATACAGACAGTCGAAGTCGAGACGTACATTGAAAGACGTCGAAGACGTAGACGACGACCTGTTGTTGAGTGCTCTAACATACAAACCCAGTTCGTGGTAAAAAAAAAAATAAAATAAAAATGAAAAAAAAAGAGTTCGCAACAAATTCTTGTTCATTAATTTTGCAAGTTACGAGTCTAGATGATTTTTTTTTTAGCAAATTTAATAATAAAAAAAAAAAGAAAGACCAGAACGCTATTTAAACTAGAAGAAAGAAGAATTGAAACAAGCGTAGAGCTACTCGTATACTTAACATTAAAAATAATAATACTTATTGAACTTTGTGTATTTGCTACATATTTATTATGCACGTTACGCATTGTTTGAAGCAAATATGTTTCTATGTCCGCTATGAACTTTGAAACCATTCAGCCGATGAGTCCCAAACCGGGTTTATTTGAAAGGCAACAATGCAAGTATAATTATAGATCACTAAAACAATGGATTGAGCGGTTCATTAATGAAGAAATTGTAGTCTCGCTGCAATCTAAAAAAAAAAAATCAAAACAAAACGGTTTCAAAGATGTATTTTTCTTGGCTCAAGTTCAAAACTTTGTTGACATGGCTACGTTAAGGTATTGATATATATTCTTGATCAGCAACTGCGACGAAACGAAACGATATAGCCATGTACGTCTGTCTGTCTGTACAACTTTTTGTCTCTTCAAATTTTATTCGATTGGTTTAAAAGATATTTAGCTAAAATTTGAAACTTAAGCTACTCTCTCTAACGTCTAAATCAATTATAAAAATAAAAGTGCCACGCCCATTTTTAGTTATAGCTTCCATACAAATCCACGTTCATTTTAGAGTTTTTGTATGAAAATAGTTGTTGTCTATGAATCAATTCACTCCAAATTGAGTGTAAAAACAGTTCCAGTGTCATCCTATCTATACACCGTTATGTTAGGGTTCGGACCTCTTAAACATACATATATAGTCCCATACAAATTCACCATAAATTTTCTGATATTTTTAATTTATTTCAATATTGATTTGTATCAGACCATTGACTCGTATCCAATCTATCTGAAAACCACCATTTATGATCACACATAAACTATTAAAAAAAAATTGCACCGAAGTTAACGTTTTTACATGTTTCAATTTAAATTAATTTGTCTTAGTTCCTACTAAATCATATGTTAAGTTTAACTTAAGTCCACGACGCCAAAGTTAACGTTAGTTAGTAACAAACTTTATCTTATCGCTTTTTTTCTTTTCAAATTCTGCAAAAAAAAAATAAATAAAATATTTTTTTTCTAATTCCAAGAATTATAAATAAATAAGAACAAATAAAAGCAGGAACTTAGCGAACTTATTTTATGATAAATTCGTTATTTATGCGAAAGCCAATATTAAAAGTTTTTCAAGGTTTTTTTCTTTATAGAAGACCAAATAAAGTCCAAAAAAAATGGAGCAAAGTTATTCTAATATGTCATTTGGTCAAGATGGCTTTACTGCACACCGTTCGTTCGTTCATTTCTCAAGATCTGGCTGTCTGTCCGTCCAATATTCTTAAAAATTTGGTCTAAAAACTAACAGAAAAAAGTAGATTAGCTTTTAAAATAGAAAAAATTGATCAAATTATATCGAATTAAGGCTCCTCCGCTATATTGTCGTTATGGTTCAGTTGAATCATTAATGAAAATTTAACACGTAACAAGTTGAATACAATACATCATATGTGAGACCAACATTAACGATCGTTTATAAAGGTTATAAATACAATTAATATTATTTAACTTATGTGCAAATATGTACAAATATATAAAACCAACAAGCTTTACGCATTACTCACTAACAATAATCTTATCGTATTTGTCAAACATATACACACATATCACACATATCGTTTATATATGGTACTCATATACAAGTGGGTACTTTTTATTTCAAATTTTTTTATTATTTTTATTTTTATCAACAATTTTTTTTTTTTTTTTTTTAGTAACACTTGCAGAAAATACTGATATAATTATTATTAAACTTGTTTGAACAATTATATAAACGATCGAGAAGGCCACGCCCTTTTCCTTTGCAAAACAAAAAAACAAAAAAGCTGTATTTGTACAATTTAAATTCTTATTTAATATTGCTAATTATGTATTTTTTTGTTTTATAAGATCCAAGACGCTAAATTAACAAAATCTTTAGTATTTTTACTTCAACAAAATTTAATCAACGCTAAGTTTATTCCAAAGCAAGAGTATCAATACAATAAGTAAACAGTGAGTACAACTGAATATTTGCTGTGTACAATACACACTCATTTAGTATTGCACACATATTCACTCATATTATATGCTTGAGAGGGAAAGAAAGAGAGTTAGTGACTGAAAAAAAAAGCGGTTAGTTTTGTAAGTGGTGTGTAAGTGGAAGATGTATCGAATTTTGAACACTGCGCATACCTAGTGTTTGGTATAGAACAGCATAACAAGACAAGTAACTTCTGTTACAGTTATTGGAATTAGGAATCTATGTATGTATGTTCAGAATTATTCAATCAGCCTGGGTTTTCGAGATAGTTTAGTCCATGTATATAGCTTAAAATATCTCGAAAGCCATGGAAGATTGTATAATTCCAAGCACTAATTTGAAAACAGTGTTTCAAAATGCTTTGGCTGCTTTATGTACAGTCTCTGTTTCTAGTTTTTTATGTCAAATTTTCTCGGCCAGTGTCAGTATATATATGTATATATAAGTGGCACTACAGCCGATTGTCGGCCTTGGCATCACATAAGATTCGGCACCAGCGGTTGTAATCCAGTGCCTCGTCATACCATCTTGGGATTCCGATCCTGCGGTTATCTGGCTCCTCGCCTGCGGAGGTCATCAAGCCCGGGCCCCCCCACGCAGCGGGGGGGATGTCGTCCCAGTGTCAGTATACAACTTGTTTTTTGTTTGTTTTAGTTCCATCGTTTATGTTAACGTATTTTCATTTGCCTTTGTGAGTCAGTAGATAAGCAAACTTTTAATTTTAAACATTATTTCTACCATAAATTCGTATTGGATACGTAAATAAAGTTTACGTTATATACAAGGCACTAGTTTTTTTCATTTTTTTTCTTAAGTTTTGCAAAATTATAACTCGCAATTGTTTTAATTGCAATTTCCGCTTATTGCTTGCAAAATAATGAAAATGTGTATAACAATCGAACATGCATAATATTCAATTTGATTCTATAGTTTATTGGCTTTTGCAATAATTTTACAATATATTTTTAACCCCCCCAAAAAAAGAAGGGAGGGATATTAATATTTTTTGAAAAAAATTAAAAAAGAAAAAAAGAAAAAAAAAAAAAAATAAAATAAAAAAAAAAATAAATATAGATAGCCATGTCCGTCTGTCTTTTATTGGTTTTTTTTTTTCTTTCAGTCCTAAGCAGTCCAAGTGTTAAAATCAAAGGGCACCCCCCATTTTTAGGTTTAACTCCCCTACAAACAAACTTTTTTTTTCTTTTTTTTTGAAAAAAATAGTTGATGAATGTAGTCACTCGAAGTTGAGAAAAATACTTCTAATGTCATAAAATCAAATGCAACCCCAAGCCCATTTTTAGATATAGTCTCATACAAACTTTCCCTTTTTTTTATAAAAAAAGGTTTATTTTTGAAACTATTCACTCAAATTTGGGTAAAAACACTTCCAATGACATCAAAAACAAAACCAAGGTGCCGCGCCCATTTTTGGCTATAGCCTCATACAAACTTTTTGATTATTTTCAAACAAATGTATGGAAAAGTAATAAATTTTTAAAAATATACATATTTTTAAAGTATTACAACACAAAAAAAAAAACAAAAAAAAAATAAAAATTCAAGTGTAAAAGGTTTTTTTTTCCCGTTTTTACCCAATTTACTTTTTTTTTTTTTTTTTTTTTGTTTTTTTTTTTTGTTTAAATAAAAAAAAAAAAAAAGTGAATTGAATAAGGTTTACTTTAGTTTAGGAAATAAGATCCAATTGAAAAAATTAGAATCCCTGTTTAACAAGTCGGTCCTAATTTCGAAATCATGTTTGATTACTATTTAAAGAGATTTGAGAGAGAGGAGAGAGAGTGAGAGAGATCACCTACTGGTGTTACCAGACTCAATTTTTGATCTAAACGTTACAAAACAAATAGTCATACTTTGAACTAGAGGAATAAAATTCGGAAAAAAAAGTTTGATCCATTGAAAAAAGAAAATTTAACAACAACTTTCTGCGTTATCCGGAATTTCGCTTAGGTATTATATATTTAGATAACTGAAGTGTATATAAAAAACCAAAAAAAACAAAAACAAATATTATAAGATCAAAAATGGAAAACACTTGTTGCAATATGGTCGCTGCTGTTGCTGCAATTGCATTTGCTATATTTTTATTTATTTATTTATTTATTTTTTTTTCCAGTGATAATTATAAACTTCGATTAGAACAAAAGGCGAGAGAGATACGGTAATACGATATAACACCAACAACAACGACGACGTGACGCGCGATGCAATGCGATGTGAGGCGATGTGAGGCGATGTGAGGCGATTTGAGACGATGTGAGGCGAGGCAACGCGACGTAACGTTGCTGCAGCAGTTAACTGAGATGTATGACGCCGCTTCGTGTTGCGTCGCCGCTTTCGACGTCAATGTCATTTGTTGTTGTTGTTTTAGCCAAATCAACGAAACGCTTTACCTGCTTACAAGTTCGCGTGTTCTCGCTGCTTACCGCTCGCAGTTACTCTTGTTGTTGTTGTTGTTGTTTTCATTGTTATTGTTAGTACGCGACCGTTGCTGTTTTTAATGTGCTGCGATTATTTTGTTGCTTTCAAACTACTTGCTAATTTAACTCTATTATTCTTACTCATTCACACACACACACACACATTCACTAGCAATTCGAATTGATTCATTCACACACTCAATTGCTTACCAACCAACAACACAGATTCGAATGCGCTTTTTTATATATTTTTTTATTACATTATTTGACCTTGATCGTCGTCGTCGTCGTCGATGTTGTTGTATGCACAAAACAACAATCTAATTAATGATTTCCAATTGAAGTTTTCTATCAAACAAAAAAAAAAAAAAAAACAAAAAAAACACAAAATGACACGACAGGCAGGCAGTCAGGTAGCTAGTTAGTTACATTAAACTAAAAGTTTATTTTTAAATGCGATATTATCGTAAAACATTAAAAACTTAGAAGCGAAAAAAAAAAACGTTGCAATCAAATAAACTTGTCTAAAAATTACCCCCACAATAAAAAAGTTTGTAATGAACCATAAAAGTAGCAAAAACTCTTCGGAAAAAATATAAAGAGAAAAAAAAACGTTCGATCACAGAAATTTTCGTGACAAAAATTCGGAAATTTGAGGTGATTCACAAGGAACACTACGGAATCCGACCTCACCGTTTCCAATGAACCAAGGTTTTTCTTTTTAAAATATAGAAAAATATTAGATACGTATTTTTTTATGGGGCAAGGCTCCAAGTTCAGCTAGGGTGGTGGTAAAAAAAAAAAATGTCCTAGAAAACTTTTTTTTTTGAGTTTTAAAAGTCTAGGTTGTTATCTAAAAAATCTTGGTTGTAACATACAAAGAACTTAGAATAAAAAATTTGTTTTTTATGAGAAAACTTGAAAATCTAATAGGCGGTTTTCTAAACCCATTCAATTTGAGTGCTCTTCAAAATACCTCATGCAAAAAGTTTACTTCTAGTAAGTGGTGTTTTCTACTTTTACCAACTTCCTGACAAATTAATGATCCATACTTTCACATATTTTTTTAAAAACGAAACATCTCCATTGAAATATTTAAATATTTGAAATAGATTTGTATGAAAGCTGATTAAATTTGGTACTCAAAAAGCTGTATAAGATCAAGAATATACACATACGAATATAAAGTTAGGTTACCAACTGTGGCCACGTTCTATTTGTAGGAATCTCTACAACAAGTACGAGTATATCCTACTGAAATGAGTACTGTTAAATTTATTTTTACAAAACATATTTTTATGCCAATGAAAATTATCGGTCTGTGTAATCGTCGTTTTAATCATCTTTTCTAAGAGTTACGGATATAAAAGTTACGATTTGCATATTGCATAATAAGTTATAAAAACGTTGATACATACCTTTTGCTGCACTCATTAAATCCTTAACCTCTTTGATAATGCGCTTTATCTGATGACTAGTGTGATCCAATTCCTTTTCATGACGATTTAAATTATCCCGAAATTCTGGACTATCAACGATGCATTCTTCGAATTCAAGTGGCTCAAGGCCGCGACGTGCATCCTTGCCGCCGCCCATTTTTGATTTTTTTAAAATAAAATCTTTTTTGTTTTTGTTCTTATTGTTGTTATTGTTGTTGTTGTTATTATTATTTTTTATTCTTATTGGTGGTATTGGTTTTTTGTTGATAATGATTTTGATGATTTTTCGTAGAAATATTAAAAAATTTATTACTATTATTCGAAATTTTTTTATTTTTTTGTTGTTGTGCTGCTTTATAATTTAAATCTTTATTTTTGTTGTTGTAGAAACGACGCTGCACTAAATTTAATTGTTTAACGCCCACAGCGCCGCCGCCGCTGCCGCTGCCGCCAACACTGCTGCAGTTTTTTGTAGTTGTTGTTGTTGTTTTATTCTTATTTGCTTTATTATTAGATAAACTTGTTGTTGTTGTTATTGTTGTTGCGGGCTCTGCATATAAAAAGGGCGCTGGTATTTTTATTTGTTGTATAGTTATATTTTTATTATTATTATTTATATTAAATTTTGCACTTTTCTGATTGGCTACAAATGGATTTGTTGTTGTTGTTACTGCTTTTGCTGCTGCTATTACGGCTGCTGCTTCTGCTGTTGCTGCTGTTGGTGTTGTTGTTTGATATTGAAAGAACGAGGCAGCTGGAGTTGTTGTTGTTGTTGGTTTTGAGCTTAGAACTTCGTTTGATGTTGTTGTTAGTGTTGTTGTTGTTGTTGAATTGTAGTTGTTTTTTGTTATTATTGTGATTGTGGTTGTTGTTATTGTTATTTATATTTAAATTATTATAATTGTTGTTGTTGTTGTTTTTATTTTTTATTTGTATATGCTTCATAATTAATGCAAAGCAAAAAAAATATATAAAATTTTTCTTCTTTTATT
Organism: Leucophenga varia; assembly: GCA_018903435.1. NCBI lineage: Eukaryota > Metazoa > Arthropoda > Insecta > Diptera > Drosophilidae > Leucophenga > Leucophenga varia. The sequence goes on from JAEIFJ010001141.1 coordinate 55,121, forward strand.
TTATTTTAATAAAAAAAATTTTTTTCACAAGTTAAACACACACATAAACAATTAATTTCGATCAAACAACATATACACTGGAAAAAAAAAATTTATGAAAAAAAACAAAGAAAAAAAAAAAAGCACATAAAAAAAAATTAAACAAACACAAACATAAAAAAATTAACACAAAAAATTTATTTAAAAAAAATAAACGTGTAGGGTATAGCATAGTTGCATACACAATAATAGTTCTAACTTGTTTTCATATTTTCATATTCCCCTTATTTTATTATTATTATTTTTTTTCTTATTTGCCACTGTGCTTTCATGTATGCCTTTATTATTGTTGTTTTTGTTGTTGTTTTTTTTAAGTGGTATGAACAAGTTTTTGACACAAACACACATACACACACGTACATACATATGTGTGCATACATATAGCTATAAAAAAATGCAGCAGCAGAAAAAATGCAAAAAAAAAAAAAAGTTTTTAAAAAAAAAAAACTAAAATATTTGCAAAAAAAATAATATAACAAAGAAATAAAAAAATTAAATTAATAAATAAATAAATATTTAATTTTTTTTTTTTGATTTTTGCATATTTCTCCAAAGCAACAACAATAAATATTAAGGGAAACAAGCACAAATAGAGCAGGCAGCATAGCAAGTTGAACATAAATAGCGTGCGAGCGAGAGAGAGAGAGGGAGAGAATAAGTAAGTGAGTGAATGAGTGAGTGAGTGAAAAAAATACAGAAGAAATAATGATCTTCAGGTTGCGGCGAATTGTGCATTGGAATGCGTTGAAATACAAACAAACAAAACGAAGAAAACGGCACACACACACACACATATACATGTAAATTTATAAATATAAAAAAAAAAACAAAAACAAATATAAAACAACGAGACAGCGAATTCGTATTCGATATTCTTAATAAATATTCGCCGTTATTTTAGATGCTGCGAAATTGCCGGCGAAAGATAATGCAAAGCGATAAAAAAAATATATATTTTCACACATACATATATGTATGTACATATGTATGTATGTAAAGAAGAAGACGACGACAATTGCGTATGAATATGTGATGTGATGTGACGTGACGACGAGTAAAACTCATGTAAAGATGCAATTGATAAAATTAATGAAAACACGTATTAAAAAAAAAAAAACGTATTTATATACTCTCTCTCTCTGCTACTACATACGCTCACTCTTTGCTGATTATACATGCAATACGTAAAAAAAAAAAAAAATAAAAAAAAAAAAAAAAAAAAAAAAAAAAACGAAACAGAAACTTGTTGATATGCAGCACAGCAGCAACTAAAAAAACTGGTTGCGAATTCGCCGCGCCAAAAAAAAAAAAAAAAAAAATAAAACAAAAATATATATTTTTTTTATGCAGAGTTTAAGTTAGCATACAAAAAAACGCATAAAAATGAAAAAAAAAAAGAAAAACAAAAATAATTTCACACGGCTGCAAATATTTCCGTTGATTTGCATTAACTTTTTCTCATTTTTTTTTTGCAATTATTTACACACACACATATATGCATATATGTATATACACATGCAGCATACTGTTGCATTTGACAAATAAAAAAAAAATTATTAAATATTTTTGTTTAAAAAAAAAAACGCACACGAATTAACATAACACAAACTGCTGCTGCTACTTGTTGCTTTTTTTTTTCTTACTTATTTCTCTTTCTGTTGTAGCACTTTGCGCGTTTTGCAATTTGGCGAAACAAAAAAAAAAAAAAAAACAAATTATAAACAACAACAAAAAAAATTAAATATATATTTTGCTCTAAATATACACTTTGTTGTTGTTGTTGCAATGGTTAAAGTTGCTGCTTTTGTTGTTGTTGTTATTATTATTACTGTTGCACAAACTGCAAATACACAAAAAAAAAAAAAAAAACAAAAAAACCAAGATTTATATTTCACTTTTTTTTTTTATTTTTTTGCGAAGACGACGACTAGTAAAAGACGACGAAGCGCGTACCGCACGAGACAGACACACGACAACGACGACGATGACAGCAGACTCCGCACGTCCGCACGCCAACTCGTTATAAGCATAAATAATAAAAAAATCTATTTTAGTGTTGTGCTATGCATGCACATTTCTTATTTTTTTTTCCAGAAAATCATATGTTGTTGCCTGTAGTGCTGGAAAATAGTTGCGGTTTTAAAAGTTAACAGTTATTTTTGTTTGTGCTATCGAATTGTTTTTGTTATCGGCAATGCTTTATAGTAACATAACCGATAACATGAAATTTTTCTATCACAGTTTTAAAAGTTTTGTGAAAAAATTAGTGTTCTCAGCGTGTTTTGAGTTTAAAAACTAAATAGCCATGATTAAACCATAGAAACGATTCCCGTGAAATTATCTCAAATTACTTGTGAAAATAAAAAAAAAAAAAAATAAAACAAATAAAAGTTATAAAAAAATGCAATGATAAACTTATATTAAAATAGTTTTAGTTAATTTTTTTGTTTAAACTTATCGTGAATCATAAGTGATGTTAAATTTTATATTAAAGTTTATAATTGGCACAAGAACTCAAGCCAACGGTCCATAAATTGCGTCAAGATTACGCCAAATGGTCTCTAGAAGAGATGGAAGGCGACCCCATTTTTCATCGGTTTCTTTGGGACTATGTTAATTCTAAGGTTTACGCAAAAAAAAACAACAAAAATTGATGAGACTGAGGCCAACATTCGAGCCACTATTGCTGCTGTTCTTGCGCAAATGTTGCTCTCAACTCTTAAAAAATTGGAAGGGTCGTATAAACCAGTGCAAGAAAAGTCATAGTGGTCATGTGATTGATATTTTGTTTAAATCGTAAAAACGTAGAATTTCCCATCAAATTTTTTTAATTTCAAATCCTATCGTTCTTGTTGGGAAACCCTTTATAGATTCTACCATGAACGCCACCATTTTTCCACTCACTCTTTCTCTCTCCCTCTCTATACACATGTCTACTTCTATCTTTATCTATATCTCCAGTTTCTCTCTCTCTTATTTATCTGCTCCCTCTTTCTTTCTTCTCGCCCATTTTTTTTCTCTAAATTGAACTTTCTCTATAAAACCATATGCTGTGGAAGGGGCTAAAGCATGTCTCATATAAGATGTCGTTTATTTTTTTAAACATTCCTTTATAGTTGTTTTCCTATTGTGATTGCATTGCTTATTCACAATATAATATAATCGACTATCAGTCCATCACTAAAAAAAATGTATCGTACATTGTTTCAGCACTATGCCTGTTCAGTGCGAAAGAGATAGCACGAATAAGAAAGCCGCTACACAACAAGTTTATTTTGATTAAAATTATTAAATAAACAACAATTTAATGGATAAAACCGAAAATATACAGCCAAACATTGATCCGTACCGGCGCGTACTTAGCAAAGCCGTATCACAATTGTTGCTCGAAAATGGCATACAATCAGCAGAAAAAGATTGCATTGAAGCGCTCATCGAGATGCAAGAAAGTTGTTAGTCTTTTTTTTTAAAGCAAACCTAAAGCTCTTTTTTTGTTTAATTTAATTTTAACTAAATCATACATTTCAGTAATTTACGAAGTTGCACAATCTGCGCGTTCGTTCTATGAACTTGCCGGCCGTACTACGCCAGTCGTTGGCGATATACTCGTTGCCTTTGCCAATATGGGTCTACCACTCGAAGATCTGGAGCAATATGCAAAACGTGAAGATCGTAGTCTGACAGCGTTGCCGCAACAAATGTCACAACAGCGACAATTAAATCTATTGCCTGCCGGTACAAAAGCATCGCATCCCGGTCATGTGGCTAGCTATATGCCGGCTATGCCGGATCCACATGCATACATACGTACGCCAACGCATAAACAACCGGTCACCGAATACGAGGCAATACGTGAAAAGGCAGCAACACAAAAACGTGATACCGAAAAGGCATTGACGAAATTTCTATGTAAAACAACCGATACGGACAGTCTTTTCGTTACGGAGGATAATATGTTTCCATGTGCGTAAAGCTTTTCTTTTTTTTTAAATTCTTTTTAATCTCACTCGCTCTCTCTCTCTCTTCCTCACGCTATTTGTTTATCTATTTCACGTGAAACAGTAATTGCCTGTAAGCCCGCTTTTCCACCGTATTTGGCTGCGTTAAATCCTACCGATCAGGTATTCGATTTCGAAGAATTGGAATATCATTATTTAGTTGCCAATCGTACAGAGGATGCACCAAGTAATTGCTAAATACATTTAAGAAATATTTTTGTTTGTATTTAAAATCTTTTTATTATTTTCCGACAGATGATAACGATGAAAATGATAGCGAGAATGAGGATAATGCCGATGCTGATAAGTCGAAAGAGGATGTTAAACCAGAACTTGAAATTAAACCAAATTCAAGCACAAATAAAGCAATACTAGACAATCCGAATATAGATAATCCATATTTACGTGCAGCAACATTACCAAAACGTTCCAAAACACTTAATACCACAGCAGCAGCAACAACACCGGCAACAGCATCATCAGCAGCACTTTTAGCGCAGAGATCAGCAACGCCTACGATTATGCGTGTTGCATCGCCAGTGGAAACCAAAACGCCACCGCCGCCGACGTCGTCGTCGGTTATTTGATTGTGAATTATGTGTTTTAGCTCTTTTTTTTTTTTTAATTATTATAAATCTGTAATTTAGATTACAACAAAAAGTTCAAATTGTACATAAACAAAAAACTCCATGAAGCATTTATGAAGCAATTTATAAAAAATGTAAATTTTTAATTTAGAAATCTTAGATGCTGTAGTGGAAGAAAATGTTGCGCTGTCACTATTCAGCCTCAGAGAAGATGCAGTTTCGTGTATATGGGTAAATACTTCTGAGTATATCAGACGGAAATACGGAAAGATGCTTGTACTATTTGACCTGGCAAAACTGCGTAAAACCAGACTCTAGAAATAGTGTATTCGATGTATTTTAGCATGCGCTACTGTATTCATTCTGGGAAATATTCTGAGCCAAAAACATAAAAAATAGGATTTTTCATTTTTTTTTAGCTTAAAATAACACAAAAGCCTCTGGTATGTAGTAAATCTAAGCGCAGTTTTGTATTTAGCGAGGTAAACCCCTCCGGTTGCACTTTGCTCAGTATCCGTTTCTGAAAACGAAAAATGGATCACATACGACAATATCAAGCGAAAACGGTCTTGGTCGAAGGCCGGTGAATCGTCCCAAACAGTGGTCAAGCCGGTATTGATGGCCAGGAAGATTTTGCAGTGTGTTTGGTGGGATTCAAAGGGAATCATCCACTATGAGCTGCTCCTATATGGCCGGACGCTTAATTCTACCATCTACTGCGAACAACTGGACCGCTTGAAGCAGGTAACACTTTTTATAAAGCATTGAATAAAGAGCAAAAAAGCGGAAGGAAGATATTTGACAACCTTATATTTAAATTAATGGCTCCTAATGGGTTAATTGTATTTTTTTTTTTAGAATGGGTTAATTGTATTTAAATTTTATTTTTTGCTAGAACATATAGACAAATTTGGCTAATAATGGGTTAATTGTAAATTTTTTTTTTTTTTGGGCTTCTTTTTTTGTTTGAATTAACAGCTGTGCTAAAAAAAAAGAAGAAGCAAAAACAAAGACAAAAAAACAAAAAAAAAAATTAAATTAGAGGAATAAAAAGAAAAATAAAGTAGTAAACTGTGTGTTATGAGCTTCCTAAATTTTCTTAAACAATCACGACAATTATTGTCATGGGTAAGCGCAGCATAAAATTGTAAAACTTCTCTCTTTTCAACGCTTTCCATTGGTTTTGTCTTACAACAGAAACCCAATTGCGGCGACAAACTACTTTATCTGGTCGTCGGCAATGAATCCTGTGATCTTGACTCGGCTGTATGCGCCATAACGTTGGCATTTCTATACAAAAGCACGCATAAACATGCCACAGCAAATGCATATGCCGAATATTTACCCGTACTGAATATACCACGCCGTGATTATCCGCTCAAAACCGAAGTGCAGCATCTATTCAAAAAGGTTGGCATTGAGCCGGAACAACATCTAACATTTCGCGACGACCTAACAACCGAACTATTATCTCAGGGACATTTTATACTCGTCGATCATCATCGTGTAAGCAGCGCCGAATATGCGCCAAGCGTCGATGCCGTCTTCGATCATCGGCCGCACGATGCCGAGGCGCTCGATATGCTGCCGGCACATTGTGAGCGTAATATTGAAGCAGTCGGCTCGTGTGCAACGCTAATTGCCGAACAATATTTTAACAATGAGCAACAGCAAATCGATGATTTAGCCATTGTCTATAGGCTTTTACATTGTACCATTGTGCTGGACACTGTCAATTTTTCAGCGCAAGCGAAACGCGCTACGCCAAAGGATTTGTGCATGGTCGAAAAACTGGAACAGCACAGTTTGGAGTCATCATCAATTGACGAAGCGAAACGTTTAGAGATTTTTAATGAATTGGTTGCGGCACGTGCCGATTGTAGTCACTTAAATGCTGCCGAATTATTACGCAAAGATATGAAACTTATCGAAGTCGGAACGATACGCATTGCTATACCGGGTTTTCCGATGGCCGTACAAGAGTTTATAAAGCGTAACGATGCCATTGCAGCAGTACATCAATTTGCTCATGAGCAACGATGCGCATTGATTTTACTTATGGGCATGCACGTTGTGCAGCAGCCGACGGCCAGTGTATTACGTGATATTGGCATAATTATTACATTGGAACAGGAACGATCGACTGTCTTAGCGCTGGCAGAAATGGTTGAGCAGTCACTATTGTCGGCACAAAATCCCAATTTCGGTTTGGAACACATTGAGCATGTTGATTTTATGCATGGCCTATTCTATCAACAGACAAATGTAGCTGCAACACGTAAAAATATGCTGCCGTTGGTTAAGCAAGCGTTGGAATGTTGGAACAGCAGCATCAGCAAGGAAAAGGAACATTAGATTTAGTGTTTAGTTAATAATAAAATTTACGTATATGTTGAAACAGCAGCATTTACATATATAACAGTGGTGTGCAGACACACACACGCGTGCTATAAAAATTGAAAAAGTGTCCACCACTGACTTAGATACATATGTACATATATGGCAGCTATGCATAGCTTTGCAGTTTTAACATTAAATAAATTAATTTATTATATTTTATAAAGTATTTTTTTTTTATAATTTATCAGTTGCATCTAATTGGACCCGGAAAAATTCAGAACCGGCGCATATTTTTTTTATGGAATAATTTTTATTTTTTTAGAAATCGATAACTTCGAGAAAGTTGATTGAAATTTGCTGAATGCTTGGTAAATGTTTAAAATTGCGCCGCTTGCTTACTTATGGACAAGAAAGAGTTGCATGCCTCGTCTGATTCTTTTGGGGCACACAACAAAATGCAGTTGTACTACTAAGTCAGCACGTACGACGATGTCGGTAACCGCAGAGAACCCTATGCGCCGCAGCTTCGCTTTAGAGTCGATCGAACCAAATGCAGCCATGGTTCGTAATGCCAAACATTAAGCTGCAACGTAATCGAGCGATGTAGTAGAGACCTGTGACCAAACCCGCAAATCAGAGATGAAGCGTTGTATACGTTATTCCGCCAAATAAGAAGTTCTTCTTTGTTCCATTTAAATATTTAATAACTACTTTCATTATTAATTTTATACACAATTAAAAATTTTACCAATAAAGAAATTAAAAAAAAAAAAAACTCATCGAAATGAAATGCTGCATTGTATACGCTACAATTATTGCTCCTGATGTTCAGCGGGTATACCATCTTCGTCGCCCATTTCATCGTCTGCAATCTCCAGTGTCATATCTTCAAGCATCTCTGCTAGCGTTATACGCGGTACATTATCGTTAAAGGCCAACGTATCACCACTGTCGACGGGCACCTTTTTACTATCACGATAGATATTTATTTGACGACGTATATCTTCCTCTTCTTCAAGATCATCTAAAAATTCAACGTAATCATGCTTGCTACGCTCATCCGTAAATTCATTTGCCAAATGTTTAAGTTTCCACAGCCGCTGACTGAGACGTGTCTGTCGATCATAACATTTACGCACTAAAACAACATCGGGTATCTCATCGGCATTCAATTTTTCGAATTCATCATTATTGACATTTGCCTCAGCCATATTATAGCCAAGCACCGAATCGCCCACTTTCAGTAAATGACCCAAATGTGAACGTGTATGTATTGTATTTTCATTGATGCCCAATTCGGCGGCACGCACTAACCAAATATCGCAGAGTACATGCTTGAAGGAAATTTGTCCCTGGCCGGGATAATGTTTACGATCCTTATCCAAAATGATCTCAATATCCATAACAATATACTCGACCAGTTGATTGGGATTGAAAATGGCTTCGAATGGTGCACGGAAATATACTTGTCCCGTTAGCTCAGCAATTTGTGCGGTCAGTGGATCAATAATGTGTATGCTGCTCGAGACACGTTTAATCAAACAAATCGGTGATAGATTGCCCAGTTGATGGCGTAATTTCTTGGAGAGACAAACAGCGCTATCTTTCGATACGGGTGCTATTTCGACGGACCACGAGTACTTGTAGTTATAGTTATTGCTGTGTATATCGTGTGAAATTAAACGTTTCGATGTGGTTAGACGCGTCGGTACCATTGTCTGTAGAAAGTCAACCATTTTACGTGCATGATTCTCATTGGCATAGTAAAAATCCAAACCGCCATGCATTGGTTTTATGCCCAACGTTTGTCCGTGTGCTTTATGCTTTAAGATCAGCTGTTCCAGATAGTAGAATGTTTTCTTATTGTCAGCACGCTGACGCACTTGCACCAGGCAACGCCAGAAATCCTTAGCCTCGGTACGATGACAATCATCGCACATTTGATTCTGTACTGTAAACTCAACAATGAAGACCTGCTGCAGCACTGTGCCGCCAGAGATTTCGCCATGTACTGTGAGCTTAACTTTGATACGTTTCGAATGTGGCTCAGTCCAGACAAAGCCAGCATCGATTAGTTTGACTTCCTTCAGATTCTTCAATTTCTTGAGGCAAAGTGCAAGCAATTCTCGTGATTCCAGCGCAGCTTGTATCCATTCATTCGGTGGCTGTAGATAACGTTCGCAATTACGACAAAAATGTAGTACGCCTTGTTTCGGTATGTTTTCTGTGATATCGACATGATTGCGCAGACAGGTAACGCACATATTGGCCGGATTCGGTTTGATGGGAACACTGCATTCGCAGCATAAAATCATGGCAGTGCTGTCATTAGCGTCGCCGGCGCTGACATTGGCAGTGGCAGTAAAATCGACGTACTCCATGTTGTTGCACGTTGCGTCAAATGGCTGCCAATTGTACAATTTGTTGCAATTGCGTTTTAATTTCACAAATAAACTAAACTAAGGCAAAACACGTGTGTACGAGTGTTGTTGGCGTTGAACACTATGTAAATCTAGTGTTGTTTAATAGTTAAAAACTTTGTGCAGTGTTGTAAAGAAAAAAAATTTAATTTAGTGCTATATGAAAAATTTACAATTTTTTTTTTTTAAATAATCATTTCCCGTTATTTAAAAAAAAATCTTTTTTCGCAATTTTTTTTTTTTTTTGTAACAGAGTATTATGTTTTTTGTCTTCTCATTGATGTAGTATGGCCACATTAAAAAAAAAAAAAAAAAAGACACAGTCTACAACACTAAAATTACGCTGCATTTAGGCGTACTGGCAACACTTTTCAGTCAGTGTGTTTCGTCGCTCATTGCGCTGCTGCGAAATATAATCAGTGATTTTTCGACCGCTAGAACTTCTGTCGTGCTTCATAATTTAAACGTAAAAAATAAAAAACAATAAAAAAAGAAGAATCGAAACGCAAAACTATATTTATTTAATCGTTAACATATGCTTTTGCTTGACTATTGTGTTGTGTGCTTAAAATGTAATTTGTAAATAATATTAAAATGGCATAAGGTAGTAAGGAGAGCGAACATATAGGCGTATGATGATGGCAAAAAAGACGGACGACAACAGCAGCAACGAGAAGGAGGTCAGAAAATTGAAAGCACACACATACACACACATGCATACATACAAATGTATATCTGACTGTGTAAATATATATATACATATATGTATGTATGCAACGCACACAAAAATACAAACAGACGTTGCTCGTTGAATGTACAAGCAGGAAGAGAGGGAGCGAAAACAGACAAAGTGCGTGCCTTTTTTAATGCACGTGTGTGTGTATGTGTGATGTGTGTATGTAAACGCTATATGTTCGCTATATGCATGCATGTGCGTCGTGTGTTTTAGTATGAGTAATATTCTGACGACACAACAACAATTAAACAGCGTGCAAAATGAGCAAATTTTTTTTTTTTTGTTTTTGTTAGTGTTGACAATGACAACGTATTTGGCTTTTAGTTAAAAAAAAAAAACATAAAATAACGTAATGCAATATAATTTGTAACAAAAATGAACATGCATACATATATGCATAGCAACGACCAATGACAAAATACGCAGTGTATATTTAACAAACAAACAAAAAATAGAAAAAAAAAAAAATAGTAAATGTATGAATGTGTGTAAAAACAACAAAGACAAAAAGTGGGCGAAATCATCAGCTCTAGCAAGTCTGGCAACACTATTTTGCGTCAAAATAAAAAAAAAAAAAAAAAATTTTTTTTTTTTTGTAAATTTTTTTATATGTGCATTTTAGCGTAAAAACAACTAAAACAACGTAGACGACTCTAAACAGCATTGCATTTAAATTGTGTTTGTTTCTCGGTTTGTATGTGTGTGTATATGGTTTTAGTGTTTTTAAATATTGTAATGCACGCGCGGTGTTATTCTTTTTTAAGCCGCGTTTTTTCTTTTTTTTTTTGCATTTAATAAAATTATCTCTTATTAATTGTGTGTGTGTGTGTGTGTGTTTGTGCGCGCTTAAAGTTATGCAAAAACAAATTTTTGTGAAAGATTTAAAAAAAAAAAATTAAAAATTGTTTTTAGTGCAAATATATTAATTTGTTTTAAAACACACAAACACATGCAACATTAGACGAACATAAAATAAAATTCACATATACATAGAACGCAGCACGCACTCACAGTAAAGCAAGCAAGCCAAATATATTGTGTACATATATATATATGCACACACATACACATATATGAATATAGTGTGTATGCATGCATATATTCATATGTGAAGAGAGTAGAGCGGTTGATTGTGTGTATGAGATGACAGTAGTAAAAAAAAGAAGAAGAAGAAGCAGAGTAGTAGTCAAGCAAAGGCATGAAAGATATGAAATGCGTGTGTGCAGCACAGTAAAGCGAAGCGGAGTGAAGTGTTAAGTTGTGAAGTGCGGCGCTTTTAATACTCACACACACGGCAACGGTTCGAAAAATTTAAAAAAAAATCACTTTCTAAACATATTTTCGTAAAATTTGTTTTTATTTTTTTTTTTTAAATAGTTGAAAACAATATTCTAAAATAATAAAAAAGGCGTTGAGTGAACGCAAGTGTTAAAAAGACAAAAAATCGAATAAAATAATATAAAAAAATTTAACTAAAAAAAAAAAAGAAAAAAAAAAATTCTTTAAACTGCTACTATTGCTTTCAAAAAATTTATTTTTCCTAAAAATCGTGCGAAAAATAAAAATACGTTAATTTACAATAGCGGCAGCCAAGTGGTGGCTACGCCACAAATATTGTGGTAGCCGTATTACCGGCCGGTTGTGGCTGGCTATAAGCTACAAATACTTTAAGCCAGTTATTGTGGTGGTCCAACAGATACCGGCCGGCGGACCACAGTGCCTTGCACGAATAAACGTGCAAAACATCATTAATGTCATCAACATCATCATAATCGTCAAGCAAACAACAAAAACAACAACTGCACAACTTTCCAACACAACAACAACAACAAAAATCAAAGAAGACTACGACTGCGATATTGTCGCTTTGCAACACAAAAAATAAAAAAAAAAAAAAAAAAAGAAAAACAAGAATAAGCAAGCACATTGTGCAGTGGTACAGCGCAGTGGCAGAAGAACAGAAGAAGCAAACCGAAAAAAAAAGTCTTTAAAGCATAAATAATTTGTGTGAGTAGTGCAATTTTTTTTTTTTTTTTTTTGTGTGCAAATTAAAATAAAAATATTTTAAATTAATATTACAGATTTTGTTGGTGTTTTTAATTTTTTGTGATATGCATTAAAAAAGTGGAAAGGAAACAACAAAACTGTTTGCCATTTATTTTTGGTGAGTATTAAGCGACTTTTTTTTTTAATTTTTATTTTTTCACTAGTTTTTTTCTTTTGTGTATTGTGTAGTCTTTTCATAAAGCTCGACTTGCCGTTGTCTTACATTTCCAAGCTTCTTCCTTCCATTACAAGCTAAGAGAGAGAGAGCTTATGCCAACTAGAGATGAGCGAGGGACTAACCAAATATTTGATCCCATTCAGAAGTAAAATTTTTATATGCCATTCCCGCGCATTCCAGGCTTTTCAAAATTGTGCTTCTCGTATAGAACCCATAATGTTTATAAATTATTGATCAGTATCAAAAGTAGAGTCAAAATAGCTTTGTCCAATCTGTTGCATGAAATGTAAAACTTAAGTTTCTGTAGAACTTTCCGGTGAGCACTAACATTAAAAATTTTTCCATTCCAATTGTGCGGGCTAGCACCCATATAAGCGTATCCAAAATATAAGTGTAGTCATTAGATCAATTTCCCGACCATCCCGTTAATATTGAATATTGAAGTTCTTTCTCGGTCCTGTCCATTCTGGTATTTATACACAATTTTCCGCGAGTCCCTTGGATTCTGGTATCCCGCGATCAATACTATGGACAACTATTGTTTCCTGCTGGCTTGAGTTTCAAAAGTTTTATATACCATCCGAATACCATGAAGCTTGATTATATTTTAAAATTATTCTAGAGTGTTGTATTCGTCTCAAGATAATGGAAATCGTTTAAACAGCTTCATTATAAATACTTATATTTAGTTAGATTTAAAGATTAGTTTAGATCAAGACACTAATAGAAAATGCGGTTTTTTTTTTATTTTTTAATCTTTTACTTTGGAAGAAGTCAGCGCTGTGATCTATGTGATCTATTTTGACCTGATTGTAGCAGCTTTTACAACTCTGATGTTCTAAAGAGGTCCATCAGGTTCATCAGAGTGTCGGGGTTCATTGTTTGTAACTTCATTACTGACAACTGATAGTACCCCTCAGATACCAAATCTTCTAGTAGATGTTCTGGAGACTAATTCTCTAGACAGCATCTGCATGCTCCATCATTTTGTAGATCTCACGGATTAACTTAGACGTGCTTCTTGTGACTGATATCATTGCAGTCGCAGGCAGTTTTCTGTAATCTACTCTTGTTATAGGAACCAAACAGCTTTTTGAACTGTCTGTTACCTATACACTCTTGTCAGTATGTATTTATCTCTAGACTACGAGAACATCTGCTTCAATGCAACTGCAGATAATGCCTTAAAAAATGTTTAAATAGACTGTTCTTTAAAATATGTTTTAGATAACTATTGTAATTAGTTTATTTCAATATATTTTATTTTCATATATGAAATAATTGTTCGATTTTACTGATATTAATAATGTTGTGGCCTTTCAACACAAGTTAGACAAAAACAATTATATATCCTTTATTGATATGACTAAACTGTTTGAGAATTATAAGAATTTACTAATTTCAAAAATGGCTATAGTTTTTTTTTTGTATACGTTTTTAAATAGTTACTAATGCTCTTGGTTTTTTTTTTTTACAGCTAATTTTATTGCTCGTGATAAATCGTGATCTTGGTGATTTCATAAAATAAAGTGCCAATTCGTGTAGCAGCAGAGACAATCACAACTAACAGTAAAAACCAAAACAAAAAACAGCTGCAGAAACAGAACAAGTAGCGCATCAACCATTGTCATCAACATTTTTTTTTTTTTTTTTTTTTTTTTTTGTATCACAAATCTTCAGCATATTTGCAGTGTCGCGTGTCCAGCAAGTGGACAGCACATCTAGCTTTTGAATGGCAAACGTACGCAAATTTTTTGTTCGTAAAAGATGAACAATGAAATTGATTTATCATCATCAACCAAATCATCGTCATCATTATCAATCAATATCGTCTCACTTGCTGCAGCAGTTATACCAGATACACCGCCAATTGTATCCATAGCCGGTGGTACATTAAGCGAAATAACAACAACTACAACATCAACAAAAACTACACCAACACCAATATCATTTGGTAGAAACGTACAACAGCAACGTACAGCAGCAGCAGCAGTAGACAGTAGTTTTATAGCGCTGGACAAAAAATCGGCTGCTGCTATTGCAGCAGCAAGCACTTTAAGTGCTGCCGCTGGTGTTGCCAGTGGAAAAGTTGTTGTTAGTGGCACATCTTCTTCTACAACAGCTTTCGCTGACACCTCCAGTAAGGTACACTCCATTAATGTTAACGTTTTAAACGGTGACACTACGACTACAGTTGTTACGCAGCCACAACAAAAACAACAACAACAACAACATCAAACAGCGTTAATAACAACAACAGCAGCAGCAGCAGCTAAATTAAAATCAGCTGAAATAACAAACGACGCCGCTTATGTAAATTCAATTAAGCATTCAATGTCTAATGTTACTGATGCAGTTAGTAACAAACAAAACCACAATATTAAGGACGACGTCAGTAAAATGGGTGGCACCGATGAGAGTAAAGTTGATGGTGGTGGTAGTGGTAGTGGTGGTGGCAGCAATGATTCAGCCGAAGATGATACAACTAAAACAGCTAACACCGCTGCTGCTACAACAACAGCAATAACAACAACAACAACAACAGTAGATGATGCAACAGCAACTCCTGCTACTATTGTAGATGTAGAGAGTGTAACAGTATTTGACTCTTCTACAGCAGCAATAGATGAAGGAGCAGCAACAGTAAAAGATGCAACATCATTATTATCAACAAAAAAGACAACACCAACAACAGCAACAGCAACCAGTAATAGCAACAACAACAACAACAAAACTATTAAAGGCAGTTCAACATCAAAGAAAGCCGATAACGGCAATAATGTTAATGTTAATGCTGCCAGTGATAACAACAAAGCCACTAATGCCTCAGTCAATAATATCATAAATAGTAATAGCAACATCACTTCGTCGTCGACCACAAAAACATCCATTGCCAATTCTATTAGCGTTGGTAATACATCCTTATTGTCGTCATCTTCCTCAACTTCCACTAATAATAATAATAATAATGGTGGTGGTGGTGTTGGTGTTGGTGTAACAACAAACATTACCACCAAAGATGTAGCTGTTTCAACAGCCAGCACAGCTCAGTCGCCAACGTCATTGACTTCCTCAACGGCATCTACGACATCGGTATCAGTATCGGTATCGGTATCGACAGGCGCCATACAGAAGCAACCACAACAAGTAAACACAAATACGACCAATACAACAACAGCAGCAGCATCGACACAATCGGCAGTTTCTTCGTCGTCATCTACATCTCAACGCCACCAGTCAGCAAAGGGCAAAGCTCAAGATGACCAAAATGTTGGCAAGAAACAAAAGAAGACTAAGGTAAGATTTAAAACTCCTTTACTCATATAAATATTAATCAAATATTGGTACGAATTTTACAATTTTCAAAATTTTTGTTTTAATAGCAGAAAATTTATTAAAATATTTATTTAGTTTTTTTGAAATCTAGACATTTTCGTAGTGTCTGGGTTGTTAGTTGTTTTATGTTGCACTTATGCTTTTATGCACTCATGCAAGAACTCGTGAACAACACTAATATTTCTTATAATTTTGTGCACATTTAATATGTAAAAAGAAAATTATGAAAAGGAATAATTGCATGGTTGTTGTTCTACTTCTCTTTTATATATTTCTCATATTACAAACGGTCTGACGGTTGTAAGAGGATAATTTTTATAGTTGTTTTTCAGAGATTGCTGCGAGAGTTTTTAATGTGAAATTTATCATATATAAATATTTTTTATTTATTTGGAAAACGTGTGTAACATATTACAATTTCTATATTCTGGAGACAACTTGACAACTTGACACTATGTTAACAATATTTATAATAATACTCCGATAATTGCAAAAACTTTAAATGATGATTGATATTGATAACTCGACCCTAATTGTTTATTTTAGTGTTGTGTTGCGTAGAGACAAAATTCTTACGAAATTTAAATTAAAAAAATAAACAGTCGCTGTACTTCTATGAAAATTTGGTTTGGTACAACAGTTTTTATTGATTTAAAAAAAAACTAAAATACTATGAATCTTCTGAAGAAGCGATTCTCTTATATTTTTTTTTTTATATGTTTTTTTTTTTTTTGTAAAACGTTATATTTATTATGGTTTCACTGTTTAATTTATAACTTAGCTAGATTTGCCTATTGTAATATCGTCCTGAACAGTGAAGGTGTGAGAGAGATAGATTCAGAGACAACTCTTATTATGTTCTTTACACTAACAAAAGAAAAGCAAAATACCGTTAGCTTTTTTATTTCCTCTTTTTTTTTTTTTAAATATGCGTGTATGCATGTATGTGTAAATTTATTACAAATATTAATGCAGAATCGAATCATTTAGGTTTTTTTAATCTTCTTCTCGATATTTTACATTTAGTGTAAAAATCAGCTCCAAGAAAATTAAGCTGTTCTTAATCGTTTTAAAACAAAAACAAACAAAAAAAAAAAACTGAAGTATATTCAAGTGTAAAATAATTTTCATTAAAGCTAAAAAAGTTGTTTATTAAAAAAAAATATTAATAAAATAAAACAATTAAGCTAAAACTCTGTGCCGGTCAGTCAGCGCCACCATATAACGTAACGTACGCCTGTGTTGCAGCTGCTTTGCTTTGACATTGGAAGCTGGAATAGATTGTGGCTGGCTATGTTGTTGTGCAGTCCAGTAAACATGCACGTTTAATAATTTACTAACCTAGCGATCGATCGATCTAATCGCTCGGACTACGTCTGTGTCTGCTATGGCAGTATTTCCTTTTAAGCCGCGTGTGACAGGCAAAAATAAAAAGCAACAACAACACAGCGCAGCAAAGAGCGCGCCTTAATACATTTTTTTTTTTTTAAGCCTATATACGAATATATCTAATGCAAAGAAAAAAAAAAACAATTATAAATTAATTTTTGTGCATGATAAAACAAGCTCTCTCTCGCTCTTGAGAGAGAATAGCAAACCACAAAAGTGAGGTTATGTTGACAATGAAATAAAATCAAAGTTTAACAAGTTTTGTGAAGTTTGTTAAAATATTTTTGTGTGTGTGTGTGGAGAATATAGAATCAAAGCATACAGACTCTACTTTGCTTTGACTTGACCTGGCTTAAGTTTTTGTGTTTTTATAATTAAAAATAAGCGGGACCCGTGGAATTTCCTCCGAAAGTGTAGTCAATTTATTAGATGATTTCTTCTCTTATACTTAAATTTTTTTTTTTTGTAGGCCGAAACCGATGCCTGGGAGGATAGTCATTTAAATAATTTAAACGATTCATGTTTAAAAAATCTTCTTGAAGAGGCATATCTGTACAGAAAACCCAGCGATAAGAAAAATAAAAGCGAAATATTTTTGGTAAGTTTGAAAATTTAATTTCATTTAAAACAACAATTTTGATTAAAATTATTATTGTACTTTTATTTTGTTTCGTTTGCATAATATAGCAACTATTGAAAAAGTTGAGAGCGAAGATGAAGAAGCATATTCTCTTCGTTCAATAACTACACGTTACTCTCGCCATTCGTCCTCATTATCAACGTCCAGCAATAATTATCATCATAGTAGCAATAGCTATCATCAACAACAACAGCAACAACAACATAATCACCACCAGCCTTCGTCATCACATCATCATCATCGCCAAAAGCAAGGTGGATCCTTGCAAGATCTCGTTAATGCAGCAAGTCGTACTGACGCACTGCTTGATTGTGATTATCGTACTGGTAGTGGAGTAGGTGGTGTTGGTGGCGGTGGTGGTTCCAATAGCAGTGGTGCTGCTGGTGGTGGTGGTAATCATCGTAATCGCCGTAATAATAATTTTGCAATAAGTTCCGGTGGTAGTGGTAGTGGCGGCGGCGGTGGTGGTGGTAATCACAAGAAAAAGAATTCCTCAGTGTCATCGCGTCAGCGAGAAGGTGGTAGTTTACCAAGCAACGTGAACGCATCCAGCCATTATACACCAAATAGCCTCAGTACGCAATTGTTTGATCAGCAACCAAAGTTTATGTACGATCTGCAAATAAATCAGGCCGCTGGCGGCAATACAAAAACAACAACAACAACAGCAGTAGTAGCACCAGCAACAGCGGTAGCCATGCTTCTACAGCTTCTACAGCAAGTGCAGCAGCAGTAACTGCAGCACAAAGTGCTGCTGCTACTGGTAGCGGCGGCAGTGGCGTAGATAGTAGTTGTAGCAGCAGTAATAGCGGTAGCGCTGGTAGCAGTTATAGCGGCAGTAAAAATAAAAGCGCATCTGCTAGTAGCTTTGAAAATGCTATTAGCATGTTGGCCGATCACAATCGACGCTTGAACAAATCTTTAACAAAGGATTTGGGTGGCAGTGGTGATAATAGTCTCAGTACTGGTTCATTGCCAGATCGAGCAAAAGATCTGCTGCACGTTAATGATTTACAATTGAAGAACCTAAACATTGATATGAACGATGAATGGGATGTCCAAATAGATGAAAAATTTTGGGACATTGCCAAACGGGATTGTTTGGAACAGGTTGGTTTTGTTGTTACACTATATTCTAAGCTGCATTCATTGCATGCATTGCTTTGTTTCGTTTACTTACGTTTTTTTTTTTTTATACTTTTTTAGACTGAGGTCTTTGAACGTGGCCGTCGTATTATCGGTCGCGATGTTGAACCAAATTGCACGGATTCAAAGCGTCAAAAGAGTGATTCCAGCCAGAGCAGCAGCAGCGTACGTACTGGATCGTGTTTAGTCGATGATACAGTCATTTTTCCAGCTCTCGATCTAAATAAAGATTCAGTGACATCCCAATATATGCCATTTGATGGTAATTATCTTTCTTGTAAATCTTTACTTGGACCATCGCTTGATGCATACGGCAGTGGTGCAGGTGCTAGCTCATCTGTACATGAAAGTATTGATTTAGACGGTGTTAAGACCTATGATGGACAACGCATTGCAAAGTTGAACCGCAATCAAGGCAAATCGAATCAGGTAAGTTTTAATCTTGTTAGAAAATATATATGATATATTTAATAATGATGATGCATACTTATATATTCCTTCTTTCTTCTTGTGCTTGAAAACTTAGCGCCAATTTGACGAGAACGGAAATTCATTAAGCGATATGGTTTCAAGCGGTAGCGGCGGCGGTACAAATACTAGTGCGAGCGCTAGCATTTTGAGTTGTAGCGGTGCTGGTAGTGCTAATAGTGGAAGCATTTTAGGAGCAAATCCTCTTTTCTTTTCTTTGCTTGTAACAGCTGCAGCTGTAGCAGCCCCAGCAACGTCCACAACCGCCACATACAACAATTCGAATTCGACGTCTTATAGTCAATCGACGACTATTGGCCCAATATCAGCAAAAACTAAAGGCAAGAAAAAAGTCACAGCAAGATAGAAACACAAAGACGGTCGATGTTGAATCCGTTGCAGGCTACCGAGGCAAAGATCCGATTGATGAACTTGTCAAATACATTGAAGACAATCAAACCGAAGGCGGTGGCGGTGGAAAAGGAAACAGCAAAATCAACGAGAACAACAAAAACAAGAAAGATCGGCGCAAGGAGAAACACAACAAGATGAAGAAGAGCAATTCGTTGGAAGAATTGCGTAGTTGCTCCAAAATGGATGTTGTCGAATTAAAGCGCACTGCAGCTACAACTGAAAGTAACGTTATGATGCGTAATAAATCCAATAATAAAAATGGTAACAACAGCAACAAGAACAGTAACTCTGTTTTCACCGAACATTTTAACAATGAACGGAAGTCGACGCCTGATGCTACTACAGGAGGTGGTAAGACATCAGCGAATACACCAAACAGTCGTAAGGGTGAGCGACGTTCCTGGGGTACAGAGGAGCTGCAGTATTTGGGTGAAACAGCAACAATAACAGCAAATGATGATAAAACAAATAATAATCACGGCAAAGAGTTTAAAGAAAAATTGGAAAAGACTAATAATAAGCATCATTTGAAGCAACCACAACAACAAAACAAGGATAAGGAAAACAACAATACTAAACAGAACAGTACTGATGAGGAGACTGAAAAACAACAACAACAACAACAGCAACAATTGTCACAGGAAATAAAGCGCAAGAAAAGCGAAGCAACCGCACCAACAACAAATGCTTCGACAACAGCACCAACCTCACCTACTGCGTTGATTGAAAAAAAATAAACTTGAGTCATTGAAGACGACGCTACAATCTCCAAACATTATGTTATCGGCTATGGCCGAAATTACTGCGTTAAACGCAGTACTTTCAGAGACAGCCGAATTTCATGTTGTTACTAAAAAGAAAAAACAAAAAAACAGCGTGCTGCTACAATGGATGATGCTACAGCCGCTGCAGCGGCTGGCAATTTGCAACGCATGCAGCATATCACAAAGAGTGCAACAAGTAACATGCTGCCACGCGCAAGAACATATGGTGCTGGCAGCGGTGGTAATGGTGGTAATGGCTATATGTATGGCAATGATGCACAACAACAACAACAACAACAGCAGCAGCAGCATTATAATAACAACAATAATGGTCACCACTATCAGAGTGGTGGCGGCGGCGGCGGCGGCTATTCTACAACAACTCATCAGCAGAGTAACAATAATAGCGGTGGCAATAATAGCAATCGTAATGACAAATCGCGACGTAAATCTACGTCTTCAATGCCACCGTCGGAGAAATCCGATTCCAGTGATCTCGATTCAGTGCATTCGTTACCAGTACAAACAGGCAACAAAAAAAAGTCAAGCAACAGCGTTATGCTGCGAAAAAAGCTGCATCATGCGATAGCTCAACGACGACGACCACGAACAATACGCCTAAAAATTCTGTAAGTAATGGCAGCAGCGGAAGCGGCGGCACCAACACCAACAGTAAGGGAAACAATTCATTAGCGCCAATATCTTATGCAGATATAACACGCAACAAAAAGGAAATGATCTTGCCGCAGGCGGCAAACAATAACAGTAACAATATGTATAATGCAAGCAACAACACAAATGGTGCCTGGCCTGCCATAGAAGGTAATGGAATTAATGCGCATGATACAACAACAGCAATAACAACTACAACTGCGAATACAACAACAACTACAACAACAATGATAACGCAATTGGTACAAATGTTAGTGCGACAAATAACACAGTTAATCAGCACAGCAGCAATAGCAGCGAATATCACCAATAGTAATAATACAAATATGATTACCGGTAATAATACAAGTGCTGCTGCTGCTGGCTTAGTATCGGGAAACAAACTAAAAGCGAAATCCAAATCTAAACCAGACTTTCCTGAACTGGTTGCAAGCCATAGCATTAGTAGCAACAGCACGAATGATTCCTTAGCCGCCAAGGCAGTAAAGCCTATATCCTATTCACAAAGTTTAACTGCCGCCGTGCCTTCACACGCGTTTCCAGCAAATTCTTCAAATACAGCCGCAGCAGCAGCAGCATCATTACCAGTATCGTTAGTCGTTGCACCCACCGCATCAGATGTTGTTGTTGGTAAAATGTTGCTTGACAACAATAGTGAGGCCACTAATACTACTGTTGCTGCTGCAACTGCTACTAGCAGCGTCGTCACCAGCCAACATAAAACGTCCGAACAAACAGCAGCAACACATGTAAAACAAAATGTATTGCAGCAGACACTGCAAAAGTCAAAGAGTGTTGAACATGAAGGCTATAGCTACAATAGTAGCAATCTTGATCAACAATATCCTGCATTAGAGAAGACTATAAAACGCCATAGCGCCAACAATGTATCGCTAGTCATACGAAATGAAAATAATACATTGTCTACGTCAACAACGACAAATAACGTTACTCCTATAGCAGCAATGCAATTCAATTTTGCGGCAGCTGCCAAACAACAAATTGTCGTATCGCAACAAAATAACAACAGCAACCCCGCTGACAACAATTCATCGTTGCAACAATTTTCAGGAGCAGGAATAATTACCTCGACAGCAGCAGCTACTACTAGTAACAGCAGCAGCAGCAGTAATACAAAGAAGCCAAAAGACAAAGAAAAATCTTTACCCATTGCAACATCAGCAGCAGCAGCAATAGTCGCTGGATTACCTGCTACTATGCAGCCAACAGCAGCAGCAGCAGCACTTGTTGTTAACAATGAAATAGCAACGAAAAAGCAGAAAAAAAGACAAACAATTATTAAAGCAGACAGCAGCAGCAACACAACAGCTAAATGATGTCGAATTTACAACATTTGCAATGCCAGCAATCATTCAAAATTATGCTGCTGCAGTGACACAAAAATCTACAGCGGCTACACAGACCGTTGATGTTGTTAATTGTGGCAGCGGCGATGGCGCCAACAATAAAAACAATCAAAAATCAAATGGTGTTGCTAACAAACAACAACAACAACAAAATACTATAAATAATAATAACAACAACAGCAACAAGATTTCCGCCAATAACTCACACGCAATGAGTAACAGCACAGGAGTAACAAATCGTCCTGCAGTCATTATACTCAATGATGATCGTAATAAACTACCAGCCAGCATTGAGTTTATATTTGGTGACTTCAATGAAGAAGAACTTAAACTCTTTGATAATGAAGAAAATGTGGCCAGTAGCGGAGGTGTTGGTGTTGGTGGCGATGTTGCTGCAGATTGTAATAACGACGATACAAGCGTTAGCATTAAAATGAAACGCAATGCAAAGAAGTCTGCTAGCGCCGCTGCACCAATAACACCGCCAAATAGCGGCGGCAGCGGCAATGCTAACGCCGTTATACTATCGAACAGTTTGCAGTTTAATGATTCGGGTGCCTCATCGGATGTTGTACACAATTCTACACAGCATACGGATAGTGATATATTGCAAATTTCTTGTGGTGCAGCTAATGCACAATCATCACCGAATACATCATTTGTTGTTGTTGCAGCTGCTGCTAATCAAATGAATAGTATTGGTATGTCTAACACTTCCGCCAACGCTGGCTGCAGCAACAACAGTAGCAGTAGCGTTGGTGCTGCTGCTGCTGCAAATGCAGCAAATCAATCTAGTGATAGTGGCATTTATACAGCTGCTATATCAGCGTCGTCGTCTTCATCGTTATCATCATCAGGTGGCGCTGCTGCATTGATGAATTTATCAACTAATAAATCATCAATCGAACGTTTAGATACAATAACTCAAACGGCAGCAACGTCAACAGCAACAGCGGCAAAGTCGAATGCTAATGCTAATGTAAATTCATTTTTACATAAGATGAATAGTAGTGATAATATTGGTATGAGTGGTGGTGGTGGTGGTAGCATGCCGCAACAATTGGAGACATGCAATGATATTGAAACTGCTATAATAGCTGCTGCACGTGCTGCAGCTGAGCATAATAAACAACAACAACAACAAATAAAAGGACAGAACAACAACAACAATCAAAACACTAATATAAGTTCCTCAACGACGACATCAACATCAGCTTCAGTTTCGCCTTCTATGTCGGGTTTAGCAGATACAGGTGCTACTGCTACTGCTGCTGGTATGACACTTGCACAACACAACAGTCGTCGCTATAAGAATTACAATTGCAATGAAAATGCTGCTGTACGTAGTCGCAGTTGCAGTCGTAGCTCAACTTGTAGTAATGCTGGTGCCGCTGGCGGTTATGAGCAATATAATAATATTAACGCAACTTTGTCTGCTGCTGCTGCTGTTGTTAAGCATAATATTGATGTCATTGAAAGCAATGTTGTACCGCCGCCAATACTGCCACTGTCTGCTATTAAAACAAATACGGATTTAATTGTGGATTATATTAGTTCAAGTAAGTGTTGTATTGTATTTGATATGCAAAGCTGTAATTTTATTAATTTATTATTTTATTTCTTTTTTTCAACAGCTTGGGAAGCTATCGTTAATAGCAAATATACAACAGTTTACCGCGAGGAAGATGATTTTGATGACAACAATGCTTCAGCGCAATGAGCAAAAACAAACAAACAAACAACAAAAACAAAAACAATCATCAATCAACATCGTCACATCGTCATTGTCATCGTTGTCATCTTCGTTGCCATTAATGTGGTTGTACACTGCCGCCTTCTCATTATTATGTTAGTGTGGCCTTTTTTGTCTTCGACACTTAATTGCCATTGTTAAACATATATAATTTGTGGCCTTTGTTGTCAGCCAGTAATAAATTAAAAGAAAAATACAAAACAAAAAAAAAAACAAAGAGTAAGCTGCCAAAACAAACAAAAAAAAATTTACAAAACCTACAACTGTTATAGTTTATGTTTCTAGAGCAGCGCATGCGTAGCGTGTTTACAACTGCGATAGCAACACTTAAACAAAAAAAAAATATTTATTTTTAAACTTTAAGACTTTGTTTTCACTGCAGTTTTCCATTTACATTTGCTGTAATAATTGCAAAGGCTATCAATTAGCGTTAAAAATAATAATCGAACCGATAAATAAATACGCAAAAGCAGCGTCTACTAAGTACTTAACTATATAATTGCTTAAATTTTGTTTACTTGCCAAGCACATATGTATGCTGCGTGTCTATATAGTAGCTGTTGCTTTTGAAAACATTATTTCGATTAAAATCCGAGTTACTTTTGTTAACTTTATTTCTCTCTAAACGTTTCGATTATTTAAACAATTGTAAATCGAATTCTTAAACGCAGTGAAACAGTCTATAAAATTCATTTTTTTATTTTTATTAAAATATTTTTATTTATTATTTTTTTTTTTTTTTTATTTCTATAGCTTTAAAAAAAACTCAACTCAATGAAGTATTGAACTGAACAATAGCTTTGTATGCAAGGAAACACTAACAAGCAATAAAAAAAAAATCAAATCAATCAAGCAATCAATAGCAAAACAAAAAAAAAAAAAAACATTAGAAAACAAAATTTAAATGTGAATAAAAAATAAAAACAATTTTAATGTTTTACATGAAAAAAAAAAAAAACGAATAAACATAAATTAAAAATTAATAATAATGCAGTTACTATGCAGGAGAATTGAAAATTGAACGATTATATTAAAAAAAAAAAAACAAAACAAAACAAATGTATGTATTAAATGCATGCAATACGTGAAATAGATTTGTTTAGAACAAAATTTGAAAGAAAATACAACAAATTCGGTAAAAAAACAAATTTTATTAGATAACAAAAATTGTATGTATTTACAGACAGAGAGCCTGTTTTTGTGTATAACGAAAAAAAAAATATATAATAAAAAAAAAATTAATATGAATAAATTGAATATAAAAAAATAATATAGAAAAAAAAAATGTTTTCAATAATATTTAAAATAATTCTAACAAAATATTTTATTTTATTCCTCGATAATAATTATAATAATATTAAAAAATAGATTTATAACACTAACACTCCATTTTAATGCTTAACATAAAAAGAAAAGCAAAACAAAAAAAAAAAAATCACTCGCTAAGCCTCAGGCGCTCTTTGTTGTTTTATTTTATTTATAATTATTTTTTTTTTTTTATATATATTTGCCACAATTTTTTTTTATGTAAAAGTATTTTTTTTTGCAATAATATAAATAAAATTAAATATATAAAAAAAAGAACAATTTATATCAACGCATGCAATTCGAAGATAATGCTGAGTTTGAGTTTTATATGTTTAAAAAAAAATGAAATAAATAAAAATATATATATTATATATTATTATTTATTTATATATTATTTTGAGCATATTATGCTTTTTTTTTTGTTTTTGTTCAGGCAATGAAATGTAAAAGAGAAACAGTAATAAAAGACGCTTAAACAATTTTTTTTTTTATATATAAAATTAAATGAAACATTATTAAAAAACTAAATATATATATGAAGAAAGCTAATTTGTATTAAACTTATATATGTATATGATTAATAATATTAAAAATAAATAAACTAAATTTAAAATAAAACGTATATAGCAAAAAGATAAAATGTAAATTATTTACATTTATATAATATAAATAATTATATGAAATCAAAATAAAATCGAAAAAAAAAATAAAATGTTAAAATAAAAATAAACTATATACAAAAAAAAAGTAATATATGCAAATAAAGAAAAAGATATAAAAATAAATACGAGCCGACATAAAATAAAAATAAAAAAAAAAATAGTTTCTAAACATTCTCTAGCGCTTACGTAAATTTATATAAATACATAATTTATAAAAAAAAAATTAAATTAAATATAAAAACGTGCATAAAAAAAATAAAACGTTTATAAATATATATATAGAAATATAAATACAGTCAAACAAACAAAAAAAAAAAAAATATATATATAAAAAATATAAGTTATTTAATATATATATATATATATAAAAATAGTATAGAATATATGCATAGAATTTATAAAAAAAAAAGAAAAAAAAAACACGGAGCAAATATTTTAAGAAATTTTGCTTTTTATTTAAAATTTAATTTCTTAAAAAACAAAAACAAAAATCTTGTTAAAATTGTTTTAATAAAAAAAAAAAAACTATTTTTTTTAATGTTATTTTTAATAAGTTTTTTTTTTTATATATATATAATATAATAATGTAAATATAATTCTACACATATGTATGTATGTATATGTATTTTGTATATATATACAGCATACATATATTTGGCTATAAATATTTGAGCTCAGACAAACTTATATGAAAATCTTTTTGATTATTTGTGTTAAAAAAAATATATATTTTGTTTTTTTTTTTTTTAATATTTATGTATATTTATTTTTTATATATACACAATTATTATAACACATATATATATTTTTTTTTTTAATTATATATATATATATATTTTTTTTTTTTTTGAGCTCATTTAAACACATAAAATAATTTATTAACTTTAAATGTATATTTATAAAAACTAAAAAAAAAAAAAAAATTAAAACTAAAAAAAAAAAAAAATCGAGTCAACTGTTGTATATAAAAATGGCATAACGATAAAATGCCTGAAATTTAATATTAATAATTTAAAGCGAAAGCGAGCAGTTATTTAATATTATATTAATTATATTTATAAAATAAAAAAAACAAAAAAAATTAAGCGATAAAACAATGGCAAAAATTTAAAAAGCAAAATAACATAATTTAAAATAAAGCAAAAAAAAAAAAAATTTAAATTAAATAAAATATTGTTGCTACTATATTTATATATATAAATATATATATATATAAACAAATCACACATACACACATACATATTTAAAAACGAAAAATGTCTGTCTGTAAAAAAGAAATTAAAAGAATATAAAAATAAAAAAAAAAAAAAAAAAAAAAGAAACGATAAATAAATTAATACATAAAATAATAAATTAATACATGTATACAATAATAAGTAGTTAGTTATAATAATGTATAATATTCGATGATGAAAAAGGAAAAGAAAAAGAAAAACCTACTAATAATAAATATAACAATAATAAATATACATAAACAAAAAATGTTTTTGAAATGTATTGTTTGGAACATTGGAAGACATGGAACATGGAAGGAAGTATGCAAAGGTTCTTATGCCAAAGAATAAATTAAATTAGACTGTTTAAAAACTGGCGTAGTAGTGCACATTTGGAACTTGCTGTTGTGCTCTTTTGATGTTTAAGACAATTTATCATGTCATGGGCACTAAACAATACGTGTTTCTGATGCCTAAAAAGAAAAGAGAGAAAAAATAACGAAAGAAATAAGTAAGTAATGCTATCTTTTTTTAACTCTTTCCCAAATATATATACGAGGTACATTCAAAAATAAAGATGCATTTTGCTCTCAATTCTCGTTCGATGCTTCGGATTTCCCATTTTTTGAAGAAATTGATATAAATGCCACGATTATATATACAATAATCGAAAATCGCACAATTCTCGAATTACTTCAAAAGCGAGTTTTAAAACCCTTGAAGAAT
The DNA here is from genome assembly GCA_018903435.1 of Leucophenga varia. Taxonomy (NCBI): domain Eukaryota; kingdom Metazoa; phylum Arthropoda; class Insecta; order Diptera; family Drosophilidae; genus Leucophenga; species Leucophenga varia. Next base: position 83,324 of record JAEIFJ010001141.1, read on the forward strand.
CTTTCCATTTTTTTTTTTTGACTCTATTTTTTTTTTGTGAGCAAATATGAGTCCGCTTTTCGAAAATATGTGGATTGGTAGCTTAAGATTTTTTAAATTATTATTATTATGGTCGATTAGCACTGCAACTTTATCAGATCTTTTCTGTTCTGACTTTACATTCTACAGCTTCATATCTAGGTCTGTAGCGCTAAAATAGGCTATCAGATTCCTGTCAGTTGATAAAAACGCAGTTGTCGAAGCCTCATGGAAGATAAAGCTGAATAGAACTCCAAGAGATATTTCGATAATGATTAATTATTTTCTTAAAAATAAACTTCAGTTGCTATTAATCTCAATTTTCAGTAGCCTGCTGTTGGGAACCCTAATACCATTAATTTCTTTCATCGTATGCACTCGGATATTTTTTTCCTCCCTAATACCCACTCTCCCCAAAAAAAAAAATTTTTTTCTCTCTCCTCATCTACCCCCACAAAGGTTCCAACCAATCAACACACCTTTCTTCTCTAACCCTAAAACCCAAAAAAAATTTTAAATTACCTCAATGATTCCAAGGGCTAAGTCTTTGACTGCAGCTTATCTATCTTAGAATTTAGCCTGAGAGATACGGCTAAATTTTCCTAAAGTTTCCAGTTTCTCTGTTCTAAAATGTTCCTGGCTTCGTTATTGTAATTGGAGTGTATATTTCTCGAATCTAACTTGTCACAGAAGTATAATTTACGAATCCAATTTCCGAAACCAACGCAATTGAAAAAGTATTAAATTAAAGATTCCGAACAACCTATTTAGAGGATACGTACATTAGTTTCCTCACTCTAAAAACGCCACTATCTGTTAACTATATGCTGCAATAACTATAAGGTGGCATCTTATAACTCTGTCTCTTTTATTGTCGACCCATTATATTGTTAGTCTCTCTCTCTTCATATGTCTCTCACTCTACATCGTATTTCTCTCTTGCGTTTAAATGCATACAGCTGAGTTGAAAAGTTTAACGAGTCCGAGAGACGGAATATGTATGTCCGCTTATAGTTATTCCAACATGGTTCAGTATTTGAAATGCTACCAAAATTTTAAAGTAATATTAACTTTATTTTTTATTTTAAATATTTTTTTAATGAAATTAAAAAAAAAAGAAACGAATACAGTTCAAAAAGCAAAAGAGGCAAAAATATTGCGCTTGCGTCTGATTAAAAAGCGTCAAAAAAAGCTTTCTTGATAGAAAAAATAGGGTTAATGGCCCCACACAACGCAAACAGCTGAGGGCGGCTGTGCAAAAAGAAAAGAAAAGAAAAAAAAAAAAAAAAACACTGCACAGAATGCGTGCGACATGCGAATCTAGTGATTAAAATATTTTTTTTTTAAAGCAACGGAAGAACTATTGGAATAAAGAAATAAACAGTCGCAGTCAAGAAGCGTTAGTGTGCAAGTAGTGAATTTTAATTGAAAAGAAAACAGAACAAAACATAATGCTGCTTGCCAGTTATGGCGCACTACGCACAGCGGCACCACCACGACATTGGCGACACTGGTGGTGGCGTTTGTGCTTAAATATGGGCGTGCTACAGCTGCTGCTGTTGCTCTTGCTACCAGCTGTTTGTGATTGCCTCAAGTACGATGTAAGCGGACCGCGTATACTTCCGGCAATACGTGAGAGTAGCGGCAACGGACTGGCGCGCAACAAGTGTCTGGCCGCATGGAGAAATTGGTGGCAACCAAAGGCATACGAGCAACCCAATACCTGTCCACCGGCAGTGTTGCGCATGAAGAACACCATTTATGTGCTCTACGATGTCAATCATGCTGAGGGTTTCAATTTACGTCGCGATGTATACATACGCATGGCAGTATTTATGCGACAACTGCGTCAACGTGGTGGCGAATTTGCCAATGTACGTTTAGTGCTGCCACCATGGCCGCGTCTCTACCATTGGACAACACGTACACTGAAACAAAGTGATTTGCCATGGCGTAGCTTTTTTGATATCGAAAGTATGCGACGTCATGCGCCCATACTGATTACGATGAATTTCTGGAAGAGTACAGTTATCTGGGTATGCCAGAAACACCGCATGTACGTATCGATCATGTTTTTCGTCTTATGCATTACGATGATATGTTCGATGGTAATAATAATTTTCACGATAAATTCGATGTGGTCGTCAATGGTAAATGCAGCGAAGGCAACAATAATGGCGGACAGCTATTGCGTCAAGAGGCGCTACGTTATACGCGTTACAATTGTCTCAATTTTCAGGGCAGCGCCAGTCTACTGGAACGTTTGCTGTTACAAACCATTAAACGACAACGCACGGAAATGAATGACGTTAAGGACAATGATGATAATGATGATGTTAAGGTATTTGCAATGCTTAGCGCTGAAACGGTGCTACATGATAATTGGGGTGATGCAGAATTTTGGCGTGCCAGACGTTCTATGCGCTTTGCCAAGCATTTGAATACGATTGCTGCCGATTTTCAACGTACAACATTGCGTATTGTAAATCTAAATGCAACACTTGTACAACGTCCACCAATGTGGGAGCATGAAAAATTGTATCGTGGTGCACTGGGCGGTGATTATCTTTGTGCACATTTACGACGCGGTGATTTCATGCAGGGACGTCAGCGTTCAATACCAACGCTTAGATCGGCAGCGCAACAAATTAAATATAAATTGCGTGAATTGAATATTTCAACGGTGTTTGTGTCAACCGATGGTACACCATTTGATGTGCTCGAATTGAAAGAGAATTTCTATCGTTATCGTTTTACACATTTTACGCCGGAAACACAAACGCAACGCGATGATATCAAAGACGGTGGCATTGCGATTGTTGATCAATTGATATGCGCACATGCGCGTTATTTTCTTGGTACATACGAGAGCACCTTTACCTATCGCATCTATGAAGAACGTGAAATATTGGGTTTTCAAAAGCATCTAACATTCAATACGTTTTGCAAAATGTCCGGCGGCGAGGATTGCGTTAGGAATTCGGTGTGGCCAATTGTGTACTAAAAAAAAAAAAAAAAAAAAAAAACAAACACACTCATCCGCCAGTCAGTAGCTGGAATTTGCCAAAATGAACTGATATATTTAAAAAAAAAAAAAAACAAAGCTAGGCAGCAAAAGTGCCATGGGTGCTACTACTGCTGCTATTGTTTGTGATTTTTATAACACTAGAATTTTTTTTTTATATATAAAATATGTACTATGTATAACATAAGTTGGAAATATGCATTGAAACGGAAATTCCGGGAATACGCGGTGTTTTCAAAAATAAATGCTTCAGTTTTAAGCTTTTGAATTGGTTTCGGCATCAACAGAATTTCCATTCCAATGCAGATTTCTGCTGCCAGCTTCATAATAATACGTTTATCTCAGGTTGTGTATTTTAACTTAAGCAGAAGACCAACCCTTAATAACACACACAGATCATTCCAATTCGAATTTGTACTATTTTACTTTAAGTTTATAAGTCAAGAAATTAATTATTGTAATTAGTATTAAGCTAAAAAAAAAAAAAAATTAAACAAATAATTATCAAAATAAAACACTGCTTTTTTACTTTCTATGTCTTAGAGATGTGCGCGGAACAAAGATCTTCAAAAAATGGCTGCTGGTTCGGGGTTTTTGAATCGCACTACCTGTACAGGGCGTTAGAAATTTATAAAAGGTTTGAAAAAGTTAGTGATCCATGGCAAAAATTTAGGGAAAAAAAAGTCCTGGATGTGTGGGATCAACAACAATAAACTTATATTTTGCAATGCGCGTACTGCGCGCAACTCTAATCTAACACGCGCTCTAAATAATTTGTGCTCTTAATGCTATACTACTCGGTATCTCGACATTATTTACACGCAATAGATTGACTAGATTACGTAGAAATTGTTGTGAAACCTTTAGTTCATCATCTGCCTCGAGACGTTCGTATAGATCCAATGCGGCTGTGTAATTATTTGAACGTGTAAAATTATTCAGTAACATATCGTAGATAAGTTGTTCATCGATGACACGCTGTAAACCGCGTGCGCCACGTGCCAGACGTAACAATGTAGTGATAGCGCCCTCCTGACCCAAATGATCACAATTTTTCAACAGTAATTCATGATTAATGCAAAACTCTGGATTTATGATTAGACGACGCAATTGATTTTCAGTACCCGATTCGGCAAAGGCCAATAAAAGCGCACTATTCATATTGGCTGGACCATGAACGCGACTCACTATACTGGTCACCTGGCTAAGTAACTGTTGCGCTTCTGTTGCATCGATTGGCGCAAAACGTTTAAGTTCTTCGGCTTTGCCATTGCTTAGCTTAACCAATATGGACAGCAATTCAAATTGTAGCGGTGTGTGTTTATATTGCTCGGCTAAACGTTTGAATTCTAGGACGGCGCATTTAATATCACCGCGTAACAACCATTCACGTACAATTGGTCCCAGTACAGCATTATGCGTATTGCAATAGTTTTGCTGTCGTAAAAATTTAAACATTTCGTAGGTGAGATTTTGTGACAATTGTGTTTCGTCGTCTCCGCTGTCCTTTGCTGTCGTTGTACGGTTTACGCTTGTTGCATACTGTGCCACATTGTTCAATAATTGCCAGATATTCTTAATAACATAATCGCCGCCATGAACCTTATTATTTGCTGCATGTTGTTCTAGTAACTGTTTTGCCTCTGTCAATTGTTTGTTGTGTATCAGCAGCGCTGCATAGTCGATCAGTTTGTGTTCGTCAATTTGGAAACCTATAAAAAAAAAAAAAATATTTAATTTTTAAGTTTTTGTTAAATAAGCGCAAAAAATTTACCGGCATATTTTTGCTGCAATTGTTTCAGTGTTTCTTGTGCTTTTGGCAAATCCTTTAATTTGATGTACATATCCAATATGGAAGCCATCATGCCGGGACTGGTTTGTACGCGCAGCGCATCACATTTTGCTTTTAATTGTACTGCACGCTCCAGACGTCCCTCACGCACATTTAATTGCAATAGACGCCGTAATACGCCACGTGCATTTAGTTTCTTTGATTCCAATTCAATGAGATGACATTCCAATTCATCGAGTGTCATTTCGCGTGGATGTTTTATAAACGACGACGCATTGCTCAAATTTGTTTGACCAGTTGCAACAGTACCTCCAGCAACGCCACCACTGTGGCTGCTGTCCTGTTGCAACGTTAATTTATTGTTACTCATCTTGTGCAGCGTTTTACTTAAAGTTGTTAATTTTTCTGCGGTTTCATTGTCATGCGCTGCAGCATGACGCACTGTGCCAAGTATTTGTTCCACAGCAGCATTTGATACTTTTAAGCCGTTACGTTCCATTTCATTAACGAGCTGCAGCAATGCATTTACATCGCCACGCAGACGCAGTTGCGGCGTCAACATTTGCAGCAGCAGCGCACCAATGAAATCCAACTTAGTATCGAGTGTCTTTCTGGACAGTGCTGCTAGTAATTTTGCATAGCGTTGATAGCTTTTGGTGGCACGCGCATGCACTGCTATAGTGGTAAGCGGTTGCACTAAACCGCTTAGTTCCAAACGTGTCGGATAGAGTTCGCAGAATTGTAGCACTTCATCGATTTTGTTTTGTTGCAACAAATGCACCAATATTGGTAGCAATACCTGTGATGTGCGTACACCGCATTCGTCGAGCTGCTGTAACGCCAACTGTGGTTGTTCCAGCGTTATCCAGAGATTTGGTATAACATAGTTGCGTATGGTTTCCTCATCACAGCTAACCTTAAGACGTGCCATTTCACGTAATGTTTGCATGACACCTTGTTCGCCGTTACGTCGTACATTGTGCAACATCAACGGCCAAAAGTAATGTGCACGTAACGGTTCACCAGCAGCGGCTAGTTCTTCGAGAAAAGCAACACCCGCGATATCCGGTTGACGTCGTAATGCTATTTCCGTTGCCAAATGCAAAGCACGTGTATTATAACCGCTTGTATGCAACATGCGTGTCATCTCGATAATAGCCGGCAGCTCAATTTGTGCGCGGAATAGCTCCACTAATAGAAATGAGCCAAAGCTATCAATGTTCTGATTATCGTTAAAACGCGGCTTCGGTAGCGCACTAACAATTGCATTAACCAGCTCCAAATCACGTTTGCTGTGTATTAGTTCAATGCAAAGACTGCGTAAACCCAGCGGCACATCAGCACCGTTCACGAATTCCTTCGGTAGCTCACGTACAAGTTGCTGCACCACATCGTGCGTCAGTGAGTCGCTGTTGTCACGTAACGTAGCGCGTAAAAGTTGCAATATTTGACGCGCTTCAAATTGTGCATGAAATCGTTGCAAATAGTCGAGCGCTTTTGATATGGCACCATTTTCTAGATACGCCAGCGTTAGCACTGCATATGTCTCGGTGCTCGGTGAGACACCGGCCGCCGTCATACTATCGAGTACCGATTGTGCGCCCGTTAAATCTCGATTGCGTGCATGTCCCAGAATGAGCGCATTGAAGTTATGCTCATTCAGCGCATAGTTTCGTGTACGCATCTCGGCAATTAATTCAGTTGCCTGTCGCATATTGCCACTGGCACAGGCCACATTCAGTATGGCTGTGTACAACTGCGCGTAGCTGCTATCGTTTCAATTGTGCACCAAAACGTTTCTCGATATCGGTGAGCAGTGCACGATAGTTCAATAGCGGCAATTGATTTTGACGCAACACTTCCAATTGTGTATAATAGTGTGCCAAGCGCAGCTGCTGTTGTTCGTCGAGATGCTGCCATAGCAATTGGAATAATTGTAAACGTTCGGCGCCGCTTTGTGCGGGCAAAAGTTCTGGTACACATGCACTGAGCAGAAAATGCGCTTGTTCGTCCGTTAATTTTTGATTTTCATTGCCGCCGCTTGCAGTCTTTGGCAACATTTGCAACAGACGTTGACATTGCTCATAGCTGAGATAGCCATGTTGCTGATAGTGTGCTTCCAGGCGATTTAGCTGCAATTCAATTGAAGGCGTTGTTGTCGTTTCACTATTGTACGTCGCCGCTGACTTTCGCTTTGTTTTTGTTGTTTCCGTGAATGAAGCAAATTGTCTGCTGCTGACCAAGTGACCAGATGTTGACGCAGTTGCCGTTACTTTACTGTTGCCGGTTGCATAACTTCGTTGTTGCTGTTGCTTTTGCAGATTTGCTTCCTGCTTTGTGGAGATTTGAATTGCATTTAAACGTCGTTTTAAACGCCAAAGACTTTGTAGTGCGCGCGTTGTGTTCATTCTTAATTTTTTTTGCACTTGCAACGAAATAAAAAAAAACTTCGTCGTCGTTGTTATAAATTTGTAGCCGGTTGCATGCGCACGAGGAAATACAAAAACAAATGTTCTACAGTCAGTCGATCAGTCAGCTGTTCGTTCATAACAGCTGTTGCCTAACACATATGCCCAAATGATTTGTTGCTGCAACAGCGCCATCTAACGTATGCGGCATTAGATGGCGCTTGTACTTAAGGCAAGCGCCAGCGAAGTAGAAAGTAAAACCAACTTTTATGCGATATACTCCGATGGATGATTAGGGAGAGAGAAAAAGTCTCTTTTCGAAGGCTCAAAAAGGCTAATGAGATGAGCTGCGACAAACCTGATGCTCGAAAAAGCGTATAAAAATAATAAGGTTTGGCCCAAGGTTGTAGACCGGGTAGTCTTTTACTGTCAGATGCGGGAAAGGGGGGAGAGGGCTTATTTATGGAAAAAAAACTTTCCCCCCCATATAAAAAAAACCCCCCCAAAAAAAAAAAAAAAAAAAATACCACCCAAGAGGGGGGGGCTCTCTTTCAAAAAAAAAAAATCTTGTTTGGAAAAAAAAAAAAAAAAAAAACTTATAAATTAAAATTTTTTTTTATCTGTTATAAAGACCTAACAGCCAGAGTTACTGTTAGTTGAGCTGGCAACGTCCCTCAGCGGTGATGTACGGTAGAAAAAGATGGGATCGTTATTCCAGCTCTTACAACAAACGACATTCAACTCTCCTTTACAACTCTCAAGGATTTGTTTGCGCATCCAGTATATTTTTACCTTCCATTCCATTTCGAAAAGAAGATATATACAAATTAGGTAATTTTCTGAATCAGTAAGAAAGCATTATTAATCATTTTCTGCATAGAAAGGTTCATCGTTTGCTGTCAATCAGTTCTTCTGAAGAAAATTTTTTTAAACCAAAATCCGAAATATGTGGGGGAATGGAGAATCGGTTCGACCGAATCCTCGGTGAACATTAGAAAAATTCAATCAATCTGAATGTCACATTGGAATCGGTGAAGAGCGCCAAGTACGATGATTTTACCAGAAGATGAGATTGCTGAATTTTTACACAAATATTAGTAAAATAGGTGTTCGTATTAAGTAGTCAAATTTTATTTGTTGATGTGAGGCTTAATTTGGTTATTATTTGCACCATTGAACCCGAACCAAGCCTCTTGGCTCGACGTTGACTAAAAACCGGTTTCTGAACCAAACCAGCGCTTCAAAGGCATCCGGAACCACTGAACTGTATCACTAACAATTTTTTTAGTGGTTTGCAGCCCTGAAGAAAATAAACTTGATAATTCTCTGGATAATCTGGTGTATCGGGTGTATCTATTCGTCTTGCAGTTTCTTCCAGAAATGTTGATGCTTTGCATAAGAAGCAGCAGCAGCACCAGCAGCAATAACAATTTTATGTGGCAAAAAAAAAAAAAAAAAACTTACTTGTCGTCGTAAAAATAGCCATAATGGATAACATAGAATTTATTTATTTAACGATTTCTTGTTGCATGCCGGCACGAACTTTCCACATATTATTTTATTTATTTATTTTTTTTTATTGCAAAATCGCTTTGTCTCTTTTGTGGCACAGCTTCGTTCGTTCGTTCGTTCGTATTGTGCTGTACTGTATCTGCCACTCTGCTACTTACTCTTCTACACACTTTAAGCTTTTTTATCATAAATCCTCGGTCAGATAATTTCTCTGCTTGATTTGTTTACGCTGCGACATTTCTTACATATCAAATAAGTTGTACGAAAGAAAAAAAAAAAAACAACAACAACAAACCAAATCAATCCAATTCAGAATAAGAAGACATGTTAAAATTGTGTGTTGCAAGTAAATACATATAAAAATCCAGTAGCGCATCTAAAGGTGCTGCTACATTTGCACCCAAAAATAATAAGATGTTCTTTAAATCTTTGGAAGCTTTAGCAAAAATTGGTACTCTATTTTTCTTCAAAAATAATGAAAACTATAATCTATATGTACAATATTTACAAAAAAATAGTAAAAATGTTTCTATGTCCGCTATAGACTTTGAAACCATCCAAACGAAGTGTTCCAAGCTGTTTTCATTTGAAGCGCAATAGTGAAAGGATGATTTAAGACCACTAAAACAATGCATTACGCACATACGATCCATTTATGAAATTATTTTCGACTTTTCTAAAAAAGAACAAGAAAAATTTTTTTTTTATTTTTTTTTTTTTGTATTTTTTTTAAAAAAGTCTTGTCCCAGGAATAAATAATTTTACTATACAAATACTTAAAGATTTGATAATAATTTGTCTGGTTGGGACTTATAGTCCGATAGAAAAAAAAGAAACGTGTGCTCACTCAGAAGAATCTTAGAAGAGTGTCTATGTGACATGGCAATCTGAAAATCGATCGAAAGCAGAAGAATTAATATGTATGCCTACTGATACGATTTGAATATTTTTTTTTTTTTGTTTTTCGATCTTAAGCATAACTAAAAAGCATTTCTTAAGAATTAAATTTAGGCTTTTAAGTTTGCCAATTTGCATATACGCTCAAAACGATACAATAACAATAAATAAACTTAATTATGTTCATAACGATCAGCGATTACGATTAACAATTTTATTATTTTGTTTTATTTTTTTTTGGTTTTTTAGTTTTATTCGATCAAATTTATAGAAATCTTTGTTCGTAAAATTAGATCTCAGAGGTCAATTTCGCTTTTTTCTTTTCGCGCATCAGCTACTTTCCATATTGATGCGCTATACGCAAAATCTTTTGGGTATATTGACTTTTGACTTATGTTTAGGGTAAGTTACACGATATAATACGATAGAATGTTTTTAGGGTTGCTGCTTTTCGCGGAGAAATTTGGAAAAATATCCAAAAAATCAAAGAAAATGTTTCTTTTTGTCAACTAAATATTACCCTTCGAAAATATAAAAATTTTTTTATGTTTCTAGGTATTCTTATTTCAAAGATATGCTGTTTCAGGTTTAAAGACCCCCCATTGTGCCCCTAATCAAAATTTTTTTAAATCTTTACTTAGTGATCACCTATATAGTACTTTGAATAAACAGAAAAAAAAAAATATAAAAAAGACTTTTAACAATCTTAAAAAAATTTTCTTTTGTATCCCCCGCTGTGCCATCGGTCTAAATTTTAGAAACCCCTTTTAAATGTGCCCTGTTTTAAGTCTGTACGTCTATTTATTTGAAGAATATGCCTTTTTCAGTTTCAAGCCTCCGATTAGGTCCCGGGTCAAAAAAAAAAAAAATAAATATAAAAAAATTTAGTTCCAAAAATCTTTTTAGATCCACCAATAGGTTCCCGTCCAAATTTTAAAAATCCCTACTTCTAAAATATTTTGTGACTACTTTTTAAATAAGCCTAATATTAAGTTTCTAACAGTATTGATTAAAAAAAACTCTTTTTGGGTGATTTTTTCACAGTGATTTAAAAATCGCAATGTCGCACTGCGACTGAAAGTAGTGATTTGCAATTTTCTTGTTCCTCAGTGAACATGTTCAGTTATCAGCGAATTTGTGTATCGCTCTTTGCAACCAGTGAAACTGTTCTTTTATCAGTGATTGGTGCTTTAATCACTGTTCGCAAATCGTTCAGTGTTTTTTATTTTGAATGAATTAAAACAAAGTCGGTTTGTTGTGTTAGTGTAGCGAGACATTTTTGTGTCTCACACTGCGATTTTATCACTGTGATTTTTAAGTCGCAGTCGCTAATCACAATGTGACTCAAAAATCACACTTTTTGCCAACACTACTAATGATCCTAAGCAAACAGAATAAAATGTCGTGTGACGAGTATTTTAGCTTTGGTTCAATCGAAGTTAATGTTTTTCTTTATTGATTTTCACTAGCATTTAATAAAATTGTTCTATAAACTTTATTATTTATAATCTTGGATTTTTTTATTGTGTTTTTAGATGCTAGAATGTGTGTATGTGTGTGTGTGTGTATGTGCAAAACTTTCTTAATAATCATGATCAATATACATAAATATGTATCTAGTAAGTTCGCTTTGGGGTTATTAATGATGTCAACATCATTGACCCCGAAACCAAAACAACGACGACGACGACGAAGAAGAACAAAATGTTGCTAAAATAGTTTTGAAAAAAAAGCTTAAACAAAAACAAGTTCTAGTCTAAGTCAATAGTTTAAATGGTCAATATGTATTGTTATATTTTAAGCTTAAAACGTGTTAGATAGAGTAAGAGTGGTTTAGTTTGGGTTTTTTTGAAGGAATGAAAGCGAGATAGAAGAAAAACTAGAAAGCGGCAACATATCATATTCCATGAATTATTCAAGATTAGCTGTGGTGATGATCATTATTGTTATTATTATATTTGCTAATTTTTCGATGAAATTTTTGCTTTTTTAATGTTCTGCGCCGCTGCGCTGCGTAGCACTGGGTCAATAGGTTCAACGCGAACTCATATAAGGAGGGCTTTGTTAGCGACGCACTTTAGTGTACTACTGAAAGCGCAAAGATGAGGAATTCACCATATCTGTGCCTAGGATTGGTGCTATTACTCAGCGTGGTGCTGTTGCTCGATGTGGTTAAATGTAAATTTTATTCAAGACTAAAGAGGATACTAAGAATTTAATAATGGATAAATAATAATTTTATTTATTTTTTTTTTTTTTTTATTAAATTTTTAATAGCTGAAACGCATATTGAAGTCGATGAAAATGGTGATGAGTATGAGGTGAAACGTTTTAATATACAAGGACGTCAGGTGAATGGCGGCAGTTCACAATGTGTTATAACGCGTCGTAAACGTGCCACGGCAACAGCAAATACAGCAGCACTAGCAGCAGCATTGAATATTGGAGCGGCAGCATCCAATGAGGATGCCGATGCTGATTTACCAATTGTAATGAAGCAGCAGCAATATGACAATAACGATGATGATGATGAGGATGTGGATGACGATAATGATGATGCTGCTGATGATGATGATGAGGTTGTCATAAACGATGATGATGATAATGATGAAGACGTAGATGACGATGAAGTAGTCTATTATGATGATGATGATGATGTTGCTGTTGCTGATACTATGAAAAATGATGTTGCTGCTGCTGCGCAAACGCAATATGTTGCATTGCAATCGGTTAACGCTGGCGATAAACGCGGTGGCTTAGTTGCAGTACAAATTGCACAAGCTGATGCCACAGAAGATGCTGATGCTTCTGATGCTGATGCTGCTTCTGATGCTGTAGATGAGATGGATAATGTTGATGTTGTTGCTGATAATATGAATGTTGCTGACAACAACAATGAAAGCAACAATGATGAAGATGATGTACATCAGTTGCTTGCTAATTATGATGCTGATGAAATGGAAGCGGATAGTGATGGTGAATATTTAGACGAACCATCAACACCAGTACCAGCTAAGATAACTAAAGTCGGTGTCACAGTACCATTGGCACAATATCAGCAAGTAATTGCAGCAGCAGCAGCAGCTGCAGCAACTGTTGCTAGTGATACTAACGCTGCTGGCGTTACTGCAGCTGATACAGCAACAAATGTTGACGCTAATAAGGATGGCATTGTTTTGGTACATGCCAATGAGCCACCAAAGGTTAATCCAGATACACATGCCGTATTTGAATTGGTGCCCGTACTAAATGGTGCTGATAGTGATTATTATGATGAAAATGATAATGATGATATAACAACTGAATCTATACAAAATCCAACAGTTACATCGGCAATATGGTCCACGGGTGTCGATGAAGAAAATCTCTATCCCGATAAGGAAGTATATGCAGCGCGACCAACAAAGGCACCAAGCACTAACAAGCGTAAGAAAAAACCAACAAAGCGTCCCAGTAAAACGAATAAGAAGAAGAAGAAGACGCAAAAGCGTGTTACACAAAAGAAAACGAAACCCTCAAAGCCTGCAGTGCAAAAGCGTAAACAAATCAAAAAGACAACAAAACGTCGTCGTCCTGCAACGTCGGCGGTCACACAGAAGAGGAAAACGAAAAAGAAGAAGCAGACAATTAAACGTCGTCCTGCTTCGAGTAACAACAAGCGTAGACGTCCAACAAAGACTATACGACGACGTAAACCAGCACCGGTAAGACGTCGTAAACCCTAGCGCCGCCGCTGCTCCTGTACGACGCAAGCAACAACAGCAAAAGCAGCAACAGCAGAAGCAACAGCGTCGTCGTCGTCGTCGTCGTCCTAGCAAGAAACGTGCTCAAAGCGTAGCAAATGTTTTCACAAAAACCGTAACAACTACGCGTACTGGTGAGGATGATGAGAACGAGAATGTTAATTGCATTTTTATAAATAAGGATACAACGACAACCACAACAACAACGACAACAGAACGTCCCTTCTGGAATATACTTGGACGCGATGCTAAGCGAACATCCGAAACTGTGGAGGATGCAGCACGCGCAAGTGGTCAGTTTGGACAACGAAAACGCATTAATTTACGTTTTGCTGCCTAAATGAAATGAAAGTTTTGATTTAAGAGTTCATAGGTATATGGAGGAGATCTTTTTTTTTTTTTTACTTAGTCTAAGAATTTATTTATTGTAATTTATTGAATTTTTTTTTTTAATTATAATTATTTATTTATGAAACAATTCGTATATTTTTTTTGTAGAAGGAAAGAAAGAGGTTAGCTGCATCCTTAACTACTGATTATTATTATTCCATTGTATATGGGCAAGTATACTGCTACCCAGACGCCATTTTATAAGCTCTTACTAATAAGATTTCTGCCTCTCACCCTAATCCTTGTATGAATCTAATCAACTTCATGGATTCGATTTTCCTAAACTGCTCTATGGAGAGTGAGCATCCTTCTAACACTAACAACCTGCTTCTTGCTGTAGCTTCACATTACGATAGAATGAGGATAGGTGTCTCCTCCATACTGCCACAGAATCTGCACTCAGGAGAGCTTGGTGCACCCATTATATGCAGGTGTTTCCTTAGTCTGCAGTGACCCGTTAATAGCTGGGCTCTGTTCAGCTTTGGTTAGCTCTTTTTTAGTAGGCTGGCTTGTCGCATGCCTTGCCGTAAAATTCAGTTTTCGTCCCTGGCCAGTTTCGTCTCGTTTCGTAAGGTCTCATTACGTGTGGTGGGACTATAAGGTTCTTGGCCTATCTCTTGGCGAGTGTGTCAGCCTGCATATTATCTGAGATACTCAAATGCCCAGAAACCCACAACAGTTGCACTCCGATGCGTTGTCTCTATACATTCAAGGTGTATATAGGCTCATTAGTCCACAAGAGGCGGGTGGTAATGTGGATGATGCGGCCCTCAAGGTGCTAAAATCGGTTGTTGCTTCACACATTGAATATGCTAGGGCAGTATAATGCAGAGTACATCTGCTAATGGGTGCCTGATCATTTCAAAATACCAGGCAATGAGCAGACCAAGCAATTCTTCGTGAAAAAAAATGTCTCATGCCTAGTGGTCCAATCCGGTCATCTTTGTTGTCTATAGAGCCTCCGTGTAACGTCTGACAACTTTTCAGAAGTTCGTAGCACACGATTCCCTTCTGATCCCTTTAAACTTAGAGCATTACTTTGTTGTCATGGATATTTGGCTTTGGGTTGTGTTGGCTCTCCACGCTTCGGATTGTCGTGAAGCAGTGACTCGGCGTTCATCATCCCTTGGCTTAAGTTTGTAAGGCATACAGTTTCCGACATTCTGGACCATCTCTATTGCTATAAATCGCTTTGAAATGGCTTGATGAGTCATGTCTAACGTTGTCGCAAGTTCTTCTTGGGTTTGACACGAGTCTTTGTCCAAAGGTTGGTGGCGTTCCTTCGCGCTTCTAGTCGGCTGTGTCAAAATCATCATCGGAACCAGTACTCTCAGATTGAACTTGATAGAGCATTCACCTTGTAAGTTCTCACACAGCATCCGATAACTTTCTGTTGCATCTTACTTCAGATGGAGTCTGGATCTATTTTAAATCTTTTAAAACTTAGTTGCACACCCAATACAATATTTTATTTAGCGTTTTCTTTTTTGTTTTTTTTTTACTTTTAAATGCGGTAGTGGTTTCGATTTGTTTTTTATTATTATTATTATTTAAAATACAAGCATTTATGAGCACACTTCCTCTTAAATATGTGGTAAATATTTTGCTGCATATTAACAAATGCAGCAATAATGCAGAGAAGAAATCATAATCAAACATGCAACAACAACATCAGTAGTAGCAGCAGCAGCAAAAAAAAAAAAAACAGAAAAATACAAAAACAAAAATACAAAAAATAACATTGCACCATTTCAATTATGAAATAATTGTTTTAAATTTTTATTATATAAAACTGGCGCAAAAATCACTGAACACAAAAAAAAAAAAGATAAAAAATGTTACAACCAAAAAAGTTGGTAAAAAAAAAAACAACTTAAAAATTTTGTATCTGATAGATACAAAATTGCATCGCATTCAAGGTGAAACGTAAATGAAGAATTGGTTGCAGGTGGGGTGGGTGGCTAACTGTGCGGATGCATAAGCAAACACACTGATAGACAGACAGACAGACAGACAATCAGTGTTGTAGGCTTTGAAGCACACTGGTTTAAAATGTAACTAAACATGGCATAAGAAATTTTCTATTGAGTACTTATTTTGTACGAACTTTCAAGCTTTCAAAAATAGAAGCGATTTTTTACAGTGATTTCAAAATCGCAATGTCGCACTGCTTTTTCCTAAGTAAATATATTCAGTTAACGGTGATTTTGTGTATTGCTGTTCGCTAATAGTAAATCTGATCATTAAACGCTGATTTTTCATCGCGAACTGCTATTTAATCACTGTTTGCAGTCACTGTGATTTTTAAGTACACTCTTTTTGCCAACACTACTTTCTGATTTTGTTCTAGCACTAAATTTATTTATTTATTTTTGATTGTATTGAATTTTATTAGAATGCACTGTGCAACGTCTTCATAGTCTGGCACGCTTCAAAATTGCTGCCATAAAAAAAAAATGAAGTTAGCTACTCGTGGATTGCTCATGGCGAGCATTGTTTAATGTTGTTGTTGTTGTTGTTGTTGCGGCTGCTATTGCTGCTTAAATTGTGTTTTTTTTTGCGCTGTTGTTGTTTTTATTAATTGCTAACAATGCAACAGCAGCAAAAAATAGAAGAAAAAAACAACAAAAACAACAACAATAACGAGAAATGCTCTATAATAAGATTGTGCATGCGCCACAAATAGTGTTTGTTGCATTTACCAGATCTCACTCATATTATACATCGTACATATGAACGTATTTATCTTTATATATAAATCTCTTTCACCTGACTGACTGACTAATTCATTCATCTATTCATGGGCGATCGGCCTACAGTCCAAATGGCTAAAGATAGAAAGAAAATTTTTACTGTTGATTCGTTTTATGATGCAATTGCGCACTAAGAAGGGTTTTTCGAAATTTTGGACCAGGGACCAAATGGGGCCTTGAAACTGAAAAAGCTATATCTCTGGAATAATAATAACTAGAGACTTGTTATTGGGAGCATTTGAAAGGTAGTTAAAAAACGATTTCCTATTTTGAACTGGGGCCAAGTGAGGCTTCAAAAATGGGTTATTTATTTTTATACCCGTCACACACAGTGTGGAGGGTATATTCATTTTGTCAGAAAGTTTGTAACGCATTAAAGGAGACATCTTAGACCCTATAAAGTATATATATTCTTGATCGCACGACGAGACGAGTCGATCTAGCCATGTCCGTCTGTCTGTCTGTCCGTCTGTCTGTCCGTCTGTCTGTCTGTCTGTATTTATGCGATTCATTCGCTCAGTTTTAAAGATATTGAACTGCAACTCGGAACTTAAGCTTTTCTCAGTCCTAAGCAGTTCAAGTGTTAAAATCAAAGTGCCACGCCCATTTTAAGGTGTAGCCCCCATACAAATTTACCGTTTTTTCGGATTTTTGTATGAAAATAGCAATTATTTATGAATGTACTCACTCGAAGTTAGATAAAAAAATTTTTATGTCATCCAGTATCAAATCCAAGCTGCCACGCCCATTTTTAGATACAGCCCCCATACAAACTTACCGTTTTTTTCGAATTTTATATGAAAATAGCTATTATTTATGAATGTAGTCACACCAAGTTGGGTAAAAATACTTTTAATGTCATCCCATGTCAATCCAAGCTGCCACGCCCATTTTTAACTATAGCCCCCATACAAATTTAATGACCGTTTTCGAATTTTTGTATAAAAATAGGTATTATTTATGAGACTATTCACTCAAATTTATGTAAAAACACTTCTAATGATATCCAATAACAAAACCAAGGTGCCACGCCTATTTTTAGCTATAGTCCCCACACAAACTTATCTATTATTTTCGAACAAATGTATGAAAAAGTAATAATTTAATAAGCCACTGATGATCACACAAAACTATTCAAAGATTCGTGTGACGGGTATTTGCTTCGGTTCCACCGAAGTTAACGTTTTTACTTGTTTATTTTCTATTTGGGTCGCATTATTAAGGCGCCTTTGAAAAGACGTTATAACACTACTCGGTAAGGAAGAGAGACATTAGATGTATTTGAAAGATAGTTTTAAAACATTTTTGGCGTGTTGAAGGGATTTCCGAAATTTGGACTTGGGACCCATTGGTTAATCCAACCAATGGACCATTTTTTTTTTTTAGATTTTAGTTGAGCATTAAGACTTGATTTGTAAAATTTTTTATTTGGGGCTTTAAAACCGGAGATACCATATATCTGGAATGTATGGACCTAGGTGCTTAATATTAGGCACATTTGAAATATGGTTAAAAACTATTTTTGACGTGTTCAATGGATTGTCGAAATTTGGACCCAAACGTAAATTTCATTAAATTTTAGTTTTGTTTATTTTGATTAAGACATCGATTACTATGTAGGTGATTAGTTCGTCAAGAGTTAGTTAAGGCGGGGGCTTTGAAACCAGAAGAGTTATATCTTTGATATGACAATACCTAGAAACTTAATATTAGGCACTTTTAAAAGATGGTTAAAAATATGTTTACGTGTTGGAAGGGTTTCCAATAATCTAGAGAATTGATATAAGGCTCTTTTAGGTTTAATGGGTAGCTTGGCGACTATGTTAATTTGCTTATAGTTTATAAAAAAAAAACAAACGCGAGCAAAGCCGCGGGTATTAGCTAGTTTATTGTAAGTTTAAAAATTCATTTGCTGTTTTTTGAAAAGATTTCTCTTTCAAAATCAACTCGAATTAATTTAATATGATTTTGTTTTTTTTCTTTGATTATTCAGCTAGACTATAGATTTCTTGAATTGTATAATTGAACGTTTTTTTTTTCTTTCTTTTTTTAAAACATTCAGAAAATCATTTAAATACCTATTTTTTCACAAAAATGACTTTTGTAAGAAAGCGTCTTTTCTAAATAGAGTACTTATCTAGCTGATCCAGGAGCATAAATGTCATCGTCATCTTCCTCCGAATCGGATTCGTTAAAATTTTGCTCATTATTTTCACCATTGAGAGACGTCACGAATTCATTCAATGCCATTTGAAGATTATGCAAAAAATGTTCATCAAAAATGTCATCGATTTCATTTTCAATCATTACTCGTAGCGATTGCATCTAATTCCATATGAAATTCATTTAAAAACTCTTCATTAAAAGTATACTCTTCTCCTTTTTCGTCGTCATTATTTTCATCATTAAGAGACGATACGAATTCATTCAATGCCATTTTAAGATGTTCATCAAAAATGTCATCGATTTCATCTTCATCAGAGTTCGTAGCGATTGCATCCAGTTCAAAAAAGTCTTCTTTCTCTACTTCTTCGTCGTCGCCATCGTAATCGCTATCTAAAATTTTTTTCATGGTCCATTTGGTGTGTCTTAAAAACAACCAATTCTTGGTAAACAACTTGAAAAATTTTTTTTTATTCTGTCTTAAATGTAAATAAACAATTCGCGTTTCATTTAACGTTTTTAGATTATGAAATTTTTTTTTATTTATCTTTTTAGTAAAAGTTAAATTATTGAATGATGACAATTTTTTCCAAATTTATTGATTCAAGTAAATCATCTGCGACTAGTCGCTTATTCTCGAAGAAATAACGGTGACAGTCACATTGTCAAAACTAGAGATGTGCGTGGGATATCTTGATACACGCGACTTGAGGCAGTGCATGTTCTGGCTCACGATCCACAAATTAACTTTTTTTATAATGGAGTGTGGATTGTATGTTTTGTAACATAAATGGCGCTCCAGTATGGTCATGTGTTCGAGATAGTAGTAATTATGTGTTTGTTTGTTGTTCTTTGTTAGCTATTTGATAGCTGTTTACTTCCACAAGCACATAACCATTACTACTAACTAAAACACATGACCCAAATGGATCGTCATCAATGAGACAAAACAAACAAACAATCCACATTCCATTAAAAATTTATTTGTGGATCGTGAGCTAGAACATACACTCTCTCACTATTGACAAATAAATTTTTTTTTCGTCAAACAGTTTGTGTGAATTTTGAAGTATGTAAGTGAATTTTTCGACTTAATGCCAAAAAAATCGACTTCTGGAACAATGTTAAAAGGTCAACTTTCGAAATTAATGATCCTATCACATGTCTGTCCCGTTGCGCTCGAGGTTGTCACCGTCAAATTATAGCAATCGATTAACTTCCACGATGTTTTGATGATGATGACTCTTTTGCAATTAATTTTGAAATAAATTTTGTTACATAAGATAATTCCATGCGCTTAAGCAATATCCAGTTTACTTTACAGCGCAACATCATTATTAATCATTACACATTGTCTTTATGTATCCGAAAACATATTACATACTAACTTTATTCTAATCCATCATATTTTTAACATTTATCAACTCGTTACCCACTCCCCAACAGCACATCTCTCATGCTCTAACACGCATTATTATCATTGACCTATGTATTGTATGAACTTTACCTATTTAATTACTTAATTTCACGCAATTTATGCGCAAAACTGAAGAGGATGTATGTACTACAATACAAACCCATAAAGTTGCAATATGAGTGAGCCAAGCCCAAACCCACGCAAAGGGATGAAAGAATGAAACAAAGAAAGAAAGATAAACTTTTGGGTTTGTTGTAATCTTAAATAGAAGAATAGAATAGAATATCCCAAAAGTCATCCCATTAACAGACGCTTAACGATGGCACTGGCACTGGCACTGGCACTGGCGTTTGCTTTTGATATTGTTCTGCTGCGATAATCGTGTTGACTTTTAGAGTCAACGGAAATTAAGGGTAATGCCACAACAATGCCACAAGTGAGAGACAATAACAATATTTTAGAGGGCGGTGCCGCCGCCACAGTACAGATGGAATAGAGGGTGCGTGTGCTCTATCTGTTTTCTAAAGACAATAGCGGTCAGAGCAACATCATCAACATCAACAACAACATCATCATCATCATCATCATAACATGAAACGAAACATCCATGAATGAGAAGCATCAACGAACGTAAATAAACTTTAACAAATTGACTCTTTAAGTGGGTGCGGCGGCGGCGCGCAGTCAACTTCTTCTTATGATGTGCATCAGGGTAGCTAGTGGGGTGGCTGGTGTATAATAATTTGCCCTTTTGCAAACGCCTAAGCCCAATGGATGTGGCATTTATTTATACAACAACAACAACAAAAGTGTATAATTTCATTCATCATTTTACATGAGTTGAGGGAGAGTAATCAGATCATTTAATGCTTGAAATCGACCACCCTTGTTGTTGTTAACACCATAATTGTATCTTTCGATTGTCGCACTTAAAAGCGTTGCAAATTGAAAAATAAATTTCGGTTGCAAATGCAAATGTAACATTTATTTTGACAGTTTGATTTTCATACTGAATTACATAAATGATTAATTATGTATGTAATTATGTCATTTAAATCAAATAAAAAAATCTGTTAATGAAACAAAAAAAAACAGAAGAATACTAAGATCCGAATTTCTTGGAAAAAAAAACAAAAATAGATAAAAAAGATACAAATCGCATGATTCTAGAATTAGAAATATTCCATTTCAAAACATTCACAGATTTATTTTGTTCCATTTTGTTGAATCTCCAAACTATTAGTTAGGTAAGCTGTTATTTAATGATTTTTATGGAGCTATTACGGGGAAAGTCATCAAAGCAGCATCAAACAAAGAGACTTCTTTTCTCGATGACTTTCGAACGACAGCAGAAATTCGAAAAATTAAATATTTTGACCTAATCTTGTTATTTCTTGTAGATACCCAAGGTACCCCGAGTTCCTCGTGTATCTCTTTGTTGTTGTGGAACACCAACACGAGAGCGTTTGACATAATCCTCAGCGCCTTGTTTTGAAATATTTGAATAATAGAACAGTTACTCCTGCTGGCAGTACCCCAAATTGGGTACCGTAGGTCCATACCGGCTTTATTATTGCTCTATAGACTAGAAGTTTGCTCCTCAGCTTGAGACCTTGTGACCTTCGTCCGATAAGCCATAAATGTTTTTTTAACCTTTCATTGAGCTGTGCCTTTTTGGTGAGAAGGTGAGAACGTGAAGTTAACCTTCTGTCAAGACCCAAGCGCAGATACTTGGCTGTAGCACTGCGTGGGATTTTTGCTCCGTCGAGATGAACTTGGGGACAGCCACCCCCTTTTTAAAGAAAAAAATCATTTGAGTGGACTTCTCAGGGTTCACTACAATGTTCCACCTCTTGAGCCAAGTAGAGAAGATGCCGAGTAGCCTTTGAAGGATTCCAGAAGCGACCTGTGGGAAACGTCGGAAGCCAGAAACGTGGCGACCAGCAATTTGTCTTTCTCTATAATCGGCAAGTCGGCTGTATAGAGTGTGTAAAGGACTGGTCCTAGAACACTTCCCTGTGGAACTCCGGCTCTAATATCTTTTATTTGGGAATTTTCTTCCCCACATCTAACGAAGAAACTCCTGCGCTCAAGGTAGGACCTAATAAATGTATAGTATGGAGCTGGTAGGATCGTCTTAAGTTTGTGAAGCAGACCAGCATGCCACACCCTGTCGAAGGCTTGCTTTACATCCAGAAAGACAGCCGAACAAAACTTCTTCTCCTCAAATGATTCCAGAATCCTCTCGACTAACCTGTGGCACTGTTCTGGCGTGCCATGGCTTTCTCTGAAACCGAACTGGTGATCGGGCATCGAACCGGCCTCTTCCAAATTGGCCAAACAACAGATGAGCGGAGGGCATGATCGCTTATAAATATGGTATTAAGGCGTTATATAGGCGCAGGAAAACTATAATTCAAACAAGGACTTTTATTAATTGCCACCATTCAAACTGCAATTAGAGCACAACACTGGGTGAACTTTCACTATTATTATTATTGTTATTGTTAAATAGTAAAATAAGTGATAAACAGAATTGTTAAACAATGTTTGTTGGCTATCAAAAATAATTTAAATTAATTATTTTCTTTTGGCATATTTTTTACAACAATTTATGCCACAAGAAATTGTAGCTTCCTCAAATGAAATGTAAACATTTCCTGTGTGCATTTTAACACTTTTTTTAAGTGAATTATTTTAATAAATACTTTTTTTTTTTTTTTCATTATTAAAAGGAGATGGTGCAAGACAAGAGAAAACGAAAATTTCGTCAATTTTAACCGAAGCTATTATACGCTTTAATTAAAAAATTTCGTTTTTTTTAGGAGCGCTCTTGACAAGCTTATTACCAGTGCTTTCTTTTTGAAGTATTTTCAAGGTTTTTCTATAGATTTTCAATTTGAGAAATTAATTCATAAAAAAAGGAGTAGCTGTGAATATAAATAAAATAAATAATCAAACTGATTAAAAAAAACTGATATATTTGAATTAAAAATTGTAGCGTATGTGTAGCGTATAATTGAGAAATTATATTTGTTTATATATGTGTATGTGTGTGTATGTGTATGAGTGCATTTGTTACGCTACACAGATTTTTTTCTGCTGATAAGCCAAACGAAAGCAAACGATGAGCAGAAGCCACAACAACGATTATCACGTGCAAGCATGAAACTGGTACAAAATCCAAAAACTAAAACAAAAAAAAAAAAAAAAACAGCAAAGTCTAGAAAAACCAACTGAAATCGAAAAAAAAAAAACAACAACAACAAAGCCACAGCTTTAACTTCAAAACACTTTCATTTTCGATATTACAATAAAAAAAAAATTTTGCAAAAGTGTTGGAGAACGAACGCAATTTTGAGTTAAAGACGACGACGAAGAAGAAGAAGAACTGGATGATGGAAGCGATTCGACGTTGTCGGCAATGATCGATGCAATATGTATAAAAAAAAATTTGTTTTCTTAAAACAGAAGCGCTAATTACTGTCATACAAAATTGTAAAATAAAAGAAAATAATTAAACGATTAATCGATTATTTGACTCACCGATTAAACAAATATCCGATTAGTACAAATTTTACGATTAAGTGTGTCATCTTTATGGATGGCAAAAAGTAATCGATCAATAAAAATTGTACTATTAATCGAATAATTAATTGTTATATCGATTAAGAAAATATTCGATTAATACTGATTTTAAGATTAATTGCATCATCCCTTTAGATGACCAAATATAAACAAATGAACCAAATTATCAATAAACCGATTAAGCAAATAATCGATAAATACAAATTTTACGATTAGTCGAGGCATCCCTTTGAATGACAAAAGTAAACAAATGAACCAAATTATCAATAAACCGATTCAGCGATTAATCGATAAATTCAAATTTTACGATTAGTCCCTAAACAGCAGAATTTGTCATGTTTATCTAGAAATTACATGTCAAGAAAATTAAACGATTAATCGATTAACCGTTTAAGGAAATAAGCGATTAATAAAAATTTTACTATTAATTGTTTTACCCCTTTCGAAGACAAAATTAAAGAAATAAATCATATTATCAATAAACCGATTAAGAAATTAATTAATATTAAATACAATTTTTACGATTAATCGTGCCATTCCTAATCAGCAGACTTTGTCACGTTTATGTAGCCTTTTGCATGACAATGTTAAACAAATGAACCAAGATATCAAGATATTAAGAAACCGATTACGAAATTAATCGATTAATACAAATTATACGATTAATCGTGCTATGCCTAATTAGCAGACTTTGTCACGTTTATATAAAAATTAAATTTTGTGTCGTATAAAAAATACCAACAGACGAAAGAGTACATTTAGATTATTTTTTTACTCTAATCGAACTATTAGCAAACTTGACAACAAATTAATAATACCCATTTTATATTAAAAAAAATTGTGTAGTGTATAAATAGATTGCGCGGCAACAATTAATTCTGCAAGTGAACGCGGAACGATGTAACATCATAAATACAAACATACATAACTCTTCATCATCATCATCATCATCATGATCATTCATCATGATCAACGCCATCAGTAGCACGATCAGTAATAAATGCAGAAAAAAAACAACAACAACAACAACAACCATCTGTGTTGTGCAGCGTTTATGAGCATTCGCCAATTGAAATCAAGCAAACTGCAGTTACTTGATTTTTATTTTTTTTGCTTTGTTTTGTTTTGATTTTTTTCGTAAAAAGATGTTTTTGTAATAATTATTGCTAAATTGATTTTTTTGTTTGAAATCTATAATAGATTCTCATTTAATATACTCGAATACATATGTGTTTATTGGGTTTTCTTTATAGAAGGATGAGCTTTTTCCATTTTTATAAATTTATTAGATCTGGCAACGACATTTTGACATGAATGTGGCCTCAACTCAGAAAGTTTACAAAATTTAATACAAAAATATTGCTTTGACAAGAGATATAGTACTCTTGATACTCTCACTATAGTTTGCTTTCTTACTGAAAAAGAGAGAAAGAGAGAGCGAGAGGCATAAGCACAGACGCAAAGTCTACATCATTGCGATCTTGTGCGTTATCTTGGCGCCTTTTCAAGAAAGACGTGTGCATCAGAGATCTTTCTTAGGACTTTATTTTGTAATCTTTGAATGATTGCAATGTTGGAATAACTCGCCACTCCCCACTTATTTGTTTAGATTTATCAGCATTAACAACTATGTTTCATCAACGAAGCCACAAAGCATATTCATCTAATTGCTGTTGTAGCACAATTGAAGCATCGGAGTAACAACTCGAGACAACCAAGAAAGCTTTGCCGTCTGAGTATATGTGACAACAGTAATCGATTCTTCAGAGATTAAAAGAATAATCCGCCGTAAGCAACGTTTAGAGAAAAGGTCCCAAACATTTTCCTTGGGGAACTGAGATATCCCTTAGATCAGATTTAGACTCACCACATCTCCTAAGGTGATGCCAGCTACAACTTCATCTTGTACAGTAGACCAGCATGCCAGATTCTGTAAAAAGCCTGTTTCACATCTAAAAATACAGCAGAGTATTATTGTTTTCCCTCGAAAACCTTCAAAATTCGCTCCACTAATCGGTGACACTGTTCGGCAGTGCCATGACAACGTCTAAAACCAAACTGTTGATCTGGAATTAAGCCTCGTTCAATCAGAATCGGCGCAGAAAAAAGTATCTCAAAAAGTTTGGAAAGCTAAGTTTGTCTACAAGCTAATTGGGCGTTAGGACTTGAGATGGCACATTTCCCTTGACAGCGAAAATGTCCTTAGTTTAATGCAGCTGTTAGTGATTGCTGCAAGTAACGGCAGTAAAGCATCTATATTGTCATATACTAGAGACTTAGAAGGTTTAAGACTTGCCATCTCATATTGAATATCATTATCTTTGAATTCATATCTAAACTTTTGCCACAATGGTTAGGTACTATTGTACCCTGAAATGTTGCACATTTATTTTTATAATACAAAAATCAAAAATTTATTAAACACAGCCCAAGTTATTAATAGACTTAGTGCAGTACAATCCTAACTTAATCGTATGTAATTATTTTATAAATAGACAGACCGCATTTTACTTTCATAAAATGAGTAAATATTTTCTCATGCACTAGTCCTGTTTCTTCTACTTTGACTCATGTTGTTGGTGGTGAGAAGGTTTTTTCCTTTTTAGATACACTACCACAACTACTTCACAACATTTTGCTGTTGACAACACCCACTTTAGATCTGCCTTTTTTTATGCCCCACATACCACAAAACAAACACACAATTGATTATATAGATAGGTACTACATATACTATAGGTATGGTACGTCCATATGGTTTCGTTTCGTTCAGTTTCTTACCTTTCTTTCATTTTTAGTTTAGTCCGAGCAATGCTTTATTGGGCTTCCATATGTAAGTTTTGCAGAACTCAAAGTTTGTAAAAGGACATGTCAATCAAATGAACACATAGAAAATGTATACAAAAAAAAAAAAAATGAAATGAAATGAAGTGGAGCGGATCGGAGTGGAGTGGAGTACGTTTAACTTAAAAAAAAGGACAATTGAAACAGATTCAAATTACCTAAAATATTTTTTTTTTTTGTTGGTGTTAATTTCTTTGTACGTGGAAAAACTGAAAACTTAACTACTTTAAATATGAATATTTTATAATGAAATCATTTATTTAAGTTTATAAATATTATCAGGCTAGTAACTTTTTTTAAATTCCACACATTTCATACATTTAGTGGAGAAGAATTTTATTCGATACTCCTTTATGTCTGTTTTTTTTATAAAAACTCCTCAGTACTTCACTAGATAAACACAGGTGGCTAAGGGGAGAAAGGTTGGAGAACCTTAATACGTGTTAGGTTCTGTACTATAGGATCCAAGCCAACCAGTACAGTTAAGAGAGAACCTGAAGAAGAGAACTTGAGGGACATAATAGGACGGATAGATCGCTCAGCAAATCTACTAGTCCATTCGATCTAAGTGCAGGACACACACTGAGGAAGTGTTCTAACGATTCTGAAGTGTTATCTTCTTTATAACTTCTGCAAGTTCTGTTGAAAGGTATACCAAGTCTGACCGAGTGTTAGCCGATGGGCTAATGCTCCATGATGCGGCTGTTAGTCTTTTAAGATACTTATGGAATTTTAACAGAAGAACGTTTTGGGGTTAGTCGTTGGCCCAATAAGCTTAGCTTGTCTGCAGCTGTTCAGATGTTTCCATCTATTATTGCCTAAAGAGGTGAAGTGATTCTTAGTAAGGGCGACCTTAGCACTAAGGAATCTGTATTGTGACTGGCTGAGATTAACCCGATGAACCCCTTCTAGCCAACCTGTCAGCTTGTTCGTTTCCGGGAATATCGCTATGCCCTGGGACCCATGAGTTGCTTTTTTACATTCTCTTACTAGCTTAGATTTGGCCATGTGGCGTTGATGGCAGCTTGGCTGTCCGAGAAAACAAAGACCGATGTGTCCCGAATATACAGCTGTACCAGTAGCTTGCACACCACACCATCTTCGAACCATCGATGTAGAGTGAAAGACCAGATTCGCTCTCCAGCAGCTCCTCCATCCATTCCAACTAATCGAAACCATCTGGGTAGCAGGTTCAATATAGCATTTAGGGCCTTTGTGGCACAGGTTCTAATTGCTCCTAATACAAACTGATTCCTAAGATTCTAAATTAAAATAAATATATGCTAAGTTTTAAGCGGTCACAGGTTCGATGAAAATGGCTCTTGATTCCTACACATTTGAAGCTTACAAAACGGCATAAAGTGGAATTTTAGTTATCATGGAATTTGCGAAACACCGCCAAAATCTGGATTTATGGTTTAAAACCCGTTTATTTTTATTTTTTTCTTTTTAATTTTTCACTTTATGTGAACAAGTATTTTTTAAGTATTTCAGTCTGGAAAGTAGTCGTTGAATTTTTGATTGAGTATTAAATATAGAAGTGGAAATTAATTGCTTGTAGCAAATGTTTATAGATACGTTTTTCATACGTTAGTTTGCTTTTCTTTTTGCCCTTCTGTCTTCTTCTGCCAACCAAGCAAACAATAACCTGTCTGTCCATCTAACAGTTCAGTCTAACAAATAACTTAAGGCTTCGTTATTGGCTTTCATAGTACATACACTGTGGCATTTTCGATGTCCTCGGCAATTTACGAGTACGTTGGTATTTGATATTAATTACATTGTACTCCAATTTTAGAATGGTACATAAAATGTTTCTAGAGTTTAAGTATAACGTTTCACTCTTTTATTTATATTTTAATCAACAATTATCGTACATATATGAAACTTTAGTAAATGAAAGAGTTAGCTTTGATATTAAAAACTTATAAATTCTTAAATAGACAGAAAGAGAGAGACATAGAGAGAGAGAGAGAGAGAGAGAGAGACAGACAAATACATGTTCCTTGTATACGTATGCACTTATTTGAATGCAATAATCGAATTATTCTTGGTACAGTTTATGTTTTAATCGAAGAAGAAGCCACAAATTGGAGCACAATCATTATCCTTTGCTGTTGTATGAATTTTTCTTTCGCTAGATACAGCCCGTAAGGTTTTTTTTATATTGGCATGAAATCAAATTCTTATATTGAAGCTGTTTCGTCAATACAGATTCAGTTTTCAAATTATTAATTATTTTGAACACCTAATTTGCAAGGGCAACTGTCTTACGGCTACTTAATAAAAAAAAAACAATACACTCAAAAAAATGAAGATTCTCAACAAATACTTTTAATTATAGTATCCCTTCCGTAGAACTTAAGGTCCTCAAAATAATCTTTTTTGATTCAATGATGACCGAACATTCGATCCAAATCTCTTACCACCAAACCATTTATTAGATTTGAAAAGAAAAAAATCATCGCAGAAGAACCAAAACTGAAGAATGGTGTAGTAGTTTAGTGCCCAACATATTAATTTTGGATATGGTCAACTGCGATCCGGTTCGCTTCCTATGAGCTAAATATCCAAAAATAGAAAGAGACAGAATACGAATACACAACCTTGTATAATTGCATTATGGGCTGTTTTATGAATGTTTTGACAATAAAATGTAGCTCAACTAGACTGCTTCTAAGCATACTCATCTTCTTAGGCTTAACTGGCTCTTTCTTCTGAACATAATTTTTTTGTATTGGCTCTGAAATATAAAAATATTTTTTTTTAATTCAAAATAGTCTTTAGTCGAAATTTCAAAGATTTCTTTTATTTCATTATTTTTATTTTAATTTAGAAAATACTTATTTATTTATTTTCAAAAAATGAATTTTTAACAAAATTGATTTGCGATAAAAAACTTGAGGAGAACGCTTTGAACTATTCAACTATGGAAATAGAGCAAGTCAATCAATGTGGTGAAGATTTGGATTAATGCAGACAATTTTAAGTTTTACCCTTGAGACTGAAACAAAGAAAATATAGTGAAATACATTAGTTTATTAATTTGATTTTGTTTAGTTACAAAGACGTACATTTTATGTATTACCATCTGAAATGTTGCAATAATATATATACTATTCAAAAGTTCTAAGCTTCTTCTTTCCAAAACTGGTTTAAAAAAAAAAATCGGCTCATAATTTACTGAGTTATTGCCACGTAAGTGAAAAATGGAAAAATTCAAGTAAGGCAAGATTTTGGGGCTTCCCCCAAATTCCAAATATTCAGACTTACAACTCTCACCCTAAGACATTCGAGCAATTTTTTAATGTTATATTGGAGCGGATTTGCGACTTAGGTTCAGATATAACAAAAGTCCCATGTGGCTATTGCTTCATCGACTTAATAAGATAAAAATGACAACAAAGAGTGGCATTTTAGATTGTGTGTATGTGCATTTGATTTTTTTTTTTTTTGAAACGGAGCAAAAAGTAGCAAAACTATTTAATATCACCGTATTGTACACATATTGAGGAACAATATTGTTTTAATAATTAGGACAATCCATAACAATCCGGTATACTTTTCTTTCACGAAACCTATATTGGGTATTGTTATTATTGTTAAAAACCAGAGCTTACGATAGTAGTTCCTTCCCTTCATTAAAGTAGTCCCTTGCTTTCATTTAAAATTGAAATAGTAAAATTTGTTGCAAAAAATTATTTTTGAATTCTATTTTTTCAGTATTGGTGACATCCGCTGCATTTTTTTTGCCGCATTCCTAACGCATATTCTTTAAGATTCTTTGCTGTGCCTTAAAGAAGAAAATGATGGTTAGTCTTAATCTTTCAATTTAACCATGTTTTATCTACAATTGCAAAGAATATAAATTATTTTTATTAAAAGATACTTTTGAACAAAAAAATATATTTTTTTAAGATATAAATATATAAACAGTTATCCTTATACAACCAATAGCTGCGTATATTATTATT
Source organism: Leucophenga varia (assembly GCA_018903435.1). NCBI lineage: Eukaryota > Metazoa > Arthropoda > Insecta > Diptera > Drosophilidae > Leucophenga > Leucophenga varia. Next base: position 113,848 of record JAEIFJ010001141.1, read on the forward strand.
CATTTAGCTTCATGGACTTTCTTCTGCTGCTTCTTTAATTGTTTTGCTACATACAAATACAAATATCGTACAAATGCTCAGCGTTGTCCTTCGTATTTTGCTATAGATTTAGCTTACTACTATGGCTTACTATTATTGGTTTACTCTATACAAAAACATTGAATGCAATGCAATACTCTTGTTTTAACTTTTTGAAGGATAGTAGTTGGCGTTGAAGTTGCTCATGAAGTATCTAGATACATACAGACAGACAGACAGACAGACAAGTGTGTATATCTAAATCTATCTACTATATCTGTTGGGAAATCATATAAACTCAACCCTCAACATATGTACAATATATAAATGGCTTATACATATGTACGTAACTACACCCCCATGACCTCTACATACATACATATACATATGTGTGTGTAGTCACTACATTTATATACATAGCTACATATGTGTATGTATATTGTTCCACAACGTAACGCAATGTATCTGCAATGCTTTCATCAATCTTTGCACTTTTTATGGTATCTTTGCTGTTTAAGTATTTGTATAGTTCTCGTTTCTGTCCGCCATTTTATACATACATACACACATTCTCAATTGTAGATATATGTATTTGTGTGGGTGAAACCTTTGCTCAACTCCTTCTACAAATAATTTCAAGTTACCTTTGTGCGGTTCTAATAGCGTTCATTGCGTTCGTTGTTTGTTGTTGTTTTTTTCCCTAGTTTTATGGCGCATGATTTATATCATGCGACAATTTTTTTTGTTATTTTTTCACTGGTTTTTGTTGTTATTTTATTATTATTTGGTTATGGCTATAGTACATATATAAGATACATATGCATAAATAGAGACGAGTGTCTTGTGTTTGCATTGTTGGATGTTTCGATTTGAAGCGTTGTTTTGTGCAAATATTTACACGCCTGCAAATGGTTATCCTTGTTAGTTCCGTTCCATCGTTTTCCCTACATATTTTTTTTTATATTTTACATATTTTATTGTATTTTTTTTTTCTATTTTACTATTTATTTAAGAAATATTCACATCATACAATTTCATTTTTTTTGTAAATATCTCTTTAGATTTAGGGTGAAAAGATTTCTACTGGGAAAGTCTGTTACACATTTAAAACAAAAAATACTTCAATAAATTCGTAAAGTATCTCACATTGATTGATCTAGAAATATTCGTCTTTTTATCTATCTGTCTGTCCAAACAATATCTCATACGTATGTGTATGTACATACTTTTAAATAAGTTGATTATCACAGTGTGGTTCCTCTGGATTGTCAGAAGGTTATTAGGGATTTATTATTTAACCGTTATGAGACGCCTACGCGATAGCATCCACAGAAAACGGCTGGAATTGTGGAAGGACAACTCGTGGATTCTGAACAAAGACAACGCGCCATTGCGTCGAGCCTTAACTGTACAAGAGTACAAAGCCAAAAATTCAATAAATAACATCGAGCAACGACCGTATATGTCAGATTTGGCTCCCTGTAATCTTTTCCAGTTCCCAAAACTAAAATTGACTCTTCGGAGAAGGCGTTTTATGAGTCAACCGATGCTTTCAAACAAAATTCGCCAAACAAGTTAAAGACAATTCCTCCGGAAGATTGAGTTAGCCGCTAGCATTGATGTATCGGCTCAAATGGAGCCCATTTTGAAGGCGACACAATAAATTCCGTTGATTAAATTTGAAAAAAATGTGTATTTTTTTTTATTATTGGCTACTTACTTTACTGTATATTTGTAAATTAAATGTTTTTTGTCTTAACCAAATTTGGTTATTTTGCTGGAACTATTATAGGATTAATTTTATGAAATGTAGAGTACCTAGATAAGTAAACAAAGAACTTTTATTGCAAAAACTCCTAATTTTGTGTTCGGTTTATATGTTTTGGGGTATATTTTAAGAGAGAATCGTTTGTAAATGATCACTTGACTACTCAGGAGAGTTTAAGTTTAGAAGATGTTGGATCTATCTCTTAAAGTATTTTATAAGTTCTTGCAAGATCTGGAGATCCGGGACAGATCGTTTTCAGATCATATTAAAGTATTTTATAAGTTCTTGCGAGATCTGGAGATCCGGAACAGATCGTTTTCAGATCATATTCCGAGACAATCTTTAATATATTCGGGAACGAGAAAGCTGACATGCTGGAGATTCAACAGGTGTATCCCAAACCAGTCGCGTTATAGACTCCAATGAGTTTTAGGCTCGTTCTCATTAAGAATCACTTCACTTCATTAGGCAATAATATAGTAAATGGCAAAATCTGAATAGCTACAGGAAAACGAAGCTTATTTAACCTGCAATTGATCCCAAACGTACCAGAACACTGTTGCTTAACTGCCGTAAAGACCTTGTGAGACAAACAGTCGTCATCGGCCGGATTAGGTATGCCTTATAACAGTACCGGTTGAAGTTGTAAGAAAGAGGAGACTCCAGAAGCGTTAGAAAACTTTCTCTGTGTCTGTGTCCTGCATTTAGATCGATTAGACCAAGGCACTTCGGTCGTTGGCAGTTAGAATCGATGAAACACTAAGGTTCTTCCTTAACTGTACTGGTTGGCTGGTGTTTTAGTATCTTGTAGCAAAGCTCAATGTTTTTCATTCGCTTAAGTTCTAGTTTAGTCCTAAGAAAAGCTTCGCTGTTGTTGTTTGATTTTTTTAAGTAATAAGATTCTCAAATGAATTCCTTTTCATTGTATTGGAACACCTCAAACGCAATTATCACTAAAAAAAATAAAAAAAAACATATGCTGAAGACATAATTGACAATTTTCGTGTTGTTGTTGTTGCTTGGCTAGTAGTGCAGTAGCAACATGAATAACAGCATTTTATGTTGTATGCAACTGTTTAGAAAATTATGCATTCTACGCTTAACAAATGATAGCCTTGGTGTTGTAATTACAACATTCGAAGAGGCAAACAAAAAAAAAAAAAGAAACAACAAAAACATCAAAGGACCTCAAATAAGAGGATGCAACAAAATATATTTCAAGCAATTTTAATGAGCGTTCGCGCTTCTAAAACAAACCGAAACGAACGCACGAACAGGTGCATTGCAATAGCGATGCAGAGCAAAGAGATGTTGTGCGCATCCTTTGCAAGATTGTCGTAAATAAAATACTAAAAGATCGTAAAGTGTTTAAGGATCATGACACAACTGACAGGAGGCACGTGCTCTGTGCTCGCGAGTCAAAGAAACGAAATAAACAAATGAAAACATGCTGTTCGGTCGATCGGTTGATCAGTCGGTCGATCATTCCACATGCAACAATCACTTGCTTCGCGTTCAATGAAAGCATCACCTTGGAGATAAGACATAAGACATACGCCAAAGGCAGCAACAGCAGCAGCAGCAGCAAAGATCATTGAACACAAAATTTGCAAGAGCATGCAAGATCGAAACGATATTCCAACGGATCGAAGAAATATGTATGTACTTCATTGCATTGCATTGTTGATTCAGTTTCGTGGCTTGGCTTGTGCTACTTTTAAGGATTCTCTTCTTCTGCTTCTGCTTTATGTTGAGTTTTGCACCCTTTTTGTATTTTGTGTGGCTTGCAAGCTGCATTTATCTGGCGCAGATGCGCTCTTTTTGTATTGTTTTGCTTGGAAGAAGCTTTACTTCTTCGCTGTTTCATTTATTGGCACGAGTCAGCCACAAACTTATGTTTTATGTGTGTTTTTTTTGTATCTTTGGTACAAGATGCCAAAGTTTAGCTTTGGATCTATAAGATCTGTAGTAGCACAAGCGCTATATAATTAACTTAATCATCAGCATACAGCAAGCTGTGGTCTCTTTACCATCTCTTATGACTATTGACAGCTGAAACAAACAAACAAAGCAAGAAAGACAGGAAAAAACTTTGTTTAGAAAAAGGAATCAGAATTGTCTGAAATTGTATTTAATCAAATTTAAGCTGTTGATCAGTCTTACCGATCACAAGTAGAGTTGTAATCGCTGGACGCCATATAAAGATTGAGGTTGAGAACTACACCTACCTAAACAGCATACTTGCAAAAGAACGACGGAACTGAGTCGAATGTATGCAGCTGGATCCATAAGAGCTTTCTTCGGTATAATGTCTCACCTTTGGCGAAACAACGATTTGAGTACAATTCTAAAGACTGTTCAAATCTAACGTACTACTCAACGGATGTTGCACTTGGAAGGTAACTGAAACTATCATCAACAAACTCCAGGTATTTGTTAAACGCTCCTTGAGGAATAGAATTCCTAATGAGGAGTTGTAATGCAGCGGCAACACAACCGCTCAGCAGAAGGATCAGAAGTGAAGATGAATTGGGCATTCACTACTTAAGCGCGTGGGCAACATCACACGGAAAGCCATGCAATGGAATCCTCTTGATGGTAAAGGTCGAAGAAGCGTCCGTCCCCGAGAAACATGAAGGAGAACAGTGTCAAGGGAACGACGATACTAGCTGCCCTTGTAGAAAACAAGTCAAGGAAGACGAGCCGCTGGAGAGACGCCCTATGACCCATTCAGGTTTCAGAAACCGAAGAGAAGAGAAAAGCTGCTGATCCGGAAATGTCTTGATCATCAAAATACTCTAGGAAGATATATTTTTGGTGCCCGGGTAGCATATTAGTTTTAGAAGACAAATTTGGTATGGGATTTTTATTTCAAAAAATTATTTAAAAAAAAAAAACAAATACTCTTTAAGACACTGACACACACTCCGGTACTACTAAGTATACAGCAAAGAAATATGGATTATGTAACCATCAGACACTTCAATATTGGATGTGCTCAAGGAAAACGTTTTATCCAAGAAAAGCTTTGGACCAATCAGTGTTGTCATATATTTTTGTGTTACAAATGTCGAGCTATAAATACGATGACAAGGGCTGTTAAACTGCATCTTAAGGCTTCAGTAAAAATGATTTTAAAAGCAAAAAAACTGAACCAAAACGGAGCTTTATCTCCTATTTAATGATCAAAGAAGCACTAAATTATATCAATTTTCGAAATTCGAGATTTCGAACCCAAAATGATTAAAAAATTAGCTGAAAAGTTGATTTTATTATTTATATGATTTTGGGATTGCTGAATTTTATTACAACGCTTCTAGATGTTGACCTATGTGTATATAGCAATGTCCGTCTGTCCACAAAAAAAACTTAAGTTTAATTCAGAATTTTGGCCGTTTTAGCTATGTCTGGCTGCACGAATCATTTGATCTGTTTTAAATATAGTAATCTGACTCTCGATAACTTTATTATTTCACTGAACCAAAAAGCATATTCCAGAATTAAAGCAAAGATTTGCAGTAAAGTTGCTGTATTTTGGATGCTAAGCATGTTAAGGAACTTTAAAGAAGTCTTATTAACTTAATTTGCACGCCAAGTATTCCAGTTAAGCGCCTACTCAGGCATGCTTCCAACTTCCTTCTTCCTTTTATGCTGCTTTGTTCTGCTTGTTAGCTCAAAAAAAAAAAAAAAAAACAAATGAAAAATGTTAATTTTGGTGGAACCGAAGCTTGAATACCCGCCACATGAATCTACAAATTCATAACACTTCGAGTTGGGATGGGTGGGGATCAATGGGTTGATAAAACTTATCTAGTTTAGACAAAATATTGGAGTAAAATTTTAAGCTAACAATACAGATTATAAAATTTTAAAATTTAATTTATAACGGGGATTTGAAATAATAATTCATAAATAATATTTTCATAAAAAATATTAAAACGGTAAGTTTCTGATCACCTAAAAATGGATATATATGACAAAAGTTTTTCTTGGAAAAAATATAAAAAAAAGTTAAAAATTAATGGGGTATATGACGTCTCCTTTAATGCGTTACAAACTTTCAGTCAAACTGAATGATACCCTACACACTATGTGTAACGAGTATAAAAAAAAAAAAAAACATTTCCGACCCCGCTGCTGCTGCTGCGGTGCTGCTTTAAGTTTCGCATTGCATTTTGGCTTGCTGTGCTGCAGATGCTCTCGACTCTGTGGCATGTGCCAAGCGCATAAATGAGAAACAAACCGTTTCGTTTTCAAGTAAAAAAAAAGTATGAAAGAAAGTTAATATTCGAGCTGATACTCGTATTGCTACTTAATGCATATGTTTAAGCTGAATATTGGTCATACATACTCGTACATATATGTACATTCATATTTATACTTGCATTTTTCCGAATTTTTTTTGTATTTGTTCCCCGCTACGTCTCCCTTTTTTTGTACTTCTGCTGTCGTTCGTTCATTACCCCTCTTTGTCTGCTGCTGCCTTACCTTAATTTGTTTTTGCGGTTGAACTAAATATTTTTTAACCCTACTGATTTATGGTAACGTATTGATTAAGCGCCTTCGCCACCGACGACACAGACGACACAGACGCCGCCGTTGCCTTGCCCTCAACTAAAGGTGTGAGCGTGAGGGTTGCTGCTCTCTTTTATTTTTGGTTTCGTTTTACGAAAGTTTTTCTTCTCGTTGCAGTTAGTTCTTTGTGGATCGTTCAATACTTGACCGGGTTGCCTTGGCAATTCAAGGTGTACACCGTGTGGCACTATTGCAGGGGGAGTGTTTGTTCGCGTTACGCTGAGACAGATTGTGAGTTGAGTTTAGTATCTGATGACTGCAAGCAGATGTTCTATATATTTATTTTTTTTTTTGGTTTTTTATTCTTTCTTCAGCTGAACTTATTGCTGCATTTAATACGTATTTTTATGATTTTTGTTGAATTGTTCTTTATCAGTTCTTCCAATGATTATCGTATGTTACTCTACTGATGAAATTGTTGTTGTTGTTGTTGTTGTTGCTGTTGGTGGTGGCTCTTGTTGTTATTGTTTCCCTTACGCAATGATTTGTGCGCTTTAGTACCATAAAATGTGTCCGTCTGTCTGCCTTTTTGTCTGTGTTGAGTGAAGGCGTTACCCACGATTAGTCTTGGTTGCTTATAGCACAAAAGGTGCGTCAATTTAGTCATAATTGTATGCTATATTAGCACGCGCTAAAGACCAAATGAAACGATTTTAAAACAATGAAAATTACAAAGCATCTTTGAATTGTACTAGCTAATACCTGCGGCTTTGCTCGCTTTTTTTTTTGTTTTTTTGCTTCTACTTGTTAACATTGAACCCAAAAGTGCCTTATGTACATATATCAAGTCTCTAGATTGTCAAAAACCCTTCGAAGACATAAGCATTTTTTTAACCAATTTTGAGTTTCAGCACGCCACGTTGGGCCCCAGGTCCAAATTTTAGAAACCCCTTGAAAACGTCAAAAATATTTTCTAATTATCTTTCAAATGCGCCCAGTTTCAAGTCTTTAAGTCAAATTATTCCAAAGACATCATTTTTTCGGTTTCAAGGGTCCCGCGTCCAAAACTTTCCATATCACGTCTTTATGCTCACCTAAAAACTAAAACAAAAAAATTGGTCAAAGAACCTCTTTGGGTCCACTAATGGGTCTTCGGTCCAAATCTGAAATCCATTGAACACACCACACATAATTTCTAACCAAATGCGCCCAGTTTCAAGTCGCTACGTCTTTTCCGATTTCAAAGCCCCCGTTAGGCCCCAAAAATTTTCATCCCCTGTCCTTCTCCAATGAGAAAAAAAAAAAAAGAAAAAATTTTCTTTTTTTTTTAAGCTTTTCCCCCAAGGCCTAAAATAGAAAAAAAAAAAAATTAATATTTTTTTTTTTAATATTTAAAAATTTAAAAATTTTTAAAATAAGATTTTGTAGAAGAGGAGGTAGGAAAAATAAAAAAAATAAATTAAATAAATAAAATTTTTTTTCCCTGCTCTTCAAAAATGATGCAGAGAGAATAAACCATTGCATTCGGGCCTGCTAAGAATTCGCCAGCAGAGCATTTTCCCGTTAATATGTCGCCAGGTTCAATGAAAACGATTGGAACGGCGCTGCAAATCCCTGTTACAGCGTCCCAGCGATCATTATTTGTAGCTGGTGCTACTTCCTGGAGATCAATTGACGGCAAGAATGTGTCGTATGAGAGGTGCGCTCAAGTAAACTCTATCGTTTCGAGATGTTTCCTCACTTTCGGATAAACGAAGCAACTCCTATGCTTTCAGAAGTCAAACTTGTTGCAGCTTCGGTGTAAGATCATGCGCCTTTCTAGAACTGACGGCTCCGCTTGATCTTTTTTTATAAAATAAATTTATAAACTTTTTTTAAAAAAAAAAATTTTTTAAAAGTTAAAAAACCCTTTCTTAATTAAATTTTTTTTTCGAAAGGAAAGCAATTTTTTTCGACCAAACGGACCAAGTATCAAATTTCAGAAGCATGAGAATACTATCACTATGCAATATTTAAAGCTATCCAAAGAAATGATATTATGATCTTGAGTGACTTCAACTTCAGGGGAGTACTTTTGGTACCCAAAAGAAAGTATAAGTACAATCAAAAACTAATAAAACTAAAACAATCAAGAAATGAATCATCCACAAAGAAGTGTCTTCAAAGACAAAGCAATACAAAACTTCCCTCAATTACAGAGTTACATGTACCTAAGTTTAATTCAATATAACGAAGATCTGTTTTACAAGTAACTATAAGATATTTTAAAGTTGCAGTTGCAGTCAATATAATGCAACAATGACTGTTCGGAGGGGCACGTGCCTTCTCAAGCGCGAAATGCATTGTTGTTCTTATCTTCAACGGATCCGATCCCCCGCTGCTGTTGTTATAATGACGTTGCATGATCATTTGACGAGAGAGAGAGAGAGAGAGAGTGAAAAGAAAAGAAACAAAAAAAAATAAGCAGCAGCACCAGCACCAGCATTGCCAGCGTCGATCATCATTGAAGATCATTTTTGGTTGAACGCTTCAACGTTTTTAAGTTAGTTTGAACGCATCTCTGCTTCCTTTGCGTTATCGTTTAATATTTTAACTGACATTTGACTGTTTAAAATGCTTCCCTGCTTCGTATTTCCTGTTTTTTTTTTTTTTTTTTGTACAAAACACTTGGCTAAGATCGACATCGTCATGATCTCTTACTACTTTTTATAGTTGTTGCTCTTTTTTTTTCATTTTCATTTTCTTCTACTTGTGGTTGTGCGGGGTTTTTTTTCCATATCATTTTAATTGCTGCACAACTTGTCCTGCTTCTAAGTGATACACGGCTGCCGTTGCTGCTGCTGGTCCCCGCAGGTTTTCTTTGTTAATTTTATTTTATTTTATTTCATTTGGAGTTTTTCTTTCTTTTCATTTTTTTCCTTGTAAAAAAAAAAATAAGAAAATTGGTTAAAATAAATTAAGCGGTCATGCACATGTTTAGTCGAACGCCTGACGTAAGAATTTAAGCGGGAAAAAAATCGTGTTACAGCACGAGCTCTTCGAATCAAGCAACTCAGAAAGAAAGACAGACAGACAGACGTATTGTAGTTGCACAACATCGATTTGATTTTTTTTTTATTCCAATAATCATCTCGAAATATCCTTGTCTCAGATAGTCAGGCTGTCTTAAAAGCTCTTGACTCGTGAAACAACTCATCAAAAACAACCCCTCCCAACGAGTTGGCGCAATGGGATATTTGCCTCAAATGGTTCTGAGACACCAATATATTCTAGGCAATTGGGAAGCACATTGAGAAGCTACAAATTCCGTTTTTCCTCCAGGAAGGAGTTTGACAAGAACTTCCATGGTCACCTTGTAACTGCGTGTAAAGCATGAAATATTCAAGCTAGCAGAGATCTCGAAACAAATTCCAAATGCAAAATCTCGAACAGCACAAAAGACAGACTCTATAAATGTTGGTAGGAGTTCTCACGGGACACTGTCTGGTTGGCAGAAATGCCGATCGACTAGGGCTAGCATTCACCTCAACTAACAGGAACTGTGGCTAATGTTCCCCCATGTAAGTTTTAAACTTTTTTAATTGCTTTTCAAATCGCGCCATAGTCTGTTGACTAAAAGAGGAACGGTGTAAGTAGAGATTTTGTTTTTGTCCCATCAGTAGTTATTTACAGTGACTCCTGAACTAAATTTCGACACTTTTCATGTGCATTTTTGCCGTAAAAGACTTTCCGGTTTTTTTCGTTCAAACGCTTGATTTTTTTTTTTTATACAGTTTTCGAGTCTCATCATTTCTGGCGCACATTATCTCAACTTCGTTCGACTCACGTCTCTCTTGATTTTTCTTTTTACTTAAGAGAAGGCGTTTTCTAGTGCTGCAAACCGGTTTTGAACCGAACCGCTTTGTGAACCGAGCTGTTTCACTTTCGATTGTTCGCTCCCAACCATGTACCGAACCAGTTCTTCTGTATGACAATGGTTTTGCACCAAAAACCAATCCATATAAGAGGCAAAAGTATTTTGGTTCGAACCGGCTCTCCATTTCTTTAATTGAAATTTCTATTAAATATTATATTATTCTAAAATTTATTTGAGTGAGTATGTTTCTTGAGTTTATGATGAAGTAATAATATTAGGGATGGTCTATAAATTTAAAATGATCCTTTTTCCGATCGTCAGTTTATCTCAGCAAGTAAAAAAACAATAATAATATTAAGTTCCTTTGTTCGCCGTTAGAACATTTGAGGAAAATCAATCAATCTGATTGTCAAGTTTGGATCGGTGAAGCGCGCTAAGTACAATGATTTTAGCAGAAGATGTAAGGCTCGAGATTGCTGAATTTTAACGCAATTACAAATATTAGTAAACTAGGTGGTCATATCAAGTAGGCAATATTTTATTAGTTGATGTGAGGCTTAGTTTTTTAATATATGCATTACTTGAACCATTTGAACCGAACCGAACCGTGGTTTGATCTGTTCGTGAACTCAACCAGCGGTTCATACCCACTACCATTTGGTTTGCTGTCCTGTTTTTCTCTCTCCGCGGTGCAACTCGAATTACTACGGACCTAAAATTCAAGTATGTTTTCCGTCGAAACCACTGTTTCTGTTTCTCTCCATTTAAACTTTTTAGTTGAAAAGATTTCAAAATGTTCTTAACTTTTTTTCTACAATTTTCTCCATTCGTTTTTTCTTTTCTTTTGTTTTTCGAGTACCTACATTCTTTTACTGTTTAGATTTTCGCTATGAAAATGTGTCATCTGCAAAAACGGTTACTTACTTATTATAAAGTAAAAAATATGTACTTTAAATTGTGGGTAACCTATTTTTTTTTTTTTTGCCACATTTAAACTTATTGCAAGCCATAAGCAACGCCTTTTAATGCTTCAGTAACCCATTTGATGTGACACTGTACAATTAAATGAAGAAGTACGTTTTGTAGAATTTTGAAGACGGTGACAATGTTGATATGAATTACATAAGATAGTAGTAAGTAGTAGAAACCATATGCAATATGGTCTAATCTGCTATGTGAACAGCTGTGGAACAAAACAAAAAAAAAAAAAAAAAGGCGCGAAGATAAAGACAACAACGACGAAGACGTCAAAGACGACGAATCAACAGAAAATGACACACGTCAGTTCAGGTCATGCCACAGCAGGTCGTACGCTCGGTCAAGTCAAGTAAGTAACGATCATTAGCAATGGTGTCACCATTAGGGGCTACCGATAAAACAAGCAACGCAACAACTGTCGTAAAGACAGCAAAATTTTTTATAAAGCTTCAGACGATCCGACCAATAACACCAACAACAACCACCACCACCACCGACGCCGCCAACAACACCTTTCAAGGTGTTATAAACCGTTACCGCCGACATTCGGAAGACGTCGTCTCGTTTAATTTTGGTCTTTATCATTTCGTATTGTAGAAAATTCCCGCGTGTTAAGCTTCGTTGCACAGTAGAAGCGGCAGCAGCAGCAGCAGGATGAATCGCATACATTGATGTATGCAAATACTTAAGTGTCTGATTACTGGCTACACATGTGTATATGCATATCTGCCTGTCTATAGCATACCATATCCCATAGTCTCATAATGTTTATAGCATATTTATCAGTTGTGCGGCATTTGCCTTTTGGAAAAGCTTGGGAAATTCTTAAATATCGCATACGGGTAGGCGTTTTCTATAGAAGCGTATACATATTAGATAAGCTCTGAAGCAATATAAACATTCGCGTGGGAAAAGCTTTTTCTGTCTCGTTTTGATAGCTATGAAGGTTGAGGTTTTTGTTGTGGCTTGTTGTTTAATAGATTTAAATATATATAAAATAGATTTGTTCGTTTTTAGATTTCTATGTTTGTAAAATTAAAGAATATTAAGATATACAATATATAAAATCATTCGAGCATATAGTGTATAAAACTAAAGAATCACTGAACCGATTTATAACATATTTTGCATAAAAATAAATTTTGACCAATATATTTCACATATAGGAAAAATAAAGCACCTAAAAGTAAGCAATAAAATACAATAAGTAGAAAATAAAAAATAGAGATCTATGTGGAACTAAATATTTCATCTTGATTCCGTTCATCCTGATTAATCCATGGTTCCCGTCCCCATTTTCCAAAATTTACGTATAGATTTTTCTATGTATACACTGTATCCGAGGCAAGAGCTATTAAAGTCCATTGAAAGAACACATGAAGCATTATACAGGTTCCGGCAATCCATGTGTAACCAACTCAAGAGGCCATAAACTTAATTTGGAAAGTGATTTTTATTTATTTTAAAATATTCAAATCTTACACTTGAGACGATCAAGACTCGAATTGCAAGATGCTCGAATATGGCTTACCGGTATTTGGACCCACTCACGTACAATTGTTTTCTTCAGCGTCTCGAGGCTGGTGTATGTTATAGTTCTCGGTTCCGAGTGAATAAACCATTTTATTCGCGTCTTGTGAATTCGAGAGTCATTGTGAGTTCAAAATAAAGTGTGGAACGCATATATCTTTTATTACGTATTTATCTTAGGTAGACGAAAATCTGAAGGATCATTGGTTGGGGTGAGTCTACTATAACATATAGCCCCCATACAATTCTGCCGCAAATTATTTTCGTTTTTATATATAATAAAAAAGGAATGTCGGGTTTATGATGCAATAACATTGTGCGTCAAATACAGTAAAAACACTTCAAATATAGCCATGTTTAGAAATGGACCCATGGTTAAGGTGGGAACGACTGCAAAATATGGCCCTGTACCTAATTTTTATGAATCTTAAGATCGGTTCTATTTTAGCTACCATACCTCATTGAATTGACACTTTCATATAAAAGACTTAAAAAATCGGGTATATCTTTGTATTGGGGTTATACCAAAAATTTTGTTAGTCCTACCCATATTGGGAGCATTTAATGGGACTATCATAGATATAATTTACACTAAATTTGAACTTCCTACAATAAAAAATAATGACGTTTTTATGGAAAAACACAAAATTTTGGGGTACGTTTGTATGGGGCGTACCTCTTAAAATGGGTCTACATAAAAAAAACCGTCTAAGTTTCAAATATGGTGGCCGTGTCTCTTATAGTCTCCGAGATAATCTCTCTCATACGGCAGACAGCAGGACAGACAGATGGACGGACGGACAGACATACATAGCTAGTTCGACTCCCCTTCCAATGCTTATCAAGAATATATATATACCTATACTTTATATGGTCCATCTTGCCTCCTTCTGTCTGTTGCAAACATTCGCACAAACTTAATATACCCTTTTACCGTTTGGGTACAGGGTTTAAAAAAAAAAAAAAACAATTAAAAATTTTATAATCTTGAGACCCCCAAAATCTAGATCTGTGTAATGTCAAAAACTGATTTCTTCCTCTTTCCCCTCATTTTCCCCGGGACTTTGTTCAAGTAGACTAAGAAAGAAAACAAAGAATGGATATTCGAAATGCGAATTTTGTGAGCTGTTCTGTATTCGCATTCAAATTGGCTTTTACGTTCATAGCGAATCATGCAAACGAATATTCTAAACGAGAGAAGTGTGAGTGGTATCCAAACTGCTCTGCAAAGAATATTTTTGTTTCGCTTTAAGCTTTACATATAAAAATTTCTTGTTTTTTTTTTTTTTTTTTTTAACACTTTAATTGATTTAAATGCTACAAATGTAGTACATGACTTAAAAAAACAGAAATATTTCCGTAACGTCCGCTTTAAAGACTCCATTGTGCTTTATAATCAAGTATCTATTGTACAATACATGTACATGTATATATATGTACAATATATTCTGTTATGTATAAAAACAAAAAAAAAAAAAGTTATCCTGAAGAGCTGATTGTGCAATAAAAAGCATAAAAATTCCCAGCAAAATTATAGAACACAGCTTTTCATTATATATATTTATACAATATACTCGTTGTACATATGAGTATATCGTATTTTACATTATTATTCTAGAGCAAACTACTGACTACCATTATCGCGGGAAAAACAGGAAACCAAAATTATTTGCCGCCAGATAAATGCGTACTACGTTTTGTCTGCAAACTGGACATAAGGAAAAAAAACAAAATGTTAAGAAATAAAATGCAAATTAGGCAAACAGTCATAGGTGGACATTAGCTCGACTGCTGGCTGACCCGGTCTCAAGGGTACAGATCAAAAGCAGAGTAAGAGTAACGAGATCAACGGCAAAGAGGCAGATAGATCTAAAGTGATCTTATTATTATGCTTATTTCGTTCGCTTATGTTCTTCATTTAATTTAAATGCGCTGCTGACCATTGTCCAGTTCAGTTCAGTTCAGTCCAGTTCAGTTTTTTTGTTGTTGTTGTTGCTTTTATTAGAAATGACAACGTTGCACATCGTCGCAATAAGTTAAGGGAAGGGGCAATGAATTGCTTAGCTAAGGCTTTGAACTTAAGGGTTGCAAAATATTGTATATGCAGATCAAAGATGTTTTTCTTAATGTTAATGATGATCGAGAATGACTCTTCTCGTTTGTTGTTGCATTCTGTTTCAGGTCGGATCGGATCGCGCGCGCAATTCCTTTGCTCCCATTAAAATGAGTTTTGCTACGGTTCGCGTCGCGTTCTGCTAATGTACTGGACCCTTGGCCCTGTACTAGCCTCGACCTTGTATTGCACCCCTTTTTTTTTTTTTTTTTTTTGGTCAAAGGCGAGTTTGCTGCTGCTGCTGCAGCTTAGCTAATTTATGGCTGTACTCAATGTTCGTTCATTTAAATAACTTCGCCGTTGACCTGAATTGAGTTGGGTTTGAATTGGTTTGGTTTGGTTTGGTTGGGTTGGTCAACTGTTTTTGCAATGCGCTGTAAAATTGTGCCCAAGTAATTTCAGCTGAAAATTATTTTCCTATATAAATATATTTTCACATCCTTAAGCATTACACGCTTGACCAGCGCAGCGAAAGGGTTAGACCGCCCAAAGTATATTTAGAAGACAACGTGTGTGACAACGCGAACTCATATTTCATCTTTTCGTTTTTTTCTTCCTTTCTTCTGAAGTCCAGCAAGCGTATTACAATTTGATCCTAAATTCGTAGCAGATTAAAATTTGTTCCTTTTTCGTTTTTGTTGTTGTTGAACGTTGTCCGAAATGATTTTGTAATTATTTTTTTTTTTTTGGTAGTTGACCGTTATAATTATAATTCACCTTACCTGAATATATGCAACATTTCTGATCTTGAATACATTGATTGCTTTTGGGGTTAATAGATTTAATATTGAATTTAGTCCCATTGACCTTAAGCGAAGATATATGATTTCGTTTACAAGAAAGATGTTCATGGGAAGATAGCTGAAGTGTTGAGGAAAAACTAAAGAAATAAATTGTATATTTTTTATAGAACGTATTAAGATTATGTACAGAAGTATCAAGGTAAATTTGAAAAATTTGTAGGTGCTACTGGTTCTAATTGACAATATGAAGAGTATGATTGTGGGTGTGAGACTATGATTGTGGGTGTGGGAGTGATGTGAGACGGCAGCTAAAGAGAAAAGCTGCAGTATCGTTTAGAGATGGACATCGGGACGGGAATACCGAAGTTCCCGATGGGTCCCAATTACTTTTAGCTATGAAAACTTAAATATGAATTTGTTAAAGCTTAAAACTAATCAGTGCAGTCTTATACTTTATCCCATTGATTTGAATTAAAGACCTAGCCCTGGGGTGTTACACCCAAAGTTGGTATCACGGTATAGTGCAATGTCTGAGTCTGGCACTACGGGCAGCCACAAGGCCGTGGCTCAAATGGGTATGACCCTTTTTGGAAGTATCTTGGTGGATATGGCTTATACCCAAACTCGTGGGTAGAGCGTTTAGCTCGTACATGGCGTTACGTTAACAGCAAAGCCTTGACTGATTGTAGGCATTGGTCAGGCAAACGAGGTTTAGATAGTCCACACAATCGAAAAAGGTGGGAAATACATACGCCGTTCCAGACATGTCTTCAAAATTGGTACCAGACGATGCAGAAAGCTGGGAAGGCGTAAACCAACCCTTATGGTGCCTAGGGGCACTGTGGAATTAAGTCGATAAAGACAGACAAGTTAAACACTAATCAGATTCTTAGTCAGATAAAAGTTGGCTTGTGGGCGCTTGAGGATCTAGCTAGACGTACCAAGGTTCGTGTACCAAGAATCGTGGAAATAAAATTATTTTTGAGTACGATTCCATTAGTTTTATTATTTTAATACCCGCCACATATAGTGTGAAGGGTATTATCAGTTTGTCGAAAAGTTTGTAACGCTTAAAGAAGCCTCCGGAGACTCCATTATAGTATATATATTATTTAACAGCTCACCGAGACGAATCGATTCAGACATGTCCTTCTTTTTGTCCGACTGTTGCATTTTGAAAAGTTTTAAAGATATTGACCTATAGTTTTAAACTTAAGCATTTTTTTATCCTAGGCAGTTTGTATGTCAGAACCAAGGTGCCACGCCCATTTTTAGGTATAGCCCCCACACAAATCTACCGTCCATTTTTGAGTTTTTGGGTTTTTATTTATGCATATATTAACTCCAATTTGGGTAAAATTACTTCTATTTGCATCCTAGGAATATGCTACCGATATGACAAGTATCGGGCCCGTATAACATGCAGACCCCATACAAACTCACCTTTTATAATTTTTATTTTTTTCAGAAAATGATTGTTTTAAATGCATTTTAAGCTTAAAATTTTACATACATGCGTCTTATTTGAGCCCCAATTTGAGTTGTTCCCACCTAACCCCTTTAAGGGTTTGTTGAGCTTCGGTGCTATAGAAGTTAACGTTTTTTTTTGTTTTTATGGTGAATTCGGTCTAATCTGCTGAAATCTTTACTTACAATTTTTTTAATTAAAAACCCGAAGACTTCTTTCTTTATTTGCATTGTTTACTTGCAGCATTTATGTACATAAGAAGGTACATACACATATATTATATAACTATATAAAGATGACCAACGTCCACTACAATATCAATACGGAATGTTCCATTCATGACTAGTTTTTCCTCTTTCTCAAAAAAAAAAAAAAAAAAAAAGAATAAAACTAAACAATAGCTTTCAAATTTAAAATTAAAATACAACGACATGAAAAATAAATCCAGAAAAAAAAAAAACTCAAAATGAAAACCAATCAAACTGACCATTTCAATTCATGCAAATTTCAGTACATCTTGAGACGTCGGAAAAAAAAAGAAGACAATACAACAACAGCAACAAATTTGGAACTGACCGTTAGCATAAAATTAAATCCGTGTCGTCTCCTTTTCCTTTATTTATTTTTTTCTTTTTTTTTTTTTTTTTTTTTTTTTTGCGCGTTGCTATAATTTCCTCAACTTCCTTAACTTGTCCAAAGTGATTAGATACATATAAATGCGATACGTTGCACTGCGGTTCTTGTTGTTCTTGTATACAAAAAAAAAAAAAAATAAGGAACATAACATAACGTTGAAATAATATCCTGCAAAAGGATACAATAGCTGCCACTAAACAGGCAAGGGTTAGCTGGACTTTACATATACATATACATTTTTTTTCGCCTTCAACATTGATACAATTTTCAGTCGCTGACCTCTTTTCGATCGTTTTTTTTTCTCCACTTCTTCCTTTTTTTGTTGCTTGTCTTTTCTCATTGTATGCATTAAAGCCTTTTGCTTTTGTCCTTTCGATGTTGTCCGCCACACATGCTGCTCACATACTGCTTCGCAATATGTCAATGCCTTTTTTTTTCTTAAGATTACATTTAGGCGTAACGTTGTGCAAAGATAGTTGATATTACAATATTTGAATACCCTACTGCATAAGAGAGCTAAACTTAATATGTGTGTCTATCTTGTTTAGAAACTGACAGTTTACACAGGGCAACATGGTTTTTAATCGAAAACTCTGGAACATAAAGGGTTAAATCCATTTTACTAAACATAAAACATTTTTCGATATAATTATCGTAGTGCAAGATTTAAGCTTTAATTTAAAAATAAGTTGATGTCTCTAGTACGTCTGGTTCTGGAGAAAAGTGGAGGTAAAAACACCCAAAAACACAGGGTTTCTAATACATTTTTTTTCTCGAAAACCAGACGTGGTGGGCATTTTTGGACACCGGATCCCTATTTGGCACACACAAAATACATAGAAAACCAGTCTCATATCGAAAATATCAAAAAGACAATTTTGTAGGCCTGTGTTATGTATGACAGAGCCTCCAAACTTAATGTTTAAACTCTTCTCAGCCCACGCAAGATCAATTTTATTTGTCTAAAACTCCAACTCAACTTTGTACATGTGGAAGAAGAAGAAACATTTAGATCGAAGTTCCTTATAGTACGTTTTGAAAAATATTCATCATTAAAGTGTTTCGTTAGGATCGTGTTCTTTAATAGACAAAAAACTGTGTATCGAAAATAAAAATACAGAGAAAACATAGGTTATACTTAAAAGTTGTCGTGGTGCCCTAGTTCCGATAAATGATGCCAAGAAAAGCAAAAGTTTCAAATTTCTGTTTGATATCTCTAAAACTGAACGAATGATACTTATAGAAGCTAACAGACAGACGTACAAACGGACATGGCTAGATCGATTAGTATACCCGCTACCCCACTTATATTGAAACGTAATTAAAAATAAAAAATGTAGATAAAAGATATATTTTGGATCACCCAAAAGGCTTCATAGCTTATCATTCCAAAGATATGTATGGCCTTTTCGGTTTCGAGGCCCCATTAGGCACCTGATTGAGACTTTCGAAAGTCGTGTCTTAGTACTCACGTATATAGTAAAATTAGGCTAAAGAAAAAAAAAAAAAAATTAAAAAAAAATCTACTTTGAGCCCCCATTGCAGTAAGGGACCAGTGCACTGGTGCAATATTCCAATATTCCAGAAATTCCAGTCAAAATTATTTTTTTTAACAAATTTTATTTGTATTAAATTTAAAGTAAATCTGTCAGCGATAAAATACTTTTTTTAAAAATTTTATGCTTTTCAGTCACACACTGCGAAAATTTCCGGAAGTCCATTTTTTTCCAAAAATGGGCGTGGTACAAAATATCCATTTTTCTTCCAGGGTCGAAGCTGTGCGACCACCAAAGCTTAGAAGGCAGCAAAATAATGCCATTCTTTTTTCCTTTTTTTTTTTTCAGCTTCCATTTTGAGAACTTCTATAAACTGTAAAGCATTTCAAAGTTTAAAATGCGCCATTTTCAAAAAAAAAAAAAAAAATTATATGCTCTTTTGCTGATCTTTCATCTTAAAAACACATGAAATAAACCCAAAATGAAGTCATTTCTTTTTTTTTTTTTTTTTTGAATTTACAAAGATTTTATTAATTTAACCCCCAGGTTCAAAGTTGAAAAGCAACAACTTGATCAACAGCAAAATCAGAAACAGCAGCCATTAACTTCAATTTAAATAAAAAAAGAGGAAAAACAAAAATTATTTCAAGATGATTTTTTAAGTTAAAAGTGTAAAACTTCAACCCCAAATTAACCTAGTCCATGTGAGAGGTTCAAGATGAAGATCAAAACCAAAAAAAAAAACAAAAACAAAAACAGTACAAGATCACAAATGTTCGTCAACATGGTACAACATGGACATTTATTCGTTTAATTTTAAGGCAAAAAGTTCATCATTCTATTAGAAGCAAAAGGTGGTCATTGGTCAAGGGTTTTTTTTTTTTTTGGGCGCGTAACAACCCCCTTTTTTTGTTACGGTTCAAGCGTAATGCACTTAAACGTAACAGAAGCTGAAGATTGCCGTTGCATAGTAAATGTATGCAAGGGTTCTGTCCATAAGAAAAAAACACAAACAAAATCCGGTTTGTATAGAATTTCTGCTGTGTCCTTAAGATGCTCAAGGCAAAAAAAAAAAAAAAAAAAGAAAAACACCTTTGACCAACCTAACGGCCTACTTTCGTCTCTATTGATTTATGAGCTCTCACATTAGCACAGAATGCGACTTCACCCTTTGGGAATTAAGTGGGATAACAACAACCCCTACGGTGCAATTGAACTAGATTTTATGCCGCTGATCACTTGGTTTGCGTGTTATAAACACTGCGGCGATTGCGTGTGCAGTCTTTGCGATAAGTCTACGAAGATGCTTAAAAATGCAAAGAAAAACAATTACCTAGCTTCAGGTTCAGCTTCAGCATCTGCATATAAATTAGTGCACTACTGCTCTGAATAATGTTGTCTAGGCTAACCCTATGTTTTGGATGCTGTTGCGATTAATTACACAGCTTTACTATGGACACGCTGTGATTAGTTTTCTTCTGTACACAATTTGAAAATCATGATGAATAGAATATGAAGCCTGAATGACTGAATGAATGAATGGATGGTTGAAATAAATGGACATTGCCCTGCTATGTCTGTCAGTCTGTCAGTCTCTCTGTCAACGCCTTGATTTGCCTACTTTTGTGCTTTTTTTTTTTTTTTTGTTCTAAGCCTAAATTGATTGATTTGCTGTCCAAATTCAGCTGCCGTTTGTTGTATGAAGATGCTTTATTTTAATAGATAAATCTTGAAAATTTTGAAAAGCTGAAATCTAGCAGCAATAAATTTTATCGAAAATTTGAAATATAAAAAAAAAAAACAGTGGGAGACGTTATAGTAGTTAGATTAGATAGAGGTGACAGAGGGAATCCCCATATTATCTGCCGATTAGCATATAACTGCCGTTTTGCTGTCACAAAAATCTCGGTAGAGAACCTAAACCGTGATAGGCTCCTTTAGGATCAGAGCCAACCAGTATAGTTAAGAAACGACCGTAGATTAGAGGGACAGAAAAGTGATAGATTCCTCAGCGATCTATTCAATGTCGAAAGTGTCTTAGTCTACTCGATTTAAGTTTCGAAAAACTCAGACAAAGTGTTCTAAAGTTTGTGTGTCCTCTGCCCTTCAACCTCTAACGATACTGTTATAAGGGATACCTAATCTGGCAGCATATTCCCTGTTGGGTTAATGCCCCGTTATGCCAGCTGCTAGTCTCGTAAGATCTTTACGGTAGTTAAAAAGTAATGTTCTGGTACGTTTGGGGTCAATCGTAGGCCAAATAAGCTTAGCTTTCCTGCAGTTTTTACCATTTATTATTGCCTTAAGAGATGAAGTGATTTCTGATGTTGGTGAACCTAGCACACATTGGGATCTGTATCGCGACTGGCTGGTATTCACCTGATGAACCCCGTCTAGCCAGCAAGTCAGCTTGCTCGTCACCGAGAATATCACTATACCCTGGGACCCATAAAAGGCGAACAACAAGATTTAGTTGGTTCTTACATTCCCTTACTAACTTAGATTTGGTAAGATGGCTATTCAGCGCATTGATGGCAGCTTGGATGTCTATGAAATTGAAGACCGATCTGTCCCGAATCTTCAGCTTGCATGCCACTAGTACAGCATGGACTTCTGCCTGGAACTTACTGAAAAGATCCGGCAGACGAAAGAACTCTTCCTCTACCAAGTCCTCCGAGTGTACCACATACCGTAATCCATCTTAGACCCTTCGGTGTACAGTAACAGAACAGCTTCACTTTCCAGCAGCTTCGCCATCCAGTCTTGCCGTGGTATTGTGGTTTTAAAGGATTTGCTTAAATTCGAAGTTTCGGACAGAAAGTCAGTAGGGCCACTGAAAGTGGTAAGGGACATTGGAACAAATTTGTAAATGAAGAGATGTCGAAATCGATTGGTTTTTATATTATATTGAATGAGTAATAATGGACCCTATAATGTGTCTATACATATAAGCTTGTTCGTCTAGATGAGACAATTCCATGGTGTTTTAGCTTCTTGTGTACATACGTAAAAATTCCTGTGCCAATAAAGATTCGTATTCTATTTTTACATTCGCTCCACTTTCAGAAATTTCTGTTATGATGGCGCTGAAATTTATTCCTCAACTTTATCATAAAATGTTTAAGCCCGCCACACATAGTGTGAAGGATATTTTCAGTTTGTCGGAAAGTTTGTAACGCATTAAAGTATATATATTATTGATCAGCTCGACGAGACGAATCGATCAAGCCATGTCCGTCTGTCTGTTTATTTCTTCGCATTTTTCGGTGAAGATATTAAGATATTAAGCTGAAATTTAAAACTTAAGGTTTTCTCGGGAACGACTACTTTGTATGTTAAAACCAAGGTGCCACGCCCATTTAGGTATAGCCCCCATACAAACTTACAGCTTTTTTTTAAGTTTTTTTATGAAAATATTATTTATTTATGAATGAATTCACTTCAAATAAGGTGAAAACACTTTAAAGTCATCTAATATTAAAACGCCTATTTCCGGTATAGCCCCCATACGAACTTACCACTTTTTTTCGATTTTTATGAAAAAAGTTACTATTTCGGAATGTATTTGATTAAAAACACTTCCTATGTCATCTAATATCAATACCAAGATGCCACGCCCATTCTATAGGTATAGTCCCCATACAAATATACCGCCCATTTTTTTAAAAAAAAAAATTTTTTTTTTAAAAATTTTTACAAAAATCTGGTTAAAATCACTCCTACTGTCAGTTTTCCTTTTGATGATTTACTACCGATATTACAAGGATCGGGTTGCTATATCTTACAGCCTAACAACTTTACTTTTTTATTTTTCAAGAAATTTTTGTTATGTTGTGTAAAATTTTATATTTCTAATATGAGCCCCAATTGAGATGTCCCCACCCAACCTCTTTGCGGAAAATAAGTACGTCCTTGATCATACAAATTATGTGTGGTGGTTTTTCTACCGAAGGTAAAGCTTTTTCTTGTTTTTTTTTTTTTTTTTTGTGATTCAAAATGAAATTTTGATAATTTATGGTATGGAATTTCGCAAGTAACTTCAAAATTCTAAGATGGAGCGTTAAGTCTTTTTAAACTTTGAATAATTGGACGAATGTTGGAACTGTGACAAACAGGAACTAAAATATATCATACATATCTCAGTTATTAGTATTTTTTCTCAATTTTTTTTTTTCAGTTTTAATTGTTAATCTAAAAATAACAAAACTTTCGATATTTGCTTTCATATCTGCTATGAAAATAAATACATACTCGTAAGTATAAATTTCATTTCAGCAACAAAACATGAGACGACATTAACAGCGGCGTCTGTATATGCTAGACGCAGATGCAAGTGCTGAAACCGCACTTCCCAGTTCCCAGTTCAGTTTGGTTCGGTTCGGTTTAGTACCAATGATCCGATGAGATGGTGTTTGTTTTTTATACGTTAAGCGAAACGGAAGCTTGCGGCTGTCAGCGACAAAAAGAGAACGAGTATGAGTCCGAGAACAACATAAGAAGCAATAATGATAACTAAACTAAAAGATCGGGTCTAATACCGCAATGTGAAACGCTTTTTGTTGTCACCAAGGTCAGTTTCTCTGAGAAACAGACATACTACGTATTGTATGAAGAGAAACTGAAGCGGGACAGCATAGCACAGCACAGCACAGCTTCCTGACGTAATATTAGCTCGGATTACTCCCGAAAGACAAAAAAAAATGAAATAAATAAAACCGAAAATTGCTGTTTCAGTATGCTCGTGTTTTTTTTTTTTTTTGCAGTAGAACTCAAAAGTCAGCTCTTTATGCTGGGATTGCTGTTCCGTTCCCATTGAAACGTGAGGTGCACGAGAAACATTTATTTTATTATTTAAATTTCATATAAACATATTTTTTTTTTTTGTTTTTTTTTTTTTTTTTGGTGCTTTTTACTTTATTTCGTTGTCTTTTGTAGATTTAATTATTTTGTTGCTACATAGCCCAAAAATAACAAATTAAAATTATTTTATGCTTGTTACACACTAAAAATGAAACAAGTTTCTTAAGTTGTACATGAAACATTTCAGCATCATCATTATATATCATAAAGTTTAGTTTTAGGTGACCGCAAAAAAAAAAAAAAAAAAAAAAAATTTAAAGAAGAAATACAGACTTCAAATAACATATTTCATTCTTTCTCAGCACCTTTTGACCTGCTAATAAGAAGAACAACCGTAGAAGACTTGCTTTACAGCGGCAACTAACCAAAAAGAAGAGAAGAAGATACATACTCGTACTTCATTTCAGTTTAGGCAATGTTCATCAGCGTTTATATTTCCGTTAGAAGACAAGTTAGGAGCAATTTGTTTTTTTTTATACTCTTTTTTATGTACCCTTCATATTGGCTTGAGCTAGATTACGAGATGAGCAATGAAATGGGTGAATTTTCAGATGCCTTAAAACTCATAAGATTTTCCGAGACACACAGATATTCTAGGTAATTGCAGAAGCACATAGATTAGTCAGAGAAGATACATTGACAGATATTCCCAGGGATCACTCTGAAACTGCGAGTGAAGCAAAGATACAATTCCAAATGTAATATCTCAAAATTCACGTGGCTAGAATACAATACTAAGCGAACAGGCTCAACTCATGCGCCACAACAGACATACTCTATTCATGTTGGTCGGAGCTCTCACGGGATACTGCCTGTTGTCCGCTCGACTAGGGCACCCAATGATTTTGTTGAAGCTATAAAAACAAGCAAGAGGAGAATAATGTAGAGCACTTTCACTGCTACTGTTCAGCCCTTGGGAGAGTTAGGTTTGCTGTTTTTGGTAGACGTTTTGGATAGTTTGGCGCATGGTGGAATTATAAAGTTGGTGTCAAGCGAAACGATGGTACCATGCGAACCGAGTGCGAAAGAGAGAGCTTACTTTAAATTTTTACTCCCTTTTTCAAAAATGAGTAAGATAGTATATTAATCATTATCTTTTTTTGTTTTTGTTTCTTTTCATAACAATGAATAACGATTGACGTTGGTACGCAACACGTTGAGAGAGCAAAACCGCTCAAAATAACCCTGTATAATTTAACCTTGATCTTGCAGAAATCACATCATTCACGATATAGAAAATCGAGCTGCTTTGAGTTGGGAGAATAAACAACAGAGATTATATGGCGTGACAATGGGCCTAATCGGGCCTAATATGGTCTAGGTGACGACGCGTATAATCGTTGTATCGTTCCATTGACCTCCACCCACCAGCTCGCTATATATTACCTAAGCCACTGATGTTCATATATGTATAAGCTTTTCGAAATATCGTTTGTCTTGTATTTAAACTTCAGGTTCTACAGAATTTAAAAGTTTTCCGAAGATAGATTTTTGATAAAAATTAATGCATCCGTTCCAACTTCAATTTTCGAAGAAATTTATAGTCAGCCACTTTATTTTTCGTTTAAAGTGTATTAACGCTTTGTTTACAGTGCAACTTTATTTTCTCTGTTTTTTGCTGTTGTTGTTTTTACGACTAAAAATATTTTTAATTGTGTGATTTAAGACTATAAACACCTCAGCTAAACTTTCGCTCGTTTTGAATGTATTGCAAGAATTCATTTGCGATCAAACAACCTGAATAGGTAAACCACCTTGTACCAACTTAAGATGTAACTGGCGCTACATTATCTAAATATTATATATACCTACTCATACTATATGTTTTTTTTTTTTTTTTGTATAGACTTCGAATAGAAATAATATTAAAGTGTTAATCTTGGCACCATAAACCGATAAGATTAACTATAAGGTCAGATGAAAATTTCACACATACCCACAAGGTTAATCGGAGAGAGGTGAGAAAAATTTACTAATGTGTGTGTGTGTGTGTCTGTTTTCTACTGATGCAATATTTATTTATATTGTAAAGGGTGAGTTAATAGGAGAGTTCATCTAGCTATAACCGTCTGAACGTCCGTCTGTCTATCTGTTCTTCTGTCTGCCGAATTTTAGTTAAATATCTCCAGTACATTTACACTATATGTAACGGATATAAACCAAAAAAAAGCACCCTTTGCTGTACAAATAGCGCAGCAGCATAAAAAATTGTCATTCTCCTTGTTCAAATGTATACAAAATTTATATTTTTTTATGGAGATCATTTCATTTTGGCGTTGAAATTTGAGTTCGGTCAAATAGCTTCTTTCACTGATAAAATTATAAAATCCCAGACTATTTTCTGTTTGTATATGTAGCATCGACTTTCTCACCCCACGCACGTTCGGTCTTTTCTCTTTTTTTTTTTTTAGGTAATGAACATATATTGTATTGGCAATGATTTTGAAGTCGTCTATAGCAATGTTTCTGAGTTCTATAAATATTATGCTTTCTTATCGTATGCACTTGTATAAATATTCTCAAGATCCGATATTTGTATATGTACATACGATATTCGGTATTATCATCATCATCATCATCGAAAAAGTGACATGAAAAAGGTGTAACGAGTTAACAAGTTTTGTTGTTGTTGTTGTTTTTAAATTGACTGTAAAGATTTTAGAAGAAACTATAAATGGCAGCGTAAAGTATGCACAAATATTTTTGAGTTAGTTTGAAAAAAAAAAATGCAGTGAAGAGCAAATCTTCAAATGTGTATGGCACGTGTTGCAGCTTCAAAATTGTGAGTATGCCAAATACATATCAATGATGTTAAAATTATATAGATTTTTAATATATGGATGGTTTGTAATCAATATTTACACAACAAAAGTTAGGTTAGTGAGATTTCATAAGCAAAGCTTTCATCTTTTACGAAAAGATCCATGGGATATTCCAGAAAGATTATGCTTTTATGCTTATTTCATGGTATACATATATTATATACTAAGAAGTTTTTCAATTCCCAAAATAGCTTGCATTAGGGCAAGACTCCGTCAAAAAAAAAAAAAAAAAATGATTTGCAAGTGGGCCACCAATTTTTCTGTAATTTTGGAAAATAATAGTTTTAGGTGAAATAGTTTGGAGCGTAATTGGACTTTGAAAAATTTAAAAAAATACGTCAACTTAACCATTTTGAAAATCTTTAATATCACAGTAGTGTTTGTTTTAAATCAATATTTTCGAAACCGTTCGATGGATTTTAATAAAAAATAGAGACAGTATAATAAATTTAATACAGTTTAATTTAATATTAGAATGAAACAAAAACTCAAAATATTTACCAAAAAAAAAAAAAAATTTAAAATTATTTTTTAAAAAGATTTTCAGGGAACTTGGCCACTTTTTTAAATTTTTCTAGCATACATGTAACGATTCCTTATAATTCCTAAAGCCGTAAAAAAAAAGAAGCTAAATCGAAGAACAGAACGTTCCCGAGAAACATATAGGTGAACAGTATCAAGGATGTGGCAGTAAGTATTTCGTATAACTGAATGGTCCTCACTTGCAGGGGAATAAGCTAAAGAGAGCAATAAAACAGCTGGGTTTAAGGAACTGAATATGAAGAAGCTACATAATATATATTAGCTAGTTATACCAACTTATTCCAGCTTATTTATGCTTCATAAAGTTAAGATACATATTTTTCAATCACATCAATAATCGAAATATTTATATTGAAATCTTTAAATTTTCTGGGTCATTACATTAACTTTCACAGCAAGCAAAAAAAAAAAAAATTCAAAAATAAAAAGTTTATGCTGACATTAGAAAAGTTCGTTGACCAACAACAGCATACATAAAACTAAATGCTCGAGAATGCCTACATATCTATAAGTATGTGTGTGTAAGTATAAAAGGCGGCATATTGTGCGCATGCGCAAACGCGCATTTAATTTCTCTAATATTAACGCTAAGTACGCACGTAAATAATGTAGAAAACGTATGACAGCCAACACCAAATCATTATTAAATCTCATAACGCATGCGCGCACGACAAGAAAGTATCTAGATACATGCTTTGCAGCAGACAGACGCGACACACGCCTAGATTGAAGAAACTAAAAAAAAAAAAAAATATATATATATATATACAATATATACCATATACATAAACACATAATATTTTTTAATAATGCATAGTTGGACAATAAATTTCTTCGTATTTTTTTTTTTTCTTTACACGATTTCCAAATACATTAATATTACGACCGATAGGTAGATGTCGTTTGGTGATGTCGTAGAGTGCTTAAGATCGACGATGTATCGGATCGTTTGGTATATTGTGCTCTGCTGAAGCTTATACAAATTATCGTCTGGCATTCCAATGGTCATTGGGCACATCGGGTGGAGCACAACAATATTGTAAGATACATAAAGATAGATCGATAGATAGAATGAGAGGAAAGAGGCGGGTTGGCAATGATATAGGCAAGTCACAAAAATGGAGACAAACGGAAAAGCAATTGAGAGATAGAGACAGAGAGAGAGATACCAATGCCGAAATCGAAATATAAAATCAAAGACAAAAAAAAAATTGAAAAAAAT
Source organism: Leucophenga varia (assembly GCA_018903435.1). Classification (NCBI taxonomy): domain Eukaryota; kingdom Metazoa; phylum Arthropoda; class Insecta; order Diptera; family Drosophilidae; genus Leucophenga; species Leucophenga varia. The sequence goes on from JAEIFJ010001141.1 coordinate 142,416, forward strand.
CCAAACCAACGAATTCGACATCCGAAGCCAAACATTGAATTCAAAACTTCATTACAGATGCAGAGTGTGTGCACGACTCTTTTACTTTGATGGACGGATGGTTTGTACGTTCAAGACTGACCATTGTCTGTTAATGATAAACAGAGGGTATAATAGCGGGGCATATGTGTGAAGTGTTTTGAACTAACGGCTGCTGCAGTCATGAGCAATGGCATTTCAAGACAGACTTTCTTTTCAATGTTTTGGTTTTTGGACAAACGTAAGCTCCAAACAACGTTGGAGTATGCGCCCTGCTATGGAATAAAAAAAAAAAAAAAAAACGAAACGTGCTGCGCTTACACACAGCTACACAACATCTCAAAACTTACGATAAATGCTTGCGCATTCAAACATATCTGTCCGTCTGTCCGTCTGTCCGTCTGTCTGTCTCTCTGTCAGCGCGTCTGATTGGTTTCTACAAGTTTTTTTTTTTTTTTTTATGTATATGGATGGCATTCAATAAGTTTCTTCAATTTTGTTGTTGTTGTTGTTGTTGCTGCTTTGGATGTTGTTGGTTGGCACGACGCCTTCAACATCGTTTACCATCGCCATCATTGATCGACGATCACCTTCCATCAGCAGCAATCAGCCAGCAAGCAAGCCATCGGCAACGACACCATTGTTTAGTAAGTAAGTCTCTCAGTCTATGTATGTGTTATATACTATATATGTCTGTCTGTCTGTCTGTTCTTCTGTCTTCAAATCGTTTGGTCGTTGTAGGCCGTTGGCCTAAAATGTACGTTCAAGTGGTTTTTCTTCATTGTCGTTCAAGTCGTTTGTCTTGTCTTATACATATATATAGTCGATTTTTTTTTGTTTATTAAAATGCTACGCCATACTTTTAAATCTGTACAAATCGTTGCTTTGGCATCTTAAGCGGCGTATTGCATCTCTTTTGCGCTTCTTCTATAGGTTTGGCACCCAGCTATCTATCTACTACTCTGCTGCGGTTTTATTCCATCTTTGATTTTGTCACTTATTGAATGCTTAATTTCTTTTAATGTTTTTCGTTTTTCTTTCTTTTTTTTTTTGTTTTCTGTATAAAGATTTTCTTTAAATTGCAAAATGGTGCCTTTGTTTTTTTTTTTTTTTTTTTTTATGAAAAACTCTTTAAACCGATCATACAGGAAATTGTGTCTTGGGCGTGACTTGGGCTTAAAGTTTTTTTTTTTTTTTTTTTTTTTTTTTTTTTTGTAGTGCTTTAAAGATTTAATAGAATATTTTCTTATTTGAATTTTTAATAGAAATTGCAAGATGTTTATTTTTTGGGAAAAAAAACTTTAAAAAAGAAGCATATAAATAGACTTTTATGTCAGATTGTATTTTGTTACAGACAGACTCATTTCGTGTTTGGAAATTACTATTATTGCTAACCAAGTTTTTCTCTGGGTCTTTTTGAAGAATTTTTTTGTTTCAAATATTTTTAATAGTCCTCGAGTTAATTCGATTCAAACGGTAAAAAATAGGAGGGACGGACGAACATAACTGGATCGATGTAGCTCTTAATGCTCGTCAAGAATATATACCTTATGGTATTTGCCTCTGCCTAAATATACTCTTTTACACTTCGTGTGCCGGCTATCAAAAATTTATTTGCAATGAGAAAAAGTATCTGAAAGCTTTTTACTGTGTTGGAAAAAATTAATTTCATGTGCGGCAAGGATTATGAAGCAGTGACATGATAAACAATAAAGTTTTTTTATTAGATCTATCAGATGGGAGACTGGATTCTACTCATATGAAACTGCTCTGCTAAATCTCTTAACATGATCGCTCCATGAGAAGCTTTCGTACATTTCTTTAAATGAAAAAAAAAAAAAAAAAATCGGAATTGTGTTCGATTGAAAATTTTTCTGGAGCAAAAGTGTATGGCCTGTAACGAAAGGAGCAACTTTTCAAATAATAAAATGATAACAAAAATTTTGTTTGTTTCAAAGGGAGCACTAGGGTAGCTGGTTTCTTTTTTTTTAAGAAAGTCAAGTTGTTCCATAGAATCCTCATAACATAAACACTCTATACATCTATAGCTAACTTTTTATATTATTTTAAAATAAATTCAATCAACACTTACATCAACATAATTATGTATTTATGCACCTTACAAATGCTCCAATTTCTTGGAATTCATTGAAGCTTCACTGCAACCGAGACCATTTATAATGAATTTCAAGAAACCTCAGCCTCATTACGTTGCAATCGAAACGATAAAAGTATGAAAAGATATACAAATGCCTAAAAATGAAACACAATCGGGGCAATTAGTATGCAAAATGTGCCATGAGCAGTGCAAAGACGAAATGAAACTATACAAAAAAAAAAAATATAAATAAATAAAATAAAATAAACAAGGAAAAACGTTAACTTCGGTGGAACCGAAGCTTAAATACCCGCCACACGAATCTTTGAATAGTTTATGTGCGATCATCAGTGGCCTATATACATTTATAAATGTACTTTTTCGTACAAAAGTTCGGGAATATCGGTAAGTTTGTATGGGGGCTATACATAAAAATGGGCGTGGCATACTGGTTTTGGAACTGGATGATATAGAAGGTGTTTTATTCAATTTTGAGTGAATACATTCATAAAAAATACATATTTTTATACAAAAATTCGAAATGGGCGGTAAATTTGTATGGGGGCTAAACCTAAAATGGGCGTGGCACGTTAGTTTTGATATTAGAAGACATTAGAAGTATTTTTACCCAATTTGGATTGAATACATTCATGAATAAAAGCTATTTTCATACAAATAACCTAAAAAAAAAGGTAATTTTGTATGGGGGCTATACCTAAAAATGGGCGTGGCACTTTCATTTCCATACAAGTTATAGTCGTTCGAGAGAAAAGCTTAAGTTCTAAATTTCAGCTTAATATCTTTTAAACTGACCAAATAAACTGCGAAGAAACAAACAGACGGACGGACGGACGGATGGACGGACAGACGGACATGGCTAGATCGATTCGTCTCGTCGAGCTGATCAAGAATATATATACTTTATGGGGTCTCCGATGCCTCCTTCAATGCGTTACAAACTTTCAGACAAACTGAATATACCCTTCACACTATGTGTGGCGGGTATAAAAAGGGAAACATTAGAAAAGCTCAACTATCATATACGCTACAAAATGTTTAATAAAATTTTTTAGATACATGATACGAGTATCATAAGAGTGCAAACGGAAATTTTAAATCTTAAGCAGGCACGAAGAGATGGAGCAAAGGGATGGAATGGTTTGTAGGTGAAAATCCCCTGGGTTCGTACTGGATAATAGATTTTTATGCCCTGTACCCAATGGGTAAAAGGGTAACAGACAGAACAAGGCTAGATAGACCCTATAAAGTATATATACTCTCCAAGAGCAATGGAAGAGGAGTCGAATTAGCTATGTTCAGATGTCCGGATGTCCGTCCGTCTGTCCGATCGTTTGTCAGTCCTTTCGTCCGTGTGTTTGTCCATCCATGCATCCGTCTGTCCGTCTGTCCGCCAGTCCGTCTGTCATGCTGTCTGCAATTTGCTTAAAAAAAATCAGAAAATGGGAGATGAGCTTATATGGGTCTATGTGTTATAGTGGCTCGATCCTTATAAAATCAGTAGAGTAAAGATGAGATGATATTAGAATTTTTTTTACCCAATTCGAAGTGAGTACATTCATAAAAAACTACTATTTTCATACAAAAATTCGAAAATGGGCAATAACGGCGTGGCACTTTCATTTCCGAGAAAAACTTTAGTTCAAAATTTCAGCTTAATTTCTTTTTATCTTGAACGAAAAAGATGCATAGAAATATATCGACAGAAGTACGGACAGCCAGACATGGCTAGATCGATTCGTCTCCTCGAGCTGATCAAGAATATTTATATACTTTTTATTTACTTATTTAGTTATTTATTTTAGTTTATATACTACGACGTCTCCTTCAATGCGTTACAAACTTTCAGTCAAATTAAATATACCCCCCCTTCACACTATTTGTTGCGGTTATAAAAATACGTGTCATCTCATTGTTTATATAGAACAATTCAAGGGGATGGGAGCATAAAAATTTTGTTCAACTTTTTTCCAAATATTTTTGGAACACCCGAAACCCCATACAAAGTTGCCTCACATTTTAAAATTTTTTTCAAGAAACTAATTATTATATCTGTTCTTAGCTTTAAAATGTCCCTCATTATTGTGTCTCAACTTAGATAGTATCGGAACATAAACTCAATCCCTTTAAAATTTTAACTAACACTATTCAATAATAATTCGTGTGTTGTGTATTTGAGCTTCGGTTTCACGAAGTTAACGATTTTTTTTTCTTCTCGTTTTTAGATTATTTTGTGAAAAGCTGCTAGCTGCTTTAAAAATTTATTGTAATTTTATTTAATTGTTGAACTACATTATGTGACAATCGGGGTTCCAAAAGAGTAAGAGAAAGACTATCGATGAAAAACGTCAAGTTTAGAGTTAATTAAATATAAACAAGAGAAAACATTAACATTTTCGTGCGTATCGAAGCTTTCATGCGCTTTATAACGTGGCTTTAGACTAAACGACGATAGATAAGTTGGACTCGTGTTTAGTCTTGAACCCTATTAGTGGTAAAAATTTAAGAGATTTAAGGCATAAGTTTTAACTCAATCGAATTCGAATTTTCTTGAAAAAAATCATGGTGTACTTTCCTTTGATCCGGGCACCCCAAAATACTATAGCCCCTTTTCCTACATTTCCTACATACTTAAATCGATTTTTGAAAAAATTTTAAGACGTTCAAATATGCCTCACCATTTAGTTGTTACATACTTATGCACTAAATTAATATACATTTTCATTATATTTCTATACCATACATAGGTATATGAAAAATATACATATAAAGCGTTTTGCCGCTTTGTGGCATGACGCTGCGGTCGCTCGGTCGGTTGGTCGGTCGGTCGCATATCATCAACGCCACTCAAATGCCTTTATGTGTAATCATCGAGTAAACGAGTGTACTAGTTGTGTCTGTGATAATACATAAACAAATTTAACAATTACGACGACGATGAGCACAATCATAAATGACATAAAAAAAAAAGTAAACCAAAAAAACCACGCAAACTGCTTTAGATAAAATAATTAAAATAAAATTAATCTTGAATTTCCCACGCTTTACACGACACTACAATGACGACGACGATGAAGACGTCTAGCAGAGGCAGCAAAGATAGAGACATGCATAGTCGCAAAGATACAAATGTATCTATGCTGCCGTCTTTTTTTTTTTTTTTTTTGGCCATGTCACATTTGTATTTTTTATTTCATTACAAATTTATCTATTTTGCGCTATAAATTTAAAATACAAAAAAAAAAAAAAAAAAAAGTAAAACGAAACAGTGTGAATTGTTGTTGTTGTTTTTGTTGTTTTTTGTATATTGTATTTTTGCCCTTGTTGCATAGAATAATATTTAAGATTAACCCAATAATTTATGCAAATTAAAAAACAAACGAACGCACTTAATTTGACTTACAATCTGCCAAAGCAAATGCATTAACCTCGTTGCAATTAACATGCAAACAACATTGCCTTCGATCGATCGTTGAAATAGTAAAGAAGAGTTGGAGAGACAGAGAGAGAAAGCAATATAAATAAATATATATATAGTTACAATATGTATGTACATATATGGTACTTAGACCAAATAGACATATTTTATTCTGAAAATAATTGTGTGTATCACTGCTCCAACTACAAATAATTAAACATAAACGCTTACTCAAATGGAATTTACAAAAAACTAACACGTTTCGAAATTCGAATTTTCCAGCGCACGGTGGTACAGTGATGCATGAGAGTAGTTATATCTTTCGAAAGCTTAATACATAGTACCTATATGATAAAAAAGTTTGGATGTGCATATTCCTATCTTAAATTAGCGATTCGTATTCGTACACTCGTTTCTGGGCCGATCGCTTATTGATACCGATTGAATACCCCAATTCTCCCAATATTCTTCAAGATCTGGTCTAGAGATAAGCGCGACACAAGGATATAATTTTTTTTTTATAACCGCTACAAATAGTGTGATCGGGTATTATCATTTTGTCTGATGGTTGGTAATGCATTAATGGAGTCATCGTAGGCCATATAAAGTATTAGCTAATAGCCACGGCTTTGTTCGCGTTTGTTTGATATTTTTGCTCCGACTTGTCAACTGAATAGTTCCCTTCGAACACACAAACATTTTTAAATGCAACCAATATCAAGTTTCTAAGTATTTTCATTCCAAAGAAATGTCTTTTCCAGTCAAAAGGCCCCCATTGAGCCCCTTATCAAAATTTTCCAAAGTCTTGACTAAGTGATCACCTATATTGTACTTTGAATAAACAGAAAAATTAAGTTTTTTAACAATTATTAAAATTTGTTATTTGTCTCCCTCTGGGCCACTAGGTCCAAATTTCAGGAATCCCTATTTATTCCAAAGATATAGATTTTTCCGGTTTCGAAGCCCATTAGGCTCTGGGTCAAAAATTTTACAAAACACGTCCTACTGCTCACCTGAAATTTAAAAAAATTTAACAAAAAATCTATTTTAGGTTCACCAATGGGTTCCAGTTCCAAATCTTGGAAGTCGCTGGAATACGTCTAACATATTTTTTAGCTTTCTTCCAAATTAGGCTAATATTAAGTCTCTAGGTCTTACCATCTCAGAGATATGGTTTTTCCAGTTTCAAGTCCCCCATTGGGCCCCGGTCAAAATTTTGCAAAATCCCTTCTTAGTGCTCACTTTCATCATAAAACGAATTTCAGATTTCTATTTTTAGACGTTTGGGCTGTAGTCGTGTCTTTTGTCGATCAGTCAGTTAAGACAGGTGAAAGAGTTTTATATATACAGATATCTAGCCACGGATAATCACACATACGGTTAGGTTAAGTACCTTGGGTTTCCATCATTTTGTTGCCGTAACATATTTAGATAGGCTTCTGGTTTTAATCGTTGTTATTTTCGATTGATTTTTTAAGATAAACTTTCGAATCAATGTTAGAGATAATGTTCAATAGTTTCTTTCTCATCTTCGTTGCCAAAGTTTGCCTCCCGTGGTCAGTGAGGAAAGTGCTATCAGTGAGAAAATATCTATTATAATCATTTTGAGGCTGTTATATGACCTCTTACGATTGTAAACAGGTAAAAGAGATCCTGGATATGTCGCAAACTGTTAAGTTGGACTTCTTTCTGTTTGCAATAAGTAGAGTCTTTGCTTTTGAAGCAGCCTGCATGTTGTAGTGGTATACCAACCAAGTTCTTCCCTGAAAGGATATGTGTGTTGATAAGTTGGCAAGTTTGTCTGCTATGCTGTCGCCCTCAATATTACTGTGCCCAGGTGAATATTGTAGTGTTGAGCCATCTCGTTTAGAGATTTGCGACATTCAGTAATTTATTTTGAACTATAAATATAAGAGTCCACCGCCTTAAGGGCCGCTGAACTGTCGGAGAATTGAAATACATATTCTACTATACTCTTAGAAGATCTGAGAAGATACATCGCTTCGTTTATTGATTAAATATCTGCCTGATAAACACTGCTCAGTGATCAGGAAACCTGATGGATGTGTTAGTTCCCAGCTCCGAAGAGTGGACATCTTCCCAACCTGGCTTTTGAGATTCACAGCTGTATATTCCATTCATGATACAGTGGAATCACGACTTTGTATCTCTTCGTAAAGCCTACATTTGGGAAGCAAGCCATTGTAAAATATATGTTTGACATATCCTTGATGAGATCCACCAGAATGACATAACTTTTAATAACAAGAGAACCCTTGATCTATTAATTCTATTTTTAAACCAATAAAAATATCAGTAAACTAATGTAAAAAAACAAAACAAGTATGTACACAGTAATCAGCAATTACAGACGCCTAATATGTATTCTGTTTACGAACGACTGCTCAATGACCTCATCAAATACAAACAATATCTTTTCTTTTTCTGAGCTGATCTGTGCTGATCTGAGCTGAACTGAAGTAAACTGATGGTAAGAAAGGTACATAAAGTCAATTGTGTACGACGACAGCGATCGCGACAGGCAATGATAATGTTGTTCGTCTGTCGCATTTCATTGCATTGCTTTGTTGCGTGGGTGTACTTCATAATGTTGTATTGTGGTGCATTATTGCCACTTTAACTTCTGTCTGACTGGCTGGCTGGCTGGTTGGTTGGCTGCTGTTTAGACCTTTCTCGTTTATTTGTTTGTTTACTCGCTTCATTCATCTCAATCATTTCCTTTGGAGAGGTTTTAGTCTTTTTTTTTTCTCTGAGTTTTTATGAGCATACGGCGACATGGCTGGCATAATAATTATCCTCGTCGTACAGAGATTTTTTTTCTGAGATGACAAAATAATGATCGTAACACTCGTACTGGCTGATCATACACGTTTGTCGCATTGTAAAGACAAATTTCAAATAAATTTGTTGTTGATATGAAAGATGACATTATAGCCATAGAGAGGGCTGTATTAGAAGAATTCAATCAACATGGAAATAATTTATTCTATGTTAGAATTGAATGCGTTATGAAATTTTGGTTTGCAAAATGGTTTTTTGTTTAATTAATCTTGTGGTTACCGTGGTTATGTATAGCCAACGAATAAAAATCATGCAAGTCTACCCTATATTCTTTTAATAACACGCCACTATGTATACTGTAAATGGTATTATCAGTTTGTCGGAAAGTTTAGAACGCATTAGAGGAGGCATTGGGGACCCTATAGAGTATATATATATTATTGATCGATTTAGCCATGTCCGTCTGTCTGACTTTTAAGCTTTTATTAGTCCTAGGCAGTTTATATGTTAGAACCAAGGTGCCACGTCCTAAGTGTCTCTGATGCTATCGGTGGTGTTTCTTGCACATCTCTAATTCACCTTTTTTCAACTTTTAAACAAAAATACTAATTTTAAAATACTGGGTGGGATGAAAAGTAACCGCTAGACTGCGCTGCTATTACTAAAAAAAGGTTAGTTTTTTAGGCAGACGTTCCAAATACAGTGCTATACTGCCCTAAGTTTTGTTTTGACTGCCGATTGTTGTTGACCAAAACGATTTTCGTTCTTTCATGAAACATTATTTTTTGAAAGAAAACAAAAGAAAATTTGGATAAATATTATGGAACTAATGCTCCGTCAGATTACAACATCAAATATTGGTTTCGAGTGTTTCGTAGTGGTCGCAACCTCACTATTGATGAAGTTCGCAGCAGCGGCTAACTGTTGATGAAACCTGGATCCACTAATACACACCAGACAACAGAATGAGTGCTCGGCAATGGACTAATGCCGGCATGAGTGCTCCGAAACGGCCGAGGCAGGCTCGATGCATCGTTAAGGTTATGGCGTCGGTTTTCTGGAATTTTCATGGCATACTCTTTGTGGACTAACTCGAAATAGAAAAAAACCATCACCAGCGAGTATTATTGTGCATTCTTGAAATCGAATATTGACCGAAATCGCTGCGGAACGGCGGAAATCTTAATTAAATATAAATTGTGCCTATGATAGTCTCAATGAAATATTCTTCTAGTGGGTTAGGCCAACAAATTTTAGTTGTAACGCCCCTACAAATTTACATCATTTATTAAGTTTTTATACAAAAAAGAATTGATAGATTAAATTTCACGATTTATGGTTTTATATTTAATAAGTTTTAAGATATTCAGATTTATCAAACATAGTGATGATCGAAAGATCATATTGACTTTTCATACAATACACACAAAATATACATAAAAGACTTATTGAAATACCCACGCTTTTTATATAGTATAAGACTACCTTGCTTCCTTCGAATCATTTTGCATACATAGCATAGTTATGTATCTCTAACTCTCTGTATCTGTATCTGTATCTGTGTCTGTGTCTGTATGCATGTATTTTTATTGTCGTTGATCGCTGCGTTACTAGCTCTGCAATTTTGAGGTCGAATTGTTACGGCAGCCGCAGTGTATGTATGTATTTCTCAAACGTACACAAACTTTTTAATGGCGTCAATTTCGCTGCGCATACTAATTGATCATGCAATACACAAGTCAAGCCAACTCAAGCCAAATGTAAGCATCACATTTTAACAATTTAACTATCTATCTCTTTCTTGCATACCAAATACACTTCATCTTAATTTTTATATATGTATGTATTTTGTATCTTGCTCATGGTCACGGATTTCTGATCTTTAGAATGCGTGCAGGCGGATGTTGCTTAGATTTCGTCAAAAACGACGACGACGGTTTTGCATGAGGCTTGTATCGAATCGCGCACTTGTACACCCCCACCAGTAGCAGTCAACAACATCATCATTGTGTGTACGTACGTCGTGGGAATTATAAAAGATACAATGTACTTACTTGTTGTTGTGTTTGTATCTTTTTTAAAAACAAAAAAATCCAAATACAAGCAAGTAAGATACGCATTTTTTTTTATACGAAAATGTATTTTATGGCCAAAACGTGAGGATGCCTTCCAAAAAAAAAAAAAAAAAAACAAAAAAAACTTGATACAAGTGTTCAATTGATTTTTTTTTTCTTCAACTTTTCGTTTTTATTTTTAAAATTTTTTTAATTTAATTTTTTTTTTTTTTTTTGTGTTTCGAACTACCTTTCCTTTGCGTAAATCTGCCGAGGTTAGCCACTGTTTATTATTCAGTACCGAACGCTAGAGTGCCGCTACTGATGAATTGTTGGATGATTGTTTCGTTGGTTAGTTGGTTGGTTGGTGGATGGATTAATGTATGGACTCTGTGAGTGATTGTCGCCGATGTTGTCGTCATTGTCTGAGTTCACAATATGCTGCAATGACATAATCATTGGTACAACATCAGCTTTTGTATGACATAGCTGTAGCGCTCTCAAGTATGCACATACGTTTTGTTTTTTTTTTTTTTTTTTTATGTCTTCGCATTGTTTCTTTGCTGGCCACAGTCTTTGCTGGCCGACAACAACAACAACATCCTGAAAGAGGTCAGCCATCCGTCCAGTTATACATCACATCACATCCATCCATCGTTTTGATAACTTCAACGCAAACGCAGCTCATTGTGTTTTCTCATCAGGTGTGTGTGTATGCGAGCAAGGCTTATCGTCGCTGTGAAATATGAAACCCGCATGGAATGCATGATCGACATCATTCCAGCAGCAGCAGCAGCATTGGCACTTGATCTCATAACAACAACAACAACAACAAAAACTCGCATCAGTTTCATTTAAAGGACTAAATTCAAAAGTCACACATTCACACTTTTCGTTTAACAAATTGTTTTTTTGAATATCAACATCGATGTTTCTTTCTGCTTGGCATCCTGAGGAAGTCAGCTGTTTAATTGTTTCCGTTTAATTTTTTTCTTGGTTTTATGTCTGCATTGGTTTTTTTTTTTTTTTTTTAAATTAATTTTTACATTTTTTTCTTGTATATTTGATTTCATTACTTTTTCTGTGGTTATATTCTGACACCTGATCTTTTCGATAAAAAAAAATTGTATCTTATTGGTTTCTTTAAGCACTTTTCCGGACTACATATATAATCTTGTAAGTAAATCACAATCTCATCTCTCATGTATGTAGTTAACTGGAATTGCGTGAGAATCTTTTGTTTACGTAATCGAAGCTGATAACAAAAAATTAAAAAGTAGAAAAAAAAAGTATTAAGTAGCGCTTCTGAAAAGCATCTAAAAATAAATTCCGAAGAAAAGAAAGTAACATTTGGAAAATATAATTGTTTTTTCGGATAAATTGGTATCGAAATTGTTAGTGGAAATTATGCTTAACAAGCTGTCTTAAGCCGGGTTTACACTTTAGAGTTTTTTTTTTTTTTGGTGGGTGGAAGAGTTTTGAAATCAATAAATGATAACTGTAATTTTTCCAAATAAAAATATATTCCATACCTTGGCTTCTTTGCTTTTTTCGATGTGAGTGTCATGATGCTGTGCGTACGAATTGGAAATGGACACTGAGATGGGAGAGATTGGGGGAAAAAATGTACATTGGAATCAAATATTTAGACTCGTGTACATCTCTCTTTGGTTTATGGACAAGAAATATTATCAATGTTATAGACAAACATACCTAGTTATGCTCTAGTCTTACTCTCAATTCCAGACTTATTCCAAAGTTTTCTTATTTCACGCAGATTTTGAAAGTCTTTAAGTTTTTCAGTAATGAATTTTTTTTAAATTTCTGGAGTAAACCATTTTTGTTATTGTGGGCGTTTTGACATTTCTGAAGTAGTTTTTTTTAAAGGATATATTATGTACCAAGCAGAGCGAAGCATGAAAGACCCTATGTAGTAAATATATTTTTGATCAGCATTGCACGGAGTGACGATAAAGCTATGTCTGTCTGTCTGTTCTGTTGTCTACCGTATGAGAGGTACTATCGCGGAGACTATAAGAGATAGACCCACCCTATTTGAGACTTAGATTCTCCTGAGCTGTTAGAATCGGGAGTTTTCTCTAGGTCATATTTTAAAAGAGTACTCACCATACAAATTTACCCAAAAAATTTTTTTTTTGCATAAGAACTTCTTTGTTTCTTATTCTATTTTCTATTATATAAATTTAGTATAAATTATGCATATGATGGTCCCAATATGAGTAGGTATAGCCTCCACACAAATTTACCGCATTTAACAAAAAACCATTTTTTTTTCATGAAAATCCAATACAATAAATGTTGGTTCTTTGAAAAGACTTCACTCACTTTCGTTGTTCCATAGCTTTTCCATTAGTTACTGATTTAGAGAATCTTCATGTTTAACAGGCACCATTTCTCTATCTCCATCTCCAGTCATTTCAGCATCTGCATTGGCATAATTTTCTCCAGTTTATTTTGAGCAATCGATTAAGCACAGCCCTATCCAATGTGTTGCGTACCTTATCCGTTAAAATTGGTATATTCTCATATCATTTTTTACTGTTTAGAAACACGGTGGCCGTTATTTCAAATTGCGTTTCTATATCTGAATCCAGAGATTCGAAATTAATCCGAATTTTATTTATTTTGGAGCAAAATTTTTTTCTTGGGAAACTCTCTTCTACATAAGGTTGAACATGAAGAGTATTAAAGCTGCTTATATCTCTCTATCCAAAACGTTTACATATATACAATTTTTTTGTCTATGCGGAAAAAGGGAGAAAATCAAAGAATGCTATAAAAGAAATTCAATAAAATAATTGTATAAAGAAATGCTTAAAATTCTAAACAGCAAACAGCAACGTTATCACTGGCCAAAGTCTCCAAAAGTAGCTAAAAGACGCAAAAGAAAACTATGCAACGTAACGCGGCAAGTGGCCAAGAGTCAAAATCAAATGAAATAAATTGTCAGGTTTGAGTAGCAGCAGCAGCGGCAGCTGTAGAAATGGTTTGAGTTGGTTTGGTTGGCTGGCTGACTGACTGGCTTATAACTCAAAACGAGTTAAAGTGAAGTGCTGCAACATTAGAATAGCTTTCGATTGAAGACAGCAATATCTCACAATATTTCAGTCATTTCAGTCACTTGAATCATTGGCACCATTGGGCATACCACGGGCGTGCGCACAGGAAATGCTCTTGCATGATCATTTTCCATAATGTATTTCGTAGTTCTTGATCGTTCGTGCATTGTGGGTTAAATGGGTTTGTTGGCCCATAACAAAAAAAAAAAAAAAAAACACAAAAAAAAAAATAAATAAAATATAGAAATAATTAACAAAAAGCAAAAAATTAACTTGCTGCATAAAATAAGCCGTTAATAGATACATTTTTTTTTTTGTTTAAATTTGTATCTTATTACATTTTGTTTATTTAAATATATTTATTTATTTATTTTTTTTTGTGGAATTACATACATGCATATGCCATATGCGTTAGCAATGACTTCGATTTTAAATCGAACAGGAGCTCGCTCTAATAATTTTAACATTGATTTTATAGTATTTATATTTCTTTAGATTTATTATACCCAGCACATAGCTGATTTATTTGTGGAAAATACGCGTGTATGTATGTACATGTGGAGTGGTGAATACGATACCAAATTTTTAAGTTTTTATTTTTTATTACTCTTTAGTAGGTACATATTAACTTTCTTCGGTTATTCCATGCCTAGTTCATCTTTCGTTGTTTCTCGTTCCATACTATTTCGTTATTTCATATCCAGTTCCACGCTCTATTTTTTGTCATTAATCCATACCAAGTGTTCCTCTCTAGTGTTCTTCTATTATGTTCCCTTATTCTAGACATAGTTTCGATAAAATTTTCTTCCATACTCTTCCGTTGTTCCAATATCCAGTTCTTTTCTAGTATTTCTCCATTATCTTTTGTTCTTCCATATTTTTTCTCCTGTTTTACCTTGTTCCTCTTTCATATTCCTCTATTTTCTTCCATTATTCATATCTACTTCTCATATCTGTTATTTAATTTTCTTCCGTTACTCCAAAACTTATTCATTTCTTTGGTACTCAATTATATTCCGCTGTTCTATACCTAATTACTCAATAATGTTCCATCATTCTCTTACGTTGTTCCATACCTAGTTTCGTTCTAGTATTTCTCTATATTATCTTCCGTTCCTCCATATCCAGCTCCTCATTAGTGATTCTCAATTTTCCTCCATTATACCTTCCATTGTTCCTTTCTCGTGTTCCACTACTTTCTTTTGTTATCCCTTCCTCAGTGTTATTCTAATTTCTTCCGTTACCGCAAACCTTATGCATTTTTATTGTTTCTTAATTATATTCCGCAGTTTTATACCTATTTAAACATTAGTGTTCCTCCATTCTCTTCTCTAGTTCCATACGTAGTTCCCATCTTTTTCCATACCTTATATGTATAGTGTTCCTCCTCTAATCCTTGTTGTAGCGCTAGTTACTCACTTCTGATTTTCTATTTTTGTTTAGTTCTACCTTTTCCCACTCATCGTTTCTTTTAGTTTCTTCCGTTACTCCACACGTTATTCCTTTCAATTGTATCTCCATTCTCTTCCGCTGTTTTATGCCTATTTACTCAATAGTGTCCCTCCATCCTCCATCCTCTTACCTAGTTCCCATCTTTATTTCATATTTTGAAATCTCATCCCTTGTTCCAGCTCTAGTTACTCTTTTGATATTCTATTTTTCCGTTTTACCTTTTTCACTCATATGTATGTTCTTCTAATTTCTTCCGTTACTCCATACGTTATTCCTTTCAATTGTTAATCCATTTCTTCCATTACTATTATTATAACTAATCTTGCGCCTTTTAGTTTGACTTTATAATTCACAAACAGTTTATAGTTTTACTTAAAATAGAGACAAAGCATTGACCTGAAATTTTGGACTTAAGCTTTTTGTGCTCCTAGGCGGTTTGTATGTCAGAACCAAGGTGCCACGCCCATTTTTGGATATAGTCCCCATATAAACTTACCTTTTTTTTTCGATTTTTTATATGAAAATAGTTATTATTTATGAATGTATTTACTACAAATTGGGTAAAAACACTTCTAATGGCATCCAATATTAAAAGAAAAATGCCACGCCCATTTTTTGATACGGTTCCCATACAAACCTAGCGCCCATTTTTCAGATTTTTATGAAAATAGTTCTTATATATTCATATATTCACTCCAATCTGTGTAAAATCACTTCTACTGTTATCCTATAAATATGCTACCGATATGGCAAGGATCGGGCCACTATAACATATAGACCCCATACAAACTAACCTTTCATTTTTTTTATTTTTTTTAAGAAAATGATTAAAGTTTCGTGTGGCGGGTATTTGAGCTTCGGTGGGACCGAAGTTAACGTTTTTGCTTTTTTTTTTTTTTTTTAAAGAATACATAAACGCATTGCTCTGTGCGGGGCACAATAGTAGCGGGCCCCATAACAATAGTTCTTATTTTTTTTTTTTTTTTTGCTATTTCATTTATTACTCAAATTAATTAAATCATAAATGTTGCTTTTTATTTAATTTAAATGTTTAAGGATGTCGAGTCAAGGGCTTTGTATCGTTTTTTTTTTTTTTTTTTTTGCTACTCGTTTTATGTTCAAATGTATAAGCATGTATATATTTTTTTTTTTTTCATTCAAGTACAGCAAAAGACGCGATTGCATTCTATATTCGAGGCGGGTGTTTGGATGTAGTGGCCGCTGTTGACGGTGGTGGTGGTGGTGTTGGCGACGTTTGAGAAGTGGGCGTCATAGTTTTTTTTTTTTTTTGTTTTTTTGTTGGGTGCTCTTGCATGCTAAACCATTGCACTGTTGCTGTACTTGAACGTATCTAACACGCAATGCGATATTACAAGAAAAGAACGCGTTCAAGGCTACCCACGAAGAGCACAATTAACGCCAAAGAATCAAGTTGTAAGAATAAACACCTTCAATCATTCAATTAGTTGCATTAAGTTCATAAACATTTTTTAATTATTGTTTTTTTTTTTTTTTAATTTTTTTCTTTAACAATAAAAAAAAAACTCAATCAAGGTGGCAGCAAAAATTTTAAGATACAAAAAAAAAAAAAAAAAAATAATAATAATTGAGAGATGATTTTATGTTGTTTTTAAATATTATTTGCTCGACCCAACTTCAAACTTTTTGGCAGATATTCGATACTATACAGATTTTTCTTTGATAGTTTTATCTTGATAGCTACACGAAAAAAAAATTTTTAAAAGTTAATATTCTTGAAGCGGAGCAAAAAAGAGCAAAAATAATGAATAACGCCGTTTTCTACACACATTGAGGAATATTATTATATTAGCAGTTATGACAATTCATAAAAATCGGGCATAAATTTCTTCCATGAAACATCAAAAAAAAAAAAATCGATTGCATAAATTGGTAATCATAAGTTTGGCAAAAAACATAATTATAATTATTAAAATATTTCAAATACAGCATACCTTATTTTTCTTTTTAAATTCATGATTTTTAGTTTCTTTAAACAAATAAAAAATTATGTATTTATTTATTTATTTTTTTTTCTATTTATCCGGGCGGATGTAATCGTTGGATATGGATATTTATGTGTAAAACGTGACTGACGGAGCACGCAGATCTGTCGGTCGGTCGGTCGGTCGGTTGGTAGGCAAAGACAATATATAACTTGATTCCAGAAGACGTTGAAAACAAAACAACAAAAAAAAAAACAAAAAGAAGAAAACAGCAAAGCTATCGAAAAAAATTAAGTAAAGACAAAACCACGCAGCGTTCGCATTTGAAGAACGTTTAAAGATTTTTAATGAAACAGGAAATCCAAATGAAGTTCTAACAGATAACTCTTTCGCTAGGAATTAACTGCATTTTCGGTGTGCCCTTTTGGCCCTCTTCAAAATGTACAACGATTGAAAGGTGAAAGCCATTCAGCTGAATTTTATATGCACAAAATCTATGGAAGACATCATTTTAAAAAAAAACTTTTCATTTCTGAGTGTATTGCATCTACTGCATCGAAATATTTGTACGAAATCTCCGCAAGTTATAGACTACTCACACTGAGCTTCAAGCTGATTAAAAGAGTTGAAATAGCTGGGAAGTCATTTAGAGGCGGTTGTAGGTCTGAGTATAAAAATATACACATTCATTTCACATCACACACACACCCTTTTTTTGCCCGTAACCATCATATATTGGGGCTAACATAAAAATACACTAAAAATACCATTTTTAATGGCAGTGTGCCACAATATGTTGTGAGCAAACACCAGTCTTTTTTGTCTTGATTTTTGATTGGCGAGTCCACAACACGTTGGGGCTAGTAAAATAAAAATATATAAAACAAAAATGTTGAGAAAATTAGAAAATCGATTTCTTGAATGAACTGAATGTACCTTATAAATTGGTTTTAGTGAAATTTTAGTTTACTTGCATTGTTACCTTTCAAATGAAACCGGTTTAAGACTCATTGGTTGACGGTTTTAACGTCCATAGCGGACATAGAAACATTTTTACTATTTCAATTTTAATTAGCGTATAACCGGCGTTCCACGGACGTTTCAGCTCTTTTCCGTTTCGCATCTGCCGTTTTTTATGCAATTGCAGTTTTTTCGTTGGCATTTTTTGTACTTTTTATGATTGAGCGTCACCTTATATAAAAACATACAAAAAGGCACTAAAAAATACCTTTTAATTTATTATTCCAGAGAGACTACAATGTATATGGGCTAGTATAAAAACATACAAAGAAGCAAAACATTTCTGTATAGGAAAACTCAAAAACCGACTTCAGTAATGAACCAAATGAGGCCTTAATTCGTTGCTTATGTAGTCTAGAATTATACTTGTATTGTTGTCTTTCAAATAAGACCTGTTTTTAAGTCATCGGTTTCGTGTTTTCAAAGTCCATAGCGGACATAGAAACAATAATCGTTAATAGATAGATTACAACTATAAAAAACTCTCAAAAGTATCTCAATAATTTCATTTGAAAATGATAAATATTTACTCAGCCAAACAAAAAAATCGAAATATAAACTTTTATTAAAAGTTTTCTAAAATCTTAGAGTCACTTATGGAGCATTTTCTGTTCTAAAAGTGGAATCTTAATTAAAAAACTTCAAATATCAAATTGCAATTCATTTTCTTTTGAGAGTCAATTGTATGATTGCTCAAAAAATAGTCAATTTTTTTTTAAAGGAGTACAAGGTGCAATTTAATGATTTAATGCTATTTTAAAAATATCATTGAACCTAAAAAAAATTCGATACCCAAAACAATGTATCAAAAATTGAAAGGAAAAACAATTAAATAAAAAAAAAAGGAAAAAAATGCAAAACATGCGCACACGTGCACAAAAAGCTTATGCGAAATCTCAAACTCCGATTACATTAGCTAATCTTTCCAGACGCTATTTATAAAGTTCAATATGGGTCAAAATCAGTATAAAAATCCGTTGTATGATTACTCCGAAGCATTGAGTGACGACAACGACAACGACGACGACGACATATTAAATTGAAATAAAGAAAAACAACAACAACAACAAACACGCTGACTGCTAAGCGCAAATAGAATCGAATCGAATTGCAATTGAAATGCGATGAATATTGATGAACATTAACCAAGCAAGCAACCAATGAAACAATCAACCAAAAGCAACAGCAACAGCAACTGATGGTAATATTTTCAACGATAATTCACACAGAAAATAAGAATTACAGAAAAAATTTAAAAAAAAATATAAATAATACAAATTTAGGTATAAAAACGAAGCTAATATACGCTACAAAACATGGTGAACATTCAATACATGAAAGCTGCCTAAATTTTTGATGAAAATCGTTCATAAAAAGTATTTGTAGCAACATTTGCTGTTTCTCATAATTTCGTACTATATACAAAATATTTCGTAAAATGTACGAAATATTTCGTAGTAAGTTTTTTTATGAATCTCGAAAATAAAAAAGCTTAACAAGATAAATCGATTGTATTATGTCCATTTGACTGTCTATTTGGGAGTTTTACTATCTGTCTGTCCGTCCGTCCGTCTGTTTATCAATCTTTTTGACTATCATATTTCCAATTTTCACGTTGACTGTCCAGCAAGCCAATTAGAAACCTTTTGACGCAAATTAAAATCTTATATTCCTTCTATTTGCTACGTTACAAACCTTCTATCAAAACGAGAGTACACATCATTGTATTTGTGAAGGTAAATAATAATATTAAAAAAAAAAAAAAGAAAAGAAAAGGCATTGCTACCGGAATCAAATTAATACGATCTTCGAACCGTTCGATTGAGGTAAATATATATGAATATGTCTTAATGTCCATCTGTCTGTCTGTCTGTCCGTCTATATCATTGACTGTGTATCATGAACATTTGAACGGTAAACACGAGCGAAGACCGTGCTATATTTTTTTTCTCTGTATGTAAAATTTGTGTATTTTAATTTTAATTTTGTTTTGTGATTTTTCAGCGAAATCAACAAAACAAAAATTTCGAAATTAAGTTCAATAACTGATGAGTCTAGGCCTATACACATTACATACCCGTCCATTCGTCCGTCCGTCCCGTAAATGTTTTGGTATACTCGTACATATTTATATGCACATGAACGTGCTGATGTATGCAAATGTTCGAACTTAAAGAGTAAAAGATACTTTGGCCCATGTAGCGCTCAATCGAATGTTTTACGTTTACGTTTACGACTGATCATGTATCGCTTGCTTAAAATATGCAAATATTGTTTTGAAGCTTACATGATGAAAAAAAATAAAATAAAACATTTCAAAATGCCAATACGCCATTCGCTATAAACAAAATTGTTAAATTTATTTATTTTATCTATGACGCTTTGTGCTATGAAAAAGGATCAGCATTGAGGTCTAATGAGATACATTTGTATGTACATTTTCATTTTCATTTCATTTTCGGATTTATACACATTTGAGAATGTGCTAATTAGGCGCAAGATATTCATTGTTTAATACCTAAATAACTAAAAACTCTTAGCCATAGCGGATATCCGTTAAGATAAATTTTTAATTTACATTTCTTCACGCACTCTCACTCTTTGTTTTGTTTTTATTTGTCTGACTAAAGCCATAAGAATGTATTGTAATGTATGCATCAAGGTCAAATGAAGATGTGTTCCTTGTATAGTGAAACACTTAAAGCGATCTCAAATTAGATTAGGGCAGTTTGTAAAATTTTTTATTTATTTATTTATGAAGCTATTTATTTTCAAAATATTGCCAACAGTGGCTCAGTGAGCTCCCTGCTGAACCCATTCTTATGAAATCGGAAACCGTTTTCTTTGCTAATCGTTTCAAAACGGTCAATAAAGAATATTATTTATACGCTTTGAGGCACCTACACGAGAGTATCGACAGAAAACGGTCGGAATTGAGCCATGATTTTACAGGAGTAAAAAGCCAAAAACTCATTAAATACCAGATTTGGCTCCCTTTGACATTTTTCAGATCCCAAAACTTAATTTTCCTCTTTGGGATATGCATGCATTTTGATTCGATCGATGCCATTTTGGACGACCAATGGGCGGGCCATGGAAAATTCGGTTAGTCATGTGTGTTGTATGTCTGAACCCTCGCTCAACGATTCTCTTTCAAAAATCATAGAAAAATGGTACATTGCCTATTCTGAAGTACAACGTTTCAGAAGAGAAGTTTCTTAAGACCCAAAAAGACATCAAGTAAACGAAAGCTGACTTAGTACCAAAAGGTAGCGCTCTACTAAACCGAAGTTAGCGAGACGTTACCGATGGTAACAAAAGATTAGAAATGTTTGTGGTAAACAATTAACTGGTCTACCTGGAGTCGTATCAACTATAAAAAAAAATCTTTGCATTTTTTCGACAACCCTCGTAGCACATTAACTACTGTTTGGCATATTACAACCGAACTTTGCTTGATCTTTGTCTCTTGTCCTTCAGGCTCTTTGTGTGTGTGTTTGTTTTTTTTTTTCGATGGGTTTTCTGTCACAAAAGTCATTTTAAATCTCATTTCCTTGTATTTTTATTTCATCAAATTGCTGAAATGGCAGAATCTTACTTCGGTAAGTAGCTCAAGACCGTTGCTAATTGCACAGATAAACTGCATAACCACAATAATTTATTTTATCAGTGAAGTACCTACTTACTTATTCATGAGTGTTCCTAAGGTTTGGTCAAAAAAGTAATTTTTAGCACAAAATGCATTTTTGTATCTTTTCTCATGATGACGTAATTGAAGTACATATGTATCTTAAACAATAAGAGATGTCTCCAGTACACTCAAAAGGAACTAAATATTATTAATCAATTAGTTGGTGTGACACAGAAATCGAATAACTTTATTGCGAAAAAAACACATCGATAAAGTTGAAAAATTTGGGGTAAAAAAATGCATTTGTCTTGAAAATACACACAGTTAGGATCTAAAATGTTATAATATTATATAAATTGGTCGAAAGTTCTAAGTTTTTTCTTTACAAAACTGTTTAAAAAATAAATTTCGATTCGAAGTTAACTGAGTTATTGCCACATAAGTGAAAAAGAAGCAAAAAAAAAAATATTTTTTTTTGTTTTACTCGACCAGACCTACTATATAATGCCTTCTATAAGACTTTCCAGATATTGAAATCCGAAAATTTGATGCTACAATCAGGTTGGACTTTAATTTTTGTCGTTTTGGAAACTAGAAATGTATACGAATCAAGAATCAAACTTGGTTTTTTTTGTTGACATTTTAATCAAACCTGTAATCGCTGGAAAGCACAAAAAGTATATACGCGTTCGTATTAGGTTCGAGACAATATTTTATTGGGTGCTGCATGAAGTGTGTCATAAGCTTAAAATACATATTTAATCTATACAAACAGGAACCAATATAACAAGTACATAAAATGCGATCATATGTATGTGTACACTTGAAATGCGTCAAGTTCCGGTGTTGTCGAGATGTCGGAGACTATCAAAGCAGCAGAGCAGCAGCAGCATCATCTGCTTTGACAACTAATACAACAACACGTTCAATGATAACTGAATACATGCATACAAACATATACAGTATAGTTTAGTATATGACGATAAGTAAGAAAAGAGATAAAGTTTTTGCGGTGAAAAGCATTTGCTGCTCCATAAAAAAGTCTAGAGCGGAAAAAGCCCAGAAAATATCCAAAAAGCCGCCAAGTGCAAATAATGAACGCAATTTTTACAACTTGCCAAACAGAGATTACATACCACAAAACAGACAAGCTTTAAGCTGATTCTTTTGAGATGTTTGATGTTTTTGCCGGTGATGATGATGATGTTGACGTTGAATGTTGATCATGAATGATGACACACGCCGTTGCTTGTGCTTAAAGTATAAAAAAAAAACGAGCGGAAGCAGCGTGCGACTGCGCATAGCATACAGCAGATAGCAACAAAGTTAATAGATGAGATGTGGAAGGAAGAAAGGTAGTTAGTTAGTTTAAATATATGTAAATATGCATGAGATAGAAAGATCGAAAGAGAAAGAGCGTATAAAGAGCTACTGTCACGAATTATCACAGAAATTTGTCACGTCCGAAATGTACGCTGAAATGTGGTTTTATTTTTATTATACATACCCTGTATTCAAAAGAGTAAAAGCGTATATTACGTTTTGTGCAAATGTATGTAGCAGGCCGAAGAAGGAGGCATGATCAGCATTGAAAGGAGAGTCGAACAAGCTGTATCTCAGAGACTATAGGAGATAGAGTAACCAGTTTTGATATTTAGACTCATCTGAACCGTTAAGTTACAATCGGTTTTACCACAGCCCTATTACAACGGGAACCCTCTAACCCAAATTTTTTGGTTTTTGTATGAAATTCCCTTATTTTTCTTAATCTAGAAACTCTTAATATATTATAGATTATGACTACGATAGTACCAATAAAATTTTCCAATTTGAATAATATTCTCAAAACTTTAGGTATATATAATCTTGATCAGCATTGAAAGGCGAGTAGAACTCCCAATATCTGTCTGTCCGTCCGTTTGTATTGATGTCTGCCATTCGAGAGAGACTATCTCGGAGTCTTTGTGAGATAGACCCACTATATTTGGAACTGAGAGTCTACTAAGCCGTTAAGTGGTGGCTTATAAACGGTATATCTCTAGTCTCATTTTAAGGGTACCCCATATAAATCTACCCCAACATTTTGGGTTTTTGCATAAAAACGTCATTGTTTCTTATTCTATAAAATTTAAATTTACTATAAATTATGCCTATATTATGCCCAAAGATATATCCCAATATAGGTAGGACCAAACATTTTTTTAAGTACAGCTCTAATACTAATTTTACCTAATTTTTGTTTTTGTATAAAAACCAATAAAATAGAGTATGGTACTAAGTTAAGACTAAAAGGATGGGGTACAGGGTATCTTGCAGTTAAGTATGCTCGACTTCTGCTCTCTTACTTGTGTCTCTTAATTTTTGCTTAAGGTATTGAGTAGAGCGCCCCTAATCTTTTTGGTGGAACTTCGTGTACCTAATCTCAATCTAATGGCGCTCTAACTAAAAAAAAAAAAAAAATTGAGTGTTGTTTCTCTTTTATTTTTTAATTCCCTTCTGATCACACTCATATAAAAAATTATG
This sequence comes from Leucophenga varia, assembly GCA_018903435.1. Taxonomy (NCBI): domain Eukaryota; kingdom Metazoa; phylum Arthropoda; class Insecta; order Diptera; family Drosophilidae; genus Leucophenga; species Leucophenga varia. The sequence continues at coordinate 166,494 of JAEIFJ010001141.1, forward strand.
ACACAATATTTCCGCAGATCACAGTAAAATGCCGATTTTTTTTTTTTAAAAGGAATTGAGCAAATACGTTGTTCAGATTTTATAATTTCTATTTCCACTGTTTTTCTCATAGTCTTTTGGTGATCTTGATGTGAAAAGATCACAAAATGTAAAAGGTGAACAGAGATCCTTTTGCGTTGTGTGATCTCTCCGCAGCAGTCGGAACACACAGATTCATAATTTTTGATTTTTTTTTCTTTACATTTTATAGTTGTGCAGCATTTTTAATGGAACTTGTTAAAACGTTGCCTGTCGTCGGCCTGTTTTTCTTGATGTATTTTATTTTTGTTTTTTTTTTATTTTATTAATTTTTTTTTTTGTTTTTATTGTCTGTGTGTGGCTGTGTGACATTAAACACTTGTTTTTCAGCGCTGATGTTAGAACGGAATCTTTGAATTTGTATCAGGGTGGTCAAAAGAGACTTAAGTTACTTGAACTTTTACACTTTTTTTTCAGTAGGCAAAAAGAGTAAAAAAAAACGAGAAAAAAGAATGAAAAAAAATAAATTAAATAAAAAAGTATTTTTTTAATTTCAAAATATTTTTTTTTTAATTTATCTACAGTTCAATGCTCTACAGCATAGTACAATGATCCTGATGCGAAACACAGAGAGAGAGAAAGAGTATGTATGCTGAAAACAAAAGGATGGCAAAAGTGGCTATGTCCTGTTTTACGTAAACATTAACGGTTGAATGAACCGCTCAACGAGCAAAATTAAACTTAAAACAAGGAAACAACGTTAACTTCGGTGGAACCGAAGCTTAGATACCCGTCACGCGAATCTTTAGATAGAGATTATATGTGATCATCAGTGGCTTAGGGATGGATGGAGATCAATTGTCTGATACAACTCAAGATTATACACAATATTTGTATCAAATTTTAAGCTAAAATACAGATATATCAATAATTTTCTTGAAAATATCAGAAAATAAGAGTTAAGTTTTTATTGGGTTATACGTTATAGTGGCCCGATCCGTATCATATTGATCGGTGTACTTAGGATCATATAAGATGCGTAATTTAAAGTGAAAACTTTCATATATATAATATCTTCTTTCATACAAGAATTTGAAACTGATAGTTAAATTTGTTATGAGGACTAAACCTCAGGGTTGGAGTGGCATTCTGCATTTAACATAAAAACCACCTAGATCGACTCGTCTAATCGAGCTGATCACGTATATCGACTTTATGGAGATCAACGACGTCACTATATAACGAGCTGATCAAGAATATTCGAAAATTTTTATGGGGCCTATACATAAAAATGGGCGTGGTTCCTTGGTTTGGACATTGGATGACATTAGAAGTATTTCTATTCCATTTGGAGTAAATACGTTAATGGGGGCTATATCAAAAACTCTTTTATTTTAGTCCTTCTCATATTGGAATATTTCATTGGGACTGTCATAGGCATACTTTATACGAAATTTAGAGGTCCTTCAAATATGAAAAAAAAATTTTTTGTGCAAAAACTCAAAATTTTGGGATATATTTGTCTGCGGGGTAACCCTCTGAATGGGGCTAGAGAAAACCTGTTTAAAAGAGACCACTTGACCGCTCAGCAGAATTTAAGATTTATATATGGTAAGTTTGCCTCTTAAAGTCTTCGTGATAGTCTTTCATATACGGCAGACAGCATAACAGGCAGACAGACGGACGGACGGACATAGCTAGATCGAACTTCCTATCAATGCTGTTCAAGAATATTGGGTTCAGGGTATGCAAAAGGTAAAAAAAAAAACAACTTTTGTAACAAATGGGAAAATGTTAATTTGATCGAACTGAAGCATTTACACTCTTCACACTTTTGTGTTGGTGGTAGTAGTTAAGGTCGAAACAGCGTTCTGGCTAGACTGGTTATTTGACTAGTGATGGATGGGTCTACTGGACTACAGTTTATCAATGGAGAACGTTATTTGCCTGTTACATATTTGAACGCAGCGTCAAAAAGTGCTGGGTCTCGTGGCCTATAGCGCTACGATTGCCGGTTATAAAAATTGTAGAAGACTATTAATATTTTAGATATAATAACTTTTTGGTCGATATTTGGCTTGGACTTACGAAAGTATGGCGCACTTTAATCATAAAAAAAAAAAAACCTAATACAATAAAAAATAAGATCATTACACTTGACTTGCGACAACAGCAGCAGTGGCAGCGGCAGCCACTAAACTCTAAACAAGAACAGACACCTTGCAGCAACTCTCACCTGACAATTTACACTTGCATTTGTCTGCCTTGACTGCAGAAAGGTGCATCCTGCTGCTGTTGTCTTAAACTAAGAACGTTGGCGGCGGCGGCTGCTGTTGCTGTTGCTGCTGCTGTGGCTACAACTTGCAGTAAACGAAATGTACGCAAGTAGCGTGCAACATCCCATTGCGCACCTGTCGTCATCATCGTCATCATTGCCAACGCCATCACCAGCACCATCATCTCACTCAACATTGATGCATTTCGTATCGTCCTGTTTGCGGCTATTGACTTTTGGCTGAATGAAAAAGGATATTTTGTTTTTTTTTTTTCATATAGTAAAAACTGGTTATACTGTATATCCAACTGTTCAATGCTCGCGCCTGTTAGCCAAATTACAGAAAAGCTGCCCTCAGCCTACAGCTTAAGTTCAAGAAGAACTGAAGCGAGTCGAGTCGAGTCGTGTCGAGTCGAGTCTGCGCAGATCAAGCGACGCCGGTTCATTGTCTCGCATCGAATTACAAACATCACATCGTGCAGCAGACAGTAACCACACCACACCACACTACACCACCACATCACATCACATCACATGCATATGCACATCCTTTATGCTTCCCATTCCAATTTACTTGAATCGATCATTCAATTGAACACTGACGCAGTTCTCTGCTGTGCTGTGGCTGCTTAATCATGTGGAAGGCGATTGCAAGAGAGCAGCAGTAGGATTATTGCCTAACTGACACAGTTCCTACCGCGTTTGACATTCGCCGTGAAGAACTCTTCCTTTTTGTCTGCACATTCAACTTTGTCTACTCACATTTCACAGTGAAATGTAATTCTAGACTTTAGTCGGAAGTCGGAAACGGTCATGAAATGCTTGGTTAGTTTGGTTAAATTTATTTATAAGAACAAGCAAGCCAGCCAGCCAGCAAGCGAGCGGGGTTAGCTTCCTTTAGAAGTAACTAGTAGGTAGGTTAGTTGTTGCGTATACTAAGAATATAAAAAAAAAAAAAAAAAGAAGAAGCTTTACAAGGAAAGGATCGCTGCATTTATATTTTTTTGTATAGGTGCTATTGTATTAATGTTTCTAAAAATATATTCAGTTTAGCTCGTTTTTATATCAGTTTTGGGCACATGCAGTACGCAAATATTTTTTATTTACGCCATGAAAGAGTGCCCATCACTGCTTTATGTATACCCACGTAGTAAAATGGTTTATAAGGATAGTTGTGACAGATTCCATATTTATTTATTAACTGTTTTGAAAGATCATTCGAGAAATATTGGATCGTTTAGAACCGGGAACGGGACTGGATTTTTTCCAATATTGATACTCTCCAAAAAAACAAAAGAAAATACACAGTTTACTAAGCAAATTTGAGCAAAAAAGAAATGGTTTTCCTGGGAAACATTCGATTCCCAAAGGAAAAATTGTATTTAAATAGTCTTGTCTATATCGACTCTCCTTTCAATGTTGTTCTACCTGGGTCTACCATGACTTATTTTGCTTTTAAAATTCAGAAATATATTAGGTAAAAATCTGTAAATCTTAAAAAAGTTGAGAGCAATTAATGATCCACGAAATAATTTTGAATAAAAAACAATCGTAACGAGCGGCATCGGAATCAAATCCCACGTCCATCTCCAACTTAAGCCAACCAAATAACCAGAGAGAAGAGAGAGAGAGATGTTTGCAAAGAATCAAACAAATAAAATAAAAACAAGAAAACCTAACTTCGTTGAAACCGAAGCTTCAATACCCGTTACACGATGATTATATAAACTTTTTTTAAATGAATATGTAAAATCGGTTTGTATGGGGGCTATATACTCTGGGCGCTATTTTCCAACTGTAAACATAACCTTCTCATGAAGTATTTTGACCATATTTGACAAAAATCGCTTTATTAATAACTCATTTCTCATATAAACTCTCGGAAGATTAGTGGTGGGGGCGGTATGTTATAGTGGTCCCACCTTAACCATGGGGCATTTTCTGAACATGTTGTTATTAAAAACATTTTTACCACATTTGACATAAATCGCTTCATAAAGAAAAAAACATTTTTCATTAAAAAACTGAGCAATTTGTATGGGAACTATGCTTCAAAATGGGCGTGGCACCTTGGTTTCAACACTTTAACTGTTTAGGGCTGAGAAAAAAGCTTAGGTTCGCCTTTCAGTTATAAAGGGGCATTAAAAAATAATACTAAATTAGGCGTGTATGGCTTTTCCGATTGTTAAAAAATTTTCCAGAATAGTTCCAATTAACTGAACAACTTTGTAACAATTTTGTGAACTATTTTTAATAAACAAAACAATAAAATTTTTGTCCTACAACTTGTTTGCCTATCTCGAAAGTGCCCTGGAATATTTAACAGAATTTATTTTTATACTATGGTAAATTTTGGATGCTTTTTACACCCGTCACATATTGTCAAGTAGTGTGAACGGGTATATTCAGTTTGTCGGAGTTGTGAGTTGTAGCAGACCATTGATTTCCACACATCACATCACGAAGTTCTATCTAAGCCATTGATGAGCACACATAAACTTTATAAAGATTCGTGTGACGGGTATTTAAGCCTCGGTTAACGTGGTGGTTCTAATACTTCTGGTTATTCAGGACCCCGTTCTGTTGCTCTTGCAACACTTCACACAAACAATTTTAATATCTTAAAATGAAAAATAGGTTTCACCTTTAATGATTTGCTTGCTCGTTCGTCATAATTTTGCACAACCAACGTCATTACTAATTCATCATTTACAAACAAAAATACTTCTTTATCAAATTCGATTCTATTGCAAACGTAAACGTTGACAAAGCTGTCGTTATTTTTATTTTTTTTATGTAAACACGGATGCAGATATGCCAGATACATTTAACCAAACCAAATCGAAGTTACCAACTCATTCGATCTACGCACATAACGTTCTCATATCGCTTAAATTTCGTATCTATGTTTCTATCGCAGTATCTGTATCTGCAACTGTCTGTCTGTCTGTCTCTCGGTCTGTCTCTCAGTCTGTCTGTGTTTTTGTCTATATTAAACACATTCGCGCGACATCCGTTTGCTCGTAACTCTAGCATAATCAGCACGCGACCCTCTGTGCCGCACCCTCTTACTTTTCCATTTTTTTTTTTTATTATTTTTTCAGTTTGTATCTTTAGATTTTTACTCTTTTTTTTTTTATGAACTAAGTAAATATTTTAGTTTCAGGCGTCGTTATGTCGATAATATTTGAGCTGAACTGAATCAAATACATGCGCAGATGCATTTCACGCTTGATTTTAATGTTGCCTGATACTGTTCAATATTTACTTTCCATTTTTTTTATATATCTTTTTTTTTTATTTTGTTCCCAACATCTTATGTTTGTGTTAAGTTTCAGTTTGGTTTTGGTTTTGATTATGATAATGATTGGAAGTCATTTGATGCACTTTAAATGGAATAAAAATGGAAGAAAAAAAACATGAGAAAACAAAAAGTGCTGTAGTTATGAGTGGAGGGGGTGGGACGCACTATTTCTAATACATTTGAGCGTATTTCGTATTATTAAACTGTGGGAGAGAGCCAATTTTAAATAATCCAAACACCACAAATAAAAAAAATCCCATTTATAAGAGAACTAACCGAAATACTTTTTGGGATACCATCTTTTTTTTTTTATTTCTGTTTAAATAAAATCCAAGAAATTTTTTTCCAATCATCATGATTATCAACATCATAATGCGTCATAGAACAAAGAAAGAAAAAAATAAAAAAACAAATTCACTTTTAACCAATTCTTCAAGAAAGACATCGTTAATCGATAAGCGAAATATACATAAGATACGATAATATTTGTACAATATTATTTTTGGTACTACCTACTACATATCTACATGACATTTGTTTTTTTTTTCTCTTTTTAAATAAAACCCAATACAAGTAATAATATTGTACAATAAAAAATACGTTTTGCACAATTTGTGTGTTTTCCATTGATAAAGTCCGTTTTGACGACCGTGAATCATGCACCGAAAACTTATGACCTAGAAAAATGAATCACTTACAACATAAAAATGTACATTTTAGTTGTTTATAATTTGGTTAATTAGAATTGTTGAAAATAAATTAAAATATTGCATAAGCAAAAAAAAAAATAGCATTGTCAACCGAGAATACTTAATGGCTTAATTCTCTGAATCTAGTAGGGTTTTATATAGGCTCAATATCTGCATGTACGCTTAGGGGCGGAAATATGTGAAATACCAATGAATGCGGGCATACAAAGATGGAATGGAACACTTTGAAAATGTTTTGCATAGACTTAGTGTTTCCAAAACTGACTTCAACAAGAAGTTTCAAGTAAACATTTCCCTCTAGGCAGAGCTGGTAACTATTACATCCGAAAAAAAAAATAATGAATCAGTCTCGAAATCTGTAGCATTGGCAGAAAGATCCGGTCAGGTTTCAAACGTAAAAGAACCAAGAATATTCTGAAAATTTTTTTCACACTTCTTATAGCAGTGTGAGCACAGGTTACTTTCTTATAGGCATGCATGCCAGACGACTGGGCGTACCGTCACTAGATTACTTTGCAGTTGCCCAGCCTTATGCAGAACTAGTTTTAAATTATTAGGAAAATATTTTCTAGAAGACCTATCTGAGGTGTCTGAAACTGAAATGAAAAACTAGAGCGAAGCATAGATGAAGTGTAGCCGAGAACAGCCTAGCATTTAAATTATATCATCATAGCATTATATCAGATAACTCAACCCCCAGCATTGACTATGTGATTCCCAAAAGCAATAGATACTTTATGCACTTCAAAAAAGATGCACATCGTACTGGATTTCCAGCCATCAGGGCATAGACGGAAATGAGATAGCAAATGAAAGCGTTGGTCTGACTCAGAGGAAATCAATATATTTTATGTGGTGAAAAGAAAAAAGTGCTTAAGTCGACTTAAGCAAAAATTGAAATAAGAATACTACGCTGATCTCCATAATGAAAAGTACCTCCATGCAAAATTTGAATTATTTTTTTACGATTTTTCAGGGAGTTATAGACAAAATAATTTTTGCTTAATCTCACTTTTCCATACAATTTCAAATTGAATTTGAAAAAGAGTGCAGAAGCAGATTCGACTGAGGAGTATCCAAAATATTGTTGAAGATACCTCCGAGCGGCATTCTAATAGGTAATTGCCCATGCTATAAAAGCTAGAAATAAGCAACGCAGGTAATGCATGGAGCATGTTACCCTAGAGTCCCTGGAGCACTTACTCTGCTACTGCCCAGTTATCGCCGAAATAAGTCTGAAACACCTTGGCCTACTCTGGATCGTCAGAATAGGCTAGATAGACCCTATAAAGCATATACCATATATTCTTGATCAGCATTGAAAGGGGAGTCGAACTAGCTATGGCTGTTTGCCGTATGAAAACGATTATCTCGGAGACTATAAGAGATAGAGCTTCCATATTTAAAACTTAGGCTCTCCTAAGCCCAATTTCACAGGGTACTCCCCCATACAAATCTACCCTAAAATTTTGGGTTTTTGCATAAAAACGTCATTGTCTCTTATTCTAGTAAGTATAAATTTGGTATAAATTATGTTTATGATAGTCCCAATGAAATATCCCAATATGGGTAGGACCAACAAAATTGTTGCTATAGCCCCCATACAAATTTACTCCTTTTTTTTAAGTTCTTGTATAAAAATTCAATACAATGAAATATGGTAGTAAGATAGGAGGTACATAAAGATTTGGTACAGGGTATCTTGTTGTCGCGCATACTCGACTTCAGCGTTTTTCTTGTTTTTTAAGTGTAAGTGCCCCACTTCCAACATAAATTATTGTATAAATATGTATCTTAATTTATAAATGTAGAAAAAATCCAAACGCAAGCAAAAAGATCTTCAATTCTAAACGATTTATCAAGCTATGAAACTTTGCAAAGCTTAAATGAAATGAAATTGAGATATTAAGTAAATTAATACTTTGATAAAAAATTTCTTATGGGTTTCTATGTGATTCGGTATATTTTTATAGCAAGGTTGCTGCTATTTTTTTTTTTTTTCTTTGTGTTGCTCTTTAAATGGGATTAATTACGATTTCTTAAATATACAAAAAAAAAAAAAAAAAAAAAAAAAAAAAAAAAACAAAAAAATTGAATCGAATTGAATTGAGAGCAACACTGATAAAGTGTCGCACTCTGATCACAAAACGATTCACCTGGACAGCCTAAATAAAATTTATAACAAATCAAATACGTTTTTGAAAAAGAAAACTAATTCAAAGAATCGTAGCCAAAGTCGAAATGTTATCAATAAATATTGGAATAAATAGATAACAAAAAAAAAAAAACGAGCGAAGGGGTTGGAGAACAGATTGCGGTATGGTTTAGTCTATTTTAAGCGGGTGTGTGTATCTTTATGTGCATGTATGTATGTGTGTGTGTGTTTATTTATTTCTTGAGGCGCAATGAGCTGCGTAAATCTCTCAAGAGTAAAACAAAAACAAAAACAAAAAAATCGAACACCGGAATACTGATGACAAGCCGATTGTCGCCGACTTTTCGCAATGTTTTTTTTTTTTTTTTTTTTATAAATAAAAATAAATACATTTCGTATATAAATGTTTACTTTATTTACAAGGTCAGTTTTAAAGATTTTAATATGCACAAATTTTGAATTAATTACTTTTCCAATTAAAGTTTTTAGTAAAAACAACCTGATTAGCCTAGTAGTAACTGAGAACCTTAACATCAAAACCTTAAACCGTTCTTTGGCAGTGAAAAAGTTGTGCTTCCGTGACAGGATGCTCGGTGGTGTTATTTGGATGTAGAGGAAAATGGAGAAAACATGCTAAAATAAGCTAAGCAAAAGAAGAAGAAAAAAATAGGTTTGAAACCTAAGAAATTCGAGGTGACCAAATGGATATATAAAAGTTGTCAAAAGATGCTGATTGGAGATGAAGAAAACTGTTGTGTTTTTGATTTCGTAAAATTTGCTAAATTATGTGACTAGTGAAGAAGAAAGAGGAGGATGACAGAGAAACTGGATAAGGAATAATGGAACGAACTATGCATAAAATAATGGTGAAAAGTAGAGAAACTAATGAGTCAAAATAAAACAATAGAAAATTCAGGAACAATAAGGGGTAATCACATAACGGAGGAAAATAGATGAGTACCATACGGAGGAACCATATACGGAATAACGGAGAAAATTAAAGAATGAGGAAACCGGTACAATATTTCATCGAAAAAAAAAGTTGAAAAGCTAGCAAGAAACCAGCTAAAGAACAACGATGAAGTATAGAGGAATATGTACAGAAGGAAAATTAATTATGGAAGAACGAAGAAAAGTTAAGGAACACTACAGCGGAACCATATTGTTTCTATGTCCGCTATATACCTTCCAACCATCCAACCGATGACTCCCAAACTAATTAAATTTGAAAGGCACCCATGCTAATATAATTATAAACAACTAAATAATGCATTAGGACCACTAGGTTTATTTATGAAGTCCATTTTTAATTTTTACCATACCAAATGTTTTTTTTGCTCTTTTGTATGTTTTTATGCTAGTCCCAGAAACTGGTATTTTTTATTGCTTTTTTGTATGTTTTTATGTTGAATCGGAAACGAGTCGAAAGACTATTCGCTAATATACAATATAATTATTCTTTTTTTTTTATAATAATTTGTCTATACTTTTCAAACAGTTCTTGTTTATTTACTACGCCATTTGAAAAGATTTTTATTTTTGGAACGTATCTTTTATTGGTTCACGGCACGCTCAATGTGGCGAGAGGGTAAAAAGAACTCATCCATCAAGCCACATTCATGATCCATCATCATTACCTTGTGTGTTGGCGATATTGTCGTTGCTGGCTGATTGAAAAAAAACCCACAAAAAAAAAAAAAAGAGCGCAAAAGCTGTGAAATATCATTGAAGTGACGTCGGTTTTAAATTAATATTTGGAAATTAAGAAATAATAGTAAAAAGTTGCAGGTGCTTATGTGCGTAAATATGTATTATATGGATTGCATAGATTTTAGTTGGCTTTTAACAAAAAAAAAAAAAAAAATAAGCCTCAGATTTGTTTCGATTTTTAGTTATACCTTACCCCTTCCTAAGTCACACACATTTTAAACTACAATGTCTAAAAATTTAACTATGTGTGTACATACTTATATATTCATGCTATCATCTAACTATCTTGTATTTATTTGTTTATATAATCGATCTATCTAAATGCGTTGTGTATCTGTAAACGTTTTTGATATCTTTATGGTGTTTCTTGCCTACAAATACAAGAAGAAATAACTAACAATAATTTTGAAATGATAGAAAAGAGAAAAAAACAAAAACAAAAATAATGAAGAAATATTACCACAATGCGCAATTCATAAACATATCACGTGTTGCTGCTAACAATATTGTGCACCGGTCAACGCCGACGCGCCCCATAAGACTACACCACTGAGATACATTTGAAAAGTATCCATAAAGCTGTACAACTGACATATAGTAGTATGGTATTGTACTATACTTGTACAATGATACTCTTGTCTTTGACTTTATTCCAGAGGCATGCATTCTATTGGACAACGAACGGTATCGCATGCATTTTATTGTATATTTTTACGATTCATGTGGATGATAATTATTTGTCGAAGATATACTACGTTATCAACGAAATGCCATTATAGAAACCAAAAAAAAAATGGAAAACTGAAAAAAAAAAATACTTTAAAATAGTAAATATATATTTTATTTATAATTTGCAAGAATTACTAAAAATTTAAAAATTGTGCCGATTAATGTCGCACTTTGTAACGTCCGCAACTTGACTGCATGGTAACCTGTACCCAGTAATACAGGTTAGTACCACAGCTTATTGTTTTGGGTTTTCATACACAAACTCCAAAAAATGAGGTAAATTTGTATGGGGGCTATATCTCAAATTTTTTTTGATCCTACTCGTACTAGGATATATCGTTTTGACTATCATATGCTTACATTTTACTAAATTTAGCGTTTCTAGAATAAGGTACATTTAAGTTTTTATGCAAAAACCCAAAATTTTCGGGTAGACTTGTATGGGGAGTACCCTTTTAAAATGGGACGAGAGAAAAACCGTTTGTAAACGATTACTTGTCGGCTCAGGAGAGAGTGTAAGTCTTAAATATGGTGCGTCTTTCTCATAAATTACCCGTGATAATCTCTCTCATACGGTAGACAGCTGGACAGACGGGCGGACGGACATAGCCAGATCGACTCTCCTATCAATGCTGATCAAGAGTATATACTCCTTATAGCGTTTCCCATACCTTATTTTGTGTGTTACATACATTCACACAAACTTACTATACCCTTTTACCCCATTGGTACAGGGTGCAAAAATGGGATACATTTGTATGGGCGGATTTTGGTCCTACCCATATTGAATTTTTGCATTGAGACCATCATAGGCATAATTCATTCCAAATTTAGACTTCCTAGAATAGGAAACAAAGACATTTTTATGCTAAACCCTAAAATGTTGTGGTAGATTTGCATGAGGGCTGTACCCCTTAAAATAGAGCTAAAGAAAACCCGTTTGCAAGTGAATGTTTAATGCCTAAGAAAAGAGTAAGTTTCAAATAGTCTCCGAGCTAATCGTTTTCAGACGGCAAACAGCATGATAGACGCACAGACAGACGGACGACAGACGGACGACAGACGGACAGACAGACGGACAGACAGACGGACAGACATAACTACATCGAAGTAATTATATTACTCGAAGCGGTGTGGATCAAAGGACCGATATCGGGATATGGGGGGCTATATGTTATAGTGGTCTGATTGTTGTTAATTTGATCTTAGAAGGGTTTGTAAGCTATATGAAGTGAATACACATACATAAAAAAAGCTTAAGCTTCGAATTTCTGTTTAATATCTTCAAAACTTGACACACGTGGACATGGTTTAGTAGATTGGTCTTATCGAGCTGATCAAGCATACATATATACATATCTACTTTTTTATTGTTTTATGACGTCTCCGTTAAATTCGTTACAAATTTGCGACAAACTGAACTAATGAAACTTGCGAAATATGTTGTTACATTAAAATCTCAGAATTGCCTATCTTTATGTTGTACTGTTCCCAATAGTTTCTAGATCATTCGGGACTATTTTGATATTTTATTTCGATTATATACGCCAACAATGTACGACAGATTCAGAGCCTGAACTGATCTGTCATACAAAGGACTCTGTAGCGCGAGCCTGCTTCTTACGACTAATAAAACAAAAAATGTAACGTCCGCAATGCAAGATTCGTTCATATCCATAATACATATACATATCTTATAGTAATACTTAAACTATTGATTTGTTTTATATTTATTTTATAGATATGAAATTTCTGTATTTCTATATGTGCTATATGTGCTCTCTCGTTGTATCTTTGGTGTTATTATTATTATGGTTACTGCTGCTGCTGTAGCTGTAACTATAGCTGCTGCCAGTATTTTATTTTATTTTAGGTTTTTTTTTATCGTTTATCGTCTGTTGCCGCTGTTCATTAATGCCAACGATTTGTGCAATCGATAAAGCAAGCTGAATTATTTATACAAACGAACCGACAGACGAGATACTATATTATAGCATACACATATACATGCATACTTGTAAATGTATCTATCTATGTGTTTATTCGTATTGTAAGAGTAAAAACCAGTGTGATATACAAAAGATATAAAGCTGATTTTGTGTAGCACCACTACGCAATGCAGCAAAGGCATTGGCTTCCTTTGTACGCCACCTACAATGTTCTCCATAACACCACCGACAAACAACAACAACAAAAACAACAAGCAACATGACGATTCTCGAACTTTAGATACATACAAATCCAATGGGTACAATCCACAAAACGATTCAATTATATAGTTAAGGCCAGCAGCGGAGCGGTAATAAGAGACAGGAAAAGGTAGAAAAAAATAAATAAATAAAAAAAAAAAAAAACAGAACTGTTGCCAAGATACGAAACTTTGGAAAATTGTACATAACAAACAGCATTTGATGGTCTAAAAGGGATGTGGAAGTTGCAGGCAAGGAAGTGTAAGCTGTAAAATGGTAGATGGGGGAAAAGGGGGGGCATATACGGTAGTCGATAAACGAAGGGAATAAAAGTAGCATTAACAGAGAGGGCGTTTGTTGCTGCTGTTAATGATGATGATGATGATGATAATGATGATGACGTTGCTATTATTGCGCATGATGATGGTGGTGGCAATGCTGAACAAAAAAAAAAAAACAAAAAAAAGAAAACACCCGCACAGTACTTTTAGCCATGGCTAAAACGAGTCGACATCAACAACAGCAGCAGCAGCAGCAACATTGACAACAACAATGGATGCCATGTAGCCACAGAAAAAAAAAAAAAAGAAAATGGTAAAACAACAACAAAATACAAAAAGAATACGAATCGATAAAATGTATCTGTATATCTATCTGTGTTTTTTTTTTTTTGTCATGTACTGAGACTATGCGGGCGCGTGCGTAGATACAATGAAAAAAAAAAAACGAAAGAAGGTAAAGGTAAATGTAAAAGCTTAGATACATTCTATGCTTGTATATATGTATGTATGTATGTATATGTTTTTTAGACATTGTCGCCAGCGTTTTCATCATTATAAGAATACATATATACATATGTACATATGTATATAATATATTCTTAATAAGATAATATGCAATGTAAGCGTACAAATAAATAAATGAGAAATATACATACATATATATGTATACATTATGTACATAAGCAATTAATATAAACAAAAATCAATGTTGCAGCAGCGCATGCCACCCACTTGAGCACACCAAATTATGTACGCAAGCATTCTATGCTGCGCTAAAAAGAGATAAATGTAGCATTTATGCATTCAATGAGGACGCGCATAAGAAAAACCAAAGCAAAAAAAAAAAACAAAAAAAAATCTCCTTAAAACTCTCAATTTTTATTCGTGCATTTTGAGGATACAAAACATTTATACAAACGATGGCTGCTGCGCTGTTTCTTTTTGCTTTTACTGCTCTCGTTTGTGGTTGGCGGCAATGATTTGCCGCACACACACAGCTCCTCCTTCTTCTTTTCCTGCATATATACAATACATATATAAGTAGTATATAACAAAATATATACATAACTGTGTATTTATTTATGCATGTACATAGATTTTGAGCGAGAGCAAATCTCAAACAGCTTCGGCAGCTGCGCAACGCATAAACCACGCCAGTAAAGTGACGTGCTGCAGGTAAACAGATACACATACATCTATGTATCCTATATACGAGTATAGCAGTCGCAGCGCTAGCAGCAATGTCGACGTCAACGTCAACATCAGCCGACGCGCGTCGTATCTTCGACTTCGAGCGTGCGTCCGAATCGAGTTAAGTTCACCAATTACTAAGCAGCAAATTATCAGCAAAAGATGTTGCGCTCTGTGCGCTGTGCTCTGTGTTCGTAAACGAACGATGCACACATATTGCACACAAATACACACATACACAAATAGCCTAACGCATTGTACAAACACACATAAACGTAATAAATTGAGAGCAAAAGCAAATGAGAAATCATAGCGTACGTACATATTTGTTGTTGTTGTTGTTGCTGTATCTATGTAAAGTATCTATGTGCACTAAATTGTGTTTGTATTTGTGTAGGCAATATACATATATAAACACAGATACTTAATGTGCTGCGCTGCTGCTTCGTTACGATGTTACTGTAGAGAGAGAGAGAGCGCAAGCGACAATAAGAAATAAGAGAGTGAGAGAGAGTGTGGTGTGTTGTGTTGTGATGTGCGCATAGCTGTTAATTTGTTGTTATTCTTTAAGGCTGCTGCTGCTGACTTTTTCACCTGAGTTCTTCTTGTCAATGCGTTGGCTTTTGCTTTTTTTTGTTTTTTGTTTTTGTTGTATCTACTACAATTGTCGCATTATTATTATTATTATTATTATTTTTGTTTTATTTTTAAGTTTCTTTTATGCCAATTTTCCTTTTATTCGGTTTTCTCTCTTCTTATTTTCCATTCCATATCGATATGTATGCGCGTCTGTATCTATGAGAATGGCATTTTTGCTAAAATAGTTTCTAATTGTAACAGTTAGCATCTTTGTTGCTAAAAACCAAGGCTGCAAACCGGTTCAAAAATGGTTCTGTGTAAGCTGACCATGCAAAACTTTTAACTTGTTTTAAATATAAAGTGAATTTATTACGCATAAAAACGATTAAAAACTTTATTTATGTACAGATTAAACAAAGTTCTAAACTGTTTTCAATTAAAAAGCAATTTTTCAATTTAAAATGATTAATAAGTGTCGCAAGGCAACCTTAATCACTTAATAACCATGGCAACCTGCACCAAAACTGAATCAAATGTAAACCATTTTGCAGCCTTGCTCCCGTAAAATGGATATAAAAACAAGCAAAAAACGTTAACTTCGGTTACACTGAAGCTCAAATACCCGCCGCACGAAACTTTAATCACTTTCTTGAAAATAAAAAAAAATGGAAGGTGAGTTTGTATAGGGTCTATATGTTATAGTGGCCCAATCCTTGTCATATCGGTAGCATATTTATAGGATAACAGTAGAAATGATTTTACCCAGATGGGAGTGAATATATACATAAAAAAGAACTATCTAGGTTTGTATGGGGGCCCTATCAAAAAATGGGCGTGGCACCTTTCCTAGTCCTTACATAATTTAGTATTTCCAGTTTAAAATATACATATAAAAAAAATATGTTTATACATAAGGCCTGAGAATTGTAAATATTTCTATGGTAACTCTACTTACTATGTTCCAATATGAGCCAAGTTGGAATATTTTTTTAGATCACTCTGAGAATGTTTTTTAGAAAAATATTATAATTTGATAGACCTGCTGAATAATTAAGAAAATAAAGAGAAATTTTACAATATTTTTGCTTTTTTTTTTTCAACAATCAATATTTAATATTGTCGCTGGAGCCTTTCGAAGTATCTTATATATAGAAAAGATACATTTTTTTTTGTTGTAAATTTGCTAAAAATAAATATAAATAAAATAAGCAACGTGACTTGTCTAGTTCACAGCGTGATACAAATAAAAAAAAAAAAAAAATAAAAAAAAAGAAGCTCGTGTAGTAATGCTTAGATTGTTTTCTTTTTGAAAGAACCTAAATGCATTTTATCTAAGCGTACGTGCATATATCTCCTCAAAACTTTACTATAAATTTATAAAACTTTATTCATCCGTTCGTTCGTTCGTTTGTTCGTTCGCTCGTTGGTTTGTTCTGATGAACATTTTACGTCTCAGCATTTCATATTACGTGTTTCATTTATTATTATAATTTTTTTTTTTAAGAAATACAAAGTTTAAGCAAAAACAAATCGAAATTGAATTACATAATGACTGTTATAGATTGTATGTATTAAATGCAACAAAAATAAAAAATAAAAAAAAAACATATAAAACAAGCCAAAATTTGTACAGCATAATTTTTACATGACACGCCTAATTAGTTGCTTTAAATAATTTTTGCTGCGTAATATTTTTATCTTATCATTTGCCAAAAAAATAAAAAAAAAAAAAAAAAACACCATAAAAAGTTCAAAAAATACTTAAACCAAACTTAATATAAAATATTTGTATTGCAATAGTTTTATAGAAAACTAAATATCATTCTCAGATATTTATCGAAATCAAAATGGTGAAATGCTGATTTTCTCATGAATCATCCCATACAATAATACATCGGATACTCTGTATACTTGTTCTAAACTTATCAATTTATATTTATTTTTTTTTTTCTATAAAAGATTTTGACGTAACATATTTGAAATATTTCATGATCAAATTACCGAGAGAGGCGACAATGAGATTTGCCATTTGCGATAAAATATATGTATTATCAATTGAATGTATTTCTTAGGAGCTTTAAAAAATACAAAACAGAAAAAAAAAACAAGTTGTATAAATTACACTAGTTAACAGACAAAAAGTTTCTGGTTTTTCATGGATCTATATTCAGAAATTTCGAAATAGCGATACCCAATTATAAAAAATCTGATTTTAATTATTACTCTGTAACTTTCATTCTTTTAGTTCGATTTGAAAAATCTTAGATACAGTTTTTTTGAGGATATCTCGAGTATGATCCTTAAAGTCATTTATGGCATCTACGCTAAATTACATGGAAATAGATCAATGAGAATCCAGGAAACTTTTTGCCTGTAAACTAGTGTTTTTAATCGTACAAGCAACTGACTGACATAAAATAAAAAAAAAAAAAAAATTATTGAAATTGAATTTCATTTGTTTATCAGTAAATTTCAAATGTATTTGAGTATTTAGAAATTTTTTTTGCATAGTTTATTTGTTTGCTTCGAGTGTCGTATTATAAATCGAAAACGAAAAATAAAAAAACATCTGAAGTTTTTTTTTTTTACAGGTTTGAAAGACAACATAGGGCTTTGGATTTCTTGAAAACTTTTAAAGCTTAATATTATAGATGGAAATCAAATACACACGAAGCCAACGAGTGGCAAATACACCCATGAAACTCCTTGTATGGATTACGGGGAAATGTCTGATCTACAATTGTCGAAAGTTTCAATAAGTTCTACATTTGCAACTTCCCTATAGAAGGCATCGAAAGTTCAAAGCATCGCAGTCTTCAAAACGTATTCGGGAGTCATCATCATCATCATGATTTTTTGGCGCAAACAGTCTTTCAAAATCCGTAGTATTCCTTAATATCTGAGGTATCTCTGTTTAGACAATATGTTAGTTAATATGAATATTTTTCCTATAGTTTTCACTTCAAAATACACACATTCTCCTTGAACATTTTTACTAGCGCCCTATTTTAAAATTAAGAAGAGAATAAGAAGCTATAAGCTTCGAGAGATTTTTAGTTTTATCGTTAAGCTACATCAATGCAATTTTCTGGCTCTTCTTGGTTTGGAGTTATGTTGGAATAATAAAATACTATTTGGCACTTTTACGTAGACTTGCTACAGCTCAAAAGCGAGATTTGATAAAAAGCTGCTGCATTCTTCAAAAAAAATAATTGGTACAAAAATTAATCAGATACTTTCAAATCTTCGAATGTGAAATGCTTTCTGTACTATACAAATCTAAGCAATAATAAAAGTTTACATATTAAAATTAGAGACAATTTTTTTTTTTTTTTTCAAACTATTTCGAAGTAATATTGCAACACATTTTCGATATAAATTTTCAATTTGACAAATGTTCTTCCTGGGATTGCGTTACAAAAATTTTTCGAGAAAAAAAAAAAAAAAATAAAATAAAATAAAACTGCATCATATAATTCTCGCTTAAATAAATTCTCAATATATTTATTTTAAATTCTTAAACACTCAGTTTCAGCATAATCAGCAAAATCTATAATAATAAAAAAAAAAAAAATAACAATAATTTAATTGTAGCAAAGTATAAAAACTCTTCTATAGTTTCAAAGAAAAAACTCAAAATTAGATGCAAATAAGTATTCCGGAAATATATGGTGTATGTTTTTATATATTTTTTAAATAATATTTAAATATTATTTTCATTGAATTTTAGAAGAGTTTTGTAACCAAACAAAATAGATTTTCTATGACATTCCCCAATTATACTTAAAATAGTCTCAAATATCATTTTTGAAGTCTTAATAAATTGTAAAGTTATGTATTTTTTTGAACTGAATTGAATTGTAATATGAAACCATTTTATGAAATATTGTCTACGATTGTTGCCAATTTAAGCAGCAACTAGCAGCAAACTGATCTACAGACGTCGACAACATCGGACAATGGAGAGCAGTGCAAAAAAAAAAAATAATAATAAAAATAAAAATAAAGAATAATAAATAACACTGAATTCAGGCCAAAATTATACAAAAATAAAAATAAATAAATAAAAGTAAAAAAAAAAGAAAAAAATTAAACCAACAAAAACTTGGAACGATCATGATTCGATTCATATTGCAGACGTGTTGTATCTTTTTGTCCGATCAAATTTTTTTGTTAATCGAGTACAGTGGCATTTAATGCTTTTTATTTGTTGTTGTTGCTGTTGCTGCTGTCATCATCATGTTGATCATCATTATCATTATTAATAATAATAATCATCTTTAATATTATTATTGCATTACAACACTTTTAGTTTTTTTTTTTTTTTTTTATATACACGTCACATACATATAGTGTGAACGGGTATTATACGATTGTCGAAAAGTTGGTAACGCATTAATGAAGATTTTAGACTTTTAAGTAAATATTTGGACTTTGATCAACATGACGAGACTTATCGATACAGCCATGTACGTCTGTCTGTCTGTTGCGAGATGATTCATTCGCTGAGACTCAAAACTTAAGCTTTTCTCAGTTCTTGTTAGGTAGATCCTTGTCGGTTGACCCTATAAGGAATCGCACATAGAACAGTATGGTCCATAGTGATATCGAAAGCGGAGCTCGTTCAGTGATTACTTTTAATCTTTTAGTATTTCTGAAGAAGTTGTTGTAAGTCCTACTGGCCGCCTCTATCAACAATGCGATCCTAGGTGTACCTAGATACTTTATTCTTATCCTAGCATTAGCTAGAAAATTACAGATAAGGTGTCTCCACGACTCCCTATTCCTCACATTTCTTGCTTGCATCTGTGGATGTTATACCTAGAATTAGTGACCTGTTAGGGATGCCTACTACGTAGTAGTATGCAATCTCTCCTTTGAAGCTGCAGCAAGTAATGAGCAAGTTTTTCATTTGGCTGTCCAACAGCTCGTAAACATCAATGCCCCGATTTATAGGAATCCAGAAGATGTATATTTAATTAAAAGTATTTGGATGATGATGGATTTGATATGAATCAGGTAACTATATACATATATTGAATAAAGTTTAGATCGCTATATCATATAGTCCCTAAACAAAGAATTTCGTGTGACGGGTATTTAAGTTTCGGTTCAAAAGTTATTATTTTTTTTTTTTTTTTTTTCATTTCTGCATATCATTTCGATTTATTAAAATTTTTTTTTTAATATTTCCACTTGATACACGAGATTCTTCGATAGCGAAAAATAAAAAAAGAGAGCTGATTTAAAATATTTCAAAAAATTTATAAAAAAGTATGAAGCAAATTTTTTTTATAATTTTTCTAATCTATTAAGGAAATTGAGCCAAGCGATAACCATCACTAACTATGGAAAGCGGAAAAAATCTCTTAAAAGATCAATCAGGCGATTGGCAACTTTTTTTAATGACAGAGGTTCTTGATGTCGTTCCGATAAAGAGAAAAAAAGCTTAGACCTTTACAGATCAACGCTTCAGAGCATTTCTAGTAATCATAAGAAAACCTTGCAGCTCTTAGATACACCCATGTCACTATTCCGCCACTGTGTCTTTCTAATTTGATAACAAATTTTGTTGAGTGTGCATGTTATTTGGTACTTTCGAATTAAATTCATATAAATGCTTTAAAAAAATGTTTGTAAAATAAAATTATAAATGGAAACCAAAAAAAATATATTAGTATACATTTTTTTTTTAATCAAACCTTGCAGCGCTAAAAGTAGTTCTTAATCGATTGCTTAATTCAATGCTGTTATATGAGTAAAGCAGATCTTAACTTGCTTCACTCTACTCCTCTCTGTTCTTCTCACCACTACACCATTCAGTACAGCTCTTAATCAGTTGCCGTTCATTGTGCAAATCTTCAATAAATGTAATTACAGCTGGTGCGATCGCAGACCCAGTTCTACATTTAGATAAAGAAGAGAGCACCGCACGTGCCACATGCTGGTGCTGGTGCTGTAGCTGCTGTTTTGTTTCATTCTTTCTTTTTTTCTTTCGTCTTCTTTAAAGCAGCGAACATCAACTAGCAACGCATTGGTCAGAGTGAGTGAGAGAGAGAGAGAGAAGAGGTCGCAGAGCCTAACCAAATAAGCGACGATCGAGTGATTGTACCTTGCTGCGCAATCGATTTCCAAGTTCTTTAAAAGAAAATAAAAGAAAAATACGGCGTCAGCGACAGGTTAATGACATTTAAATGCGCTATCGCACTTTGACGAATAAATATAACCAATACCAATTATCCGCGACACAAAATAGAACACGAAAAAATATACATATGTAATGATCTGGAATCTGAAATTGCCCGCGAATTTTTAAGCATGGAACTATATTTGCCTCTTTGCCGAAAGGTCTTTTTTGTTATTGCTGGAATCATGTTCCCTCACGGTACGGATTACGAATCGAAGTAAACACTCGGGCTTTTTTTTTTTTTCTTTTTTTCATGACTAAAATTTTGCCTTTACATCATCACAAATGAAACTCTTGACAAAATTTCTTGCTGAATCAGTCGAAGTGTTTTATACATTTATACCCGCAAAAGGTTAAAAAAATAAAGGAAAAAAAAAAATTGATGCTGTGAGACGAATCGATTAGCATCCGTCTGTCCGTCTGTCTGTCTGTCGTCTGTCTGTCTGTTTATTTCTTCGCATTTTTTTGATGAAGATATATAGATATTACGCCGAAAGTAATTGTATGTTAAAACCAGTTGCCTTTAGGTGTCATACAAACTTACCAAAAAATTTGTATTAAAATAGGTATTATTATGCATGTATCACTCAATTGGGTAAAAACTCTTCTTTAAATCGAAGCATTCCTAAGTATAGCCCCACAATACCATTTTGAAATGTATTAATTATTTACAATTGGGTAAAAAACTTTTTATATCAACTAAAATGCCACGCCCATTTTTATGTATAGCCCCTACAAACTCACCGATTTTTTAACTTTTGTATGAAAAATCCATTTTTCGTCTATATATTTATAAATGTATATAAGCCACTGATGATCACACATAAACTATTCAAAGATTCGTGTGGCGGGTATTTATGCTTCGGTTCCACCGAAGTTAAAGTTTTTTCTTGTTTTTTGTAGCATTCTTTTGAATATTTATATTTTTTTTTAATTGACTTGTCACTTATTTCATAACACTCAATTCCTGTGTATGAAAATTTGAGGGTCTTTAGCCTTTTATACATTTAATGCTAGCGTTATGCCTAATTATATAAATACCTGCCAAGTCATTAATTTCAAGAGCTAATTATGCTGATCTTTACAAAAAAAAAAAGCCATGAAACATTCATTTAGTTGAAACTCAAAACCGAAGCTTTAATATCCTTCATAAAACCGAATAAATGTAAAATACAAAAGAATAAATAATTACACAGGTCGACACCGAAAATGATTCAAGCATCAGAACCAGGCTTTTCTCATAGATTTTTCATCGCTGATTGCGAATATGGATTTAGAAATGTTCCATCATGTTGAGATTTTGAGAAAAATTGGTTTAAAAACTTAAAAAAAAAAAATAGCAGATGAAACTGAGGTGATAGAAATACCAAATAAGGCTTAAATTGAACCATCCGTTATAAGAGCAGGGTCGAGAAAGCCCACTTCGAACAGCGAATACGGATGTCATTGCCCACTCTGATTGGTCCAAAGATTTTCCGTGTTATCTTTCTCTCTCAAACATGCCCAACGCCGTATTATACGCCTCTAATCAGATATGATCCAAGCTTCTGAGCCATACATCAGGACCGGCATACTTGCATAAGCATACTGAGAGGAAGTTTTCTACAATATTGTCCAAGTCGTATTGATGTTCTGCGGGTGCTTACCAAGTTATAGCATATAGCCCTCATAAAATCTGTGGTGAAAAGAAAAAAGTGCTTAAGTCGACTTAAGCAAAAATAGTACTACGCTGATCTCCGTATTGAAAAGTACCTCCATGCAAAATTTGAATTATTTTTTACGATTTTTCAGGAATTTATAGACAAATTAATTTTTGCTTAATCTTACTTTTGCATACAATTTCAAATTATTTTAAAGTTAACTAGGAAAACGATAACTTCGGTGGAACCGAAGCTGCAATACCCGTTACACAAGTGCTTAGATTAAATTTCACGATGAATTTGGTCAAATTTGTATGGAGGCTTTATGTTATATAAGCCCGATCCTTACCATATCGAAAGTGTTCACTTAGATGGACATTGGAATTGATTTTACCAAATTTAATTGAATTCATTCAGAAATAATAAATGTTTTCATATAAAATCTCGAAAATGGGCGGTAAGTTTGTATGGAGGCTACACCTTTAAAATGGGCGTGGCGCCTTAGATTTGACATTGGATGACGTAAAGTATTCTTACCCTATTTGGATTGAATATGTTTATAAATAATACGAATTTTCATACAAAAAATCGAAAAAAGTGGTAAGTTTGTATGGGAGCTATTTTTAAAATGGGCGTGGCACCTTGGTTCTGACATACAAACTAACTAGGAGCACAAAAGCTTAAATTTCAAATTTCAGGTCAATATCTTTATAACTTTCCGAGTAAAACGCATCGCAACAGACAGACAAACAGACAGACAGACGGACATGGCTAAATCGATTCGCCTCATCGAGCTGATCATTAATATATATACTTTATGGATCTCCGATGCCTCCTTCAATGCGTTGCAAACTTTCGTACAAACTGAATATACCCGATTCACTATGTGTAACGGGTATAAAAAGTGCTCTCCTGCAAAACGGTAAAATCAGACTTAAGCAGTTTTTCCTTTTTACCACAGAAATATGCACAAATCCAATTTTTTTTTTTTTTATATTTTGAACAATTTGGACTCCAGACACTTCCAAGACGAAATATGCAAATGCAATGCAATTGAGTAAGCTGGATTTTTGCATTAAAGGAGACATCGTAGACCCTAGAAAGAATACATATACATTCTTGATCAGCACAACGAGACGAGTTGATTTGAATTGATTTGATTGGTTCGTTGGATTCCTAGTTATGAACTTATAAGTTATACTAGTCACGACATAGCCACGATATAGCTATGTCCGTCTGTCCTTTTGTCCGTCCGTTTAATTTGCTTAGTTTTAAAGATATTTACCTGAAATTCGAAACTTAAACTTTTATATGCAATTTTTTATTTATTTCTAAGAGAAAAAAGTTCACTTTATTTTATTATTATTATTTGTAACTTTAAGATAACTTTGTCCAAGCATCTACCCTATTAAACATGCAGCATGCTCTACTATTTTGTAACAGCTGCTGCTGCTGCTGCTGCTGTTGGCTACTGCTGCAACATAAACTAAACTATGGATAACAATAATAATTTATAATGAAATTATATCTTACAAGCCCTTCTATTTTTTTTTTTTTTTTTTTTTTTTTACATGCGTTTACTTTGTTGAATGCTGCACGATAGTCTCTACAATGTAAGACAGATGAGAGAGAATGAATGAATGGAAAAAAATTTCAAAAAAATTGAAAGAAAAACACCTGTTCAGACCTTTGCCTCATCAATTTCGACTCTGTTGCTGTTCTTTAGAAGACGTTGAACTTCGTAGTCTGCGTAATCGAAACGATGTACGAGTATGTACGACATCTGCGTGAGTTGTCCAAGTACGCTGAACCGAAAAAAAAAATGAGAAAAAACCGAAGATCGAAGATCAAATCTTCATTGAAATGAGATCGAGATCGAGAGCAGTAGTTGTCAAATTGTCGCTAATAAAGCAGCAAGTAAAACCGATAAAAAATAATTGAAATCTGCATAAAAAAAAAATAAAGAAAATAAAGAAACAACAAAAGAAATTAATTTAAAAAAAAAACTGACAGTTTTAATATTTATTTTTAATATTTCTTTTTTCACTACCCCTCCCGATCTGTGGTTGTTTAGCTGATATGCGAAGTATGTTATTGTGTGTACATTTGGAGAGCCAAAGTAGACATGTGCGTTTTTCATTGATAAAGCGTTTAGGGGTTCAAACTTGGTTGCGGTTTAAATTAAATTATAGTACTACTATGTTAAATAGTAAAGTGGAGAGGACTAACAAAAGTTTAATTAAAAGTTTTATAATATGCTGGAGAAACATTGAAAGAATAGCAGCCAAAAGATTTCAAAAGAACTTTATTGAAATCTCTAAAATCATATTATTTTGCCATATAAATCTAAAGTTAGTCTCTTGTGTCGACATGTGTTAATATTGTTAGCAAAAAGAGTGATTTTTGAGTCGCAGTGTGATTAGCAACAGTGACTAGAAAATCGATGTGACTGCAAACAGTTATAAAATCGCAGTTTGCGAAAAATAATTAGCGATTACTGAACAGGTTCACGGTTCACAAAATCGACGATAACTAATCACTGAGGAACATCAAAATCGCAAATCATTACTTTCAGTCACAGTGCGACATGGCGATTTTTTAAATCACTGTGAAAAAATCACCGAAATTCAAAATTTGGCGATGAATTTATACTGTTATACCAAATATGGGCGTGGCACCCGCGTTTTGAAAGACGAACTACTACTAGTATCAAAACGGCACAAATTTGTATTTCAAGAGGCTACACCTTAGAGTGGGCATTTTGGCTATGAGCCAAGAAAAACGTAAGTATCGAGTTTCAGCTCAATATCTTTAAAACTGAGGACTCGCAACAAACAGACAGACAGACGTGGCTAAATCGATTCGTCTAGTCGTGCTGTTTATGTATATACTTTCTAGGGTCTAGGATGTATCCTACTTTTGTAAAAATTATAAAATTATCAGTTTACTTTTCCAGCAAATAATCGAACTTTTGTTAGTACCTCGTATAAATTTAAATTTGTTTTCTTTTATTTTTCTTTTTTTTTTTTTACCAATAATAAGTTTTTTTTTTCCGATAAACGACTTTCAAATTGTGGCACAAATTTGCGGTATTCGTTTGGTATTATCAGCTGCATATTTTAGTATATGTTTATTTTATTTTCTGGTTAGTTTTTTTTTTGTTCTTGATATTTATTATATTTAAGATAAAAAAAGAAGAATCAGTAAACAGTCAGTATATGTTTGTACATTGATTTCGATGGAATACGGAATCGCTTCTCATAGTTACTGCTTCTTCGATTGTGTGCAGAGCAGCTGTCATATGCGTATTAATTGCATATGTAATACATATTTCCATTAAATAAATACAAAATCAAAATCATAAATTTGTGGTCACTTTTTAATTAAATTCATTTTTTCGATTAATTGTCTTATCTACAAAATTTATATAGGAGAGTTCTTGTCTTAACTGACCAATTTATCAATGTACAACCGAAACCGCTAATGCAAGCAAAATGACTTTTTGATTGTAACTTAATTTTGTTTATTTTTTTATGTAGCTAAGTTTTTCCGATCCGTGATTCTCTGGAAATTGCTAGAAATATGATATGATATGATACGCGTCACAGTGTTTTCAGATGTCACAATGAATTCAGAAGAAATAATGGAAAAATATGTTTCATTTTCATCGTAACACATTCATTCTTTAGTTTGTCTGAAAATTTGTTTGTACATATTTAGCAATTATAATCTTTAAACGGAAAAAATTATTCTTAAATACGGTGCTCCGTCTTATAACTCAATAAAAAAAAAAACTGCTATAAAATTGATATTTGCTTTCAGCTTGGCGTATATGCGTGAATATGGTGGTCCTGTGGCGATATGTAAAGCGAAAAGTTTAAAACGACAAACCAGAGTCCCTGGACCAGCCAAATATGTCGTGAAATTAATGGTATTCCCAGAAATATGCTGCAAAAAGTGTTGGAAAATGTTGAAAAAAGGACAAACCTTTGCTTTTCGACTTATCGGCCCAACGAAAATCAGTTTTTTTTTTTTTAAATTGAAATTAATTTACTCTTTTAAAACGACAAATCGATCGAATTCTTTAGAGATATGAAACAATTATTTTTTATATTATTCCCAATGTCTACTCTTTATATTTAATTTATTTTTTGTACCTTTTAAAATTGTTTAATCGAAATAAAATCGATTTAAATTGCACCAGGGCTAGATATTTTTTTTTTAATAGCTTTTAACTATGTCAGAAACATTTGAACTTACCCCAAGTCCCAAAACTTACGGTTTTCACAGTCCTTAATCTTTAAACGATTAAAGACCAAGATGCCACCCCAATTTTTTGAATAAAACCCCTATTTAAATTTTTACATATTTTTTTAAATTAAAATATTTTAAATTGGAACTGATTTTATTTAGTAAAATTAAGAAAAAACACTTCTAACAGCAACCTATGTTCTGAAAATGACCCACTGGTTGAGGTGGGACCACTACAGCATATAGCTCCCATAGAAATCTTCCGCCATTTTTTTGAAAAAGTTGTTTATTTATTGAGTCAAACATGAACAAAAGTTAGCATTATAGCCTCCATTTTCATCGAACTCACTTATTCATTTAAAAAAAGTTAGTCCAATCATCGTGTGACCGGTTCGGTCTCCTCCAACGATGTTAAAGATTTTCCGTTAATTTTTGTTTGTTATTTTTTTTTTTTGGCAAATACAACCTCGATTTTTTCTTGCTCGGATGCTGCAAAAAGTTGTTTTTAGATGTTTCCCAATGATTTATCCTACTCTTTATAATAACTGGTGTAGGACCCCTCCGAAGTTCGTTCATAAGAAAACCTGGTACCATTTTTTGACAGCGAAATGACCTTTGAGTTTTTGATCAAATAGTCTTATTTAGCTATCTTGAGAACCATATTCTTGTTAATTACCCCGCAAGCTCCCCAATGGCTTCCAGTGTTCCACGCCCATCTTTAACTTCGGAACAAGATAAAATACCTGTGAGCCTAATTTTATTTTAAAAAAAAACTATATATGTATATTTTTATATCAATATAATTAAAATATTTGCATAAATTTCTACTTCATATAAATTTTCAACTTTAGTTAATTTTCTATTGCCACGTGGCACCTTTTTAATACTGAAAAGTATCAAAACCCAAATTTGAGTCATTTTTACCAGTAGAATAAGTCTTTTAAGAAAAACATTTGAAAATGGGCTTTAATTTTGCATTTGTCTTCATCTAACACAATGGGATTTCACCTTGGTATTCATTCGGGTCGTTAGACTTGCTCTTACTCAGTTTAAGCGCAAATCTCAAATATTTCATTAAGAAGTACAAAAGTTCGATGATTGCTCGATCATTTGTAGGGCTCGTATCTCATGATGCGCATGGCACATTGGAAAAGATATTCGTTAAAAAAAATAAAAATGAGAGTAATAATATGCATAAAGCCATTTTCATGCGCATGCAAAGTTCGATAAACGGTAAGGTTGTATGCCAACCTAAAATGGGCGTGGCAATTTGATTTTAATTCGTAAACTATTTTATCGGACTAAAAAAAGCTTAAGTTCCGAGTTTCAGGACCACAGCTTTAAGATCTGAGCGTGAATCGCATAAATAAGCAGACGGAGCTTAGACGGACGAACAGCCTGCCAGACAGCCTGACAGTGGCTAAATCGACTCTTTGAGTCTTGCTGATCAATAAGGGAGAGTTCAATTGATAGGGTCTAGACGTCTCCTTTAATGCGTAAGCAAACTGTCTGCAAAATGACAATACGCCTCCCCCTAAAAGGAGAAGCGGAAAAAAAAAATATAAATTTGTCCGTTCTTTAGTGTTGCTGCTACTACTGCTGCTGTTGTTGTTGGTGTTTTTAATGATGATCATTTTTAATGACGCTGGTGGTGGTTCTTTTTTAGAGGCAATAGTTATAGTAACGGTTTTATGTAATAAAGAACAAGTGTGAAAATTTAATATTTTATTTAATTATTCTTATGTAATTATTTGGAAGCTGTTCAACTACATCAAAATATTTCGATGTTCGGTATTCAACTTTATGGCATCATACGGATCGACTTGCTTTTGAAAGCACTTAAAGCAACGACTCATTTGTACTGTTATGTACCCGGATTTTTTTATTCAAATCGTTCCGGGAAAAGATATCTAGGTGGGTACACATGTTCTTAATTACCAAGCTAACATTTTAGCGGCATCTGTCAAGTGTTTTCATTTGCTGTCAAAGTGTTTCAAACTTTTGTGCATCCGAGAAGTGTGGCAGATTTACCTCTTTTCGGACGATCATCGAACATTTCGACCGACGAAAAAGTCGATAAAATCTAAAATGGTACTTCATCTTCTTCATTTGAGTACTAGAGAGATTGGTAGTGAGGTAAACATCTCTCATAACATTTTGATAGGAGTCGCTGTTCGACTCATTCCGAAAGAGCTGAATTTTTTTTAGCAAAAAACGCATCGTAAGATGGTCGTTGAAGGCATGCTTTCTCGACCCATTTCCGACTCCAGCTTCATGAATTGTAACATAACTGGAGACGAGACTTGGGTGTATGAATATCACAGACAAACCAGTCAAAAATCAGCCGAATGGTACCTACCGAACCAAAAAAGTTAAGATAATGCTCACCGTTTTCTTCGATTTTCGTGATGTAGTTTACTCAGAATTTCTCCCAGATGTTCAAACGATACATAAAGAATATTATCTTTCCGTTTTGAAGCGCCCACGCGAAAGCCTCATCAGAAAACGGCCGGAATTGTGGAAGAACAACTCGTTGACTTTGCACAACGACAAGGCGCCATCTCATCGAGCCATGGAGCCATCACCGTAATCCCCAGATATGGCTTAATGTGACTTATTTCTGTTCCCAAATCTAAAATTGCTTATTTTGAAGCCGAAACAATAAATTCCGATGTTTAAATTTAAAAAAATGTATCTCTTTTTTTTTTAAAAATTTCCGGATAGTTATTTTACACTATACAAGCCGTTGAGTGCCATCGAGAAAAATGAGTAATAAACCAAAGAAATGTTGTCTGAAGTATGCAGCAGGTGGTTTAAAACTATCCTCCAAAAACATGGATGGGTCATTAAGATAGATTAACCAAGACTTTGGAATGATTCAAAAACCAATAAAATTTGGTGCCATTTTCTAAAAAACAGAACAAAATAATATCTTGTTCCAAACTTAAATATCTTTTATCAACAAACACGCATGTCATTGCATTTGTATGTATGTATGTGTTTTAAACTCAGATATACACATACATACATAGTAAGTAGTAATAAAGTTGAGTCATCTTGTCAACCGAGAAGTCAACAAGGCCGCAACAATTCCTCCATTACAGCAGCAGCAGCTAAAGAAGGAAGCGCAGAAGAAGTAATAAAAGAGAAGGAACGTTTCACTTGACTTGCTACACTTCCTTCCAGACAGACAGACAGACGGACAGATTGCGCTGCATATTACTAAATTCCAACGAAGAGTTTACCCCTACTGAATATACTATCGTGTATATATATATAAATACTCCTGTTGCATTGTAATGCAGAATATATGTAGCTTCCGAAATCTACACAAAGAGCAAATTATTATTATAATATTAGACCAAGTGAAAGATTCTGATGTAGGCTACATTTGAATGAACATGACAACAACGACGACGACGATGATGACGATACGATGATGATGTGGATGTGGATGACTTAGACAAAGCAGCTGGTATGTATGTATATAAGCGACGCACTCTTTTTACTAAAACTGGCACACGTTTCGCTTGGCTAAAGATCATTACCGATGTCGACCGTTTGCGTCCAGAGTAGTAGTTTATGTGGAGAAAAGGGAACATGAAAGTTGTGTGCTGTAGGTTTGCAATCGTTAAAATAATCTTGCAGCAAGCTTGATCTTCATTTATTTTTACAGGTTCATAAACTTGATGCATCAATGACTTGGATGTTGGCTAACCAAAGACAACAAAAGCAGGCATATACTCGTAGAAAGCCATTGTATTTCATTCATTCTCTCTTTCTCTCTCTCTCTTTCACATTTGCAAATTGTGCACTGATCTCTAAGCGCAAAGCATGTTGTCTGTTGTCATTAAAAAAAAAAAAAAAAAAAAAAAAAAAAGATGCTTCGTTTCACTCCGGCCAGCATAGGCCATACTAAACTATGTATATGATCAGCAGCAAGACACAAGAAGAAGAAGAAGAATAAGCAGAAAAACACACGATCACCAGCAGCAGCAAAAGTGCTCTCCACTATAGCCTGCTCTGTTACGCCTCAACGATTTCTGAACTGTGCTGTGCTGTGCTAAGTTAGCCTCAAACCTTCATCATCCACAATTCATGATCATCATCATGATCAGACCGAAAGATATTACAAAGTTAAAGTTGATGTTGATGATGTTAGCGTTAGCTTTGGTCTGTTTAGTCTAGCCAATCGTTTGTTTCGGATGTTGAGGTTCTTCTCTTAAGTGCAGTCATTTTTATCTGTGACTGGTTTTGTGTTCTACGTTTTGTCTTTCCCCCTCCCCCTGTTTTTGTTTAACACAAATACTAAGACAATACATATTGACTTCATACTGTTGCTCTCTGTTCTGGTTTTCCTCTTAATTTTTATATATTTTTTTTTTTTTGTACATCAATGATCACTGAACCGTTTACGTTTTTGAACTGTTTCAAGGTCTGCGTTTTTTTTTTTCGCCTAGCTATGCTACTATATTTCCCTCTGTTTACTGATTTTGCTACATACTCGTATATATGTATTTAGTACGATCTTCATTATGAACATTTCTCATGGTGCGTTAGTTCCAAACTTTTGCTTTTGTTCCACATACTCGTATGCTGCATTATATTCGTCGTATTCGTCGTATCTGTTTATGTTGTCTGCTTGCTGTACACATATGAAGAAGTGATTACATTGCATGTAAGCACTTAAACTGTCAGCAAAATGTTTTTTTTCATAAGCACTATTATTAGATGCTTTTTTTTTATATATATATATATTATTATTCTCTAGACTTACCTTACTCCCTTTCTCGGCACGCCTACACCTAAATTATTTTCTGTTTTTATTTTTTTTTTTATTTTTTGGTCCACAGTTTCTATATGATTCTATGTAATAATTATATATTTACTACACGTTATGATTGAATAGAAAGTATCTTATGACCACTGAAGCAAATCTTTTTTTTTTTTTTAAAGATACAATTGCTACATTGCTATATTTTGTCATGTTTTGCGTTTTGCAATATCCTTAAATATTATATAAATTATAGATTCGGAAACTCGTTTGGAACTAACGAAATGGTACACCGAGAATGTACAAAAACCATGTTTTAAATACAAATTCCACGCAAGAATTCCTTGGAGCGCAAGTTTCCAAGTAAAAATTACGCAACTATTGAATTGTTACACCAAGAATGGTTTAAACCATTCCATATTATTTCTTTGACACAACGGCTTTCGAATTCCACAGAAATAAATTCAAAACAATTTATCTTAATTCTTTTTTTCTTTGAAGGCGAATCAAAGTAAAATATATGTACGCAACTTTTGAAATTGTACAGTAAGCTTTTGTATGTTAATGTGACGAAATGTCTAGACCAATACTAGGCAGTTCGGGGGAAAAAACTGTTCAAAATTAAAATATGCTCTATGTAAACATAGAAATTAAAGAAAAAAAAAAACATAAAAATTAAAATAAATATTTTCTTTAATAAAATAAATCTAAATATATAAAATAGTACAAAATATTTCTATGTCCGCTCTGTATTTTTAAACTATCTAACCGATGAGTACCAAACCGTGTTCGATTTGAAAGGCAATCATTCAAATATAATTATAGTCCCTTAAAACAATGTATTCGGTTCATGCAATGAAGTCGATATTCGATTTTTTCTGTTCAACAAGTTTTTTACTTATTTGTATTTTTATACCCTGTTACACTAGTGTAAACAGGTATATTCAGTTTGTCGGAAAGTTTGTAACGCATTAAAGGAGGCATCATAGACCCTATAAAGTATATATATTCTTGATCACCTCGACGAGACGAATCGATTTAGCCGTGTCCGTCTGTCCGTCTGTCTGTGTGTTGCTGCGCGATTTATTCGCTCAGTTTTAAAGATATTGGGCTGAAATTTTAAACTTAAGCTTTTCTAGGTCCTGTGTAGTTTCTATGTTAAAATCAATGTGCCACGCCCACTTTTAGGTATAGCTCCCATACAAAAGTACAACAATTTTTCAAGTTCTTATATGAAAAAAAATGTATTTATAATGCGAATGGCTTCAAATATGGTTAAAATGTTTCTTTTACCATGCCAAATCTTCAGTTTAAATTTGGTCCAAATCGGACCGCGAATTCCCTAAATTTTTAAGAGTATATTTAATTTGTTTTGTATTTTGAAATAAAATTTAATACAAATGCTGCACACGAAGGTCTATCAACGTCAAATGATGTGTAACAGGTATATAGTATAAACTTCGGTCCAACCGAAGTTAACTTTTTTTCTTGTTTTATACTAGTTTCACTGCAATAAAAAAGAGGTATTTTTACAGTGCGTTTTTTTTTTTGTATGTTTTGCATTCCAGAGCCAATATATTTTGATTACAAAATCCAAAAGTACAAAAATGCCAGCGAATAGGATTACAATTGGCCAAAAGCATACAACGTAATAGCGCACGCCGGGTATGCGCTAGATTTACTATAAATTTTCAAGTATACAAATACAAATTTTGAAACAAAAGGTAAAAAAAAAAAAAGGACAAAAATCTTGAAAGAACATAAAGAAGCGAAAAATACACTAGGGTGGCAACCTGCAAACCATAGTGCGCAAAATGCTTTTTTGACAGAAGTATGAAAATAAATTACCTATTCTTGAGTTTTTTTTCGAATTCTATTTGGATTAGAAATTTTCAAATAGTAGCAAACTGTATATACATAGTGGCAACCTGCAAACCTGTATTGTATGCAAAAGTTATTATTCTTCTCCATCTTTGTACTCAAGTTATACGAAGTTTTCTATATAGAACATGCAAGTTAAATTTGTCGATTCTTATAGAATGTTCAAAAAATACATTTCATCTGGTCTTTCGTATCTTCGCTGTAGTATAGACCTATAAATTATTGATATTTGTTAATCTGTGATTCCATTAATGAATATCATTTTGAAATAATAATGTGCGAATCTTTACGTACATCAATCAGCATGATTTATATTTAACTTGTTCAAATTAGACACCTATAATCTCAGCAGACAAAATCAAAATCTTCACATTAAATTTGAAAATATACGAAACCTTGAACTTAAGCCAACATTTTTTGTGTTAGCAGAGCAAAACTTCCTCAAAACCTCAAAAAAAAAAAAAAAATACACAAAAAAGAATCAATTTGCAAAACAATTTAAGCCGTCTGCTTACGACAAAAAGAAAAAAAATACAGAAATAAATTCCAAATAAATAATTTCAAATTGCTAGTCTACCAATTTTTTTTTTTTTTTCAGTTTTATGCGATTGTTTCACAAAATCGTTCATCTTCTCGTTTAACGTTCACACGCTGCGCACAATCATTGAAAGAACATCGCAGCGCGGGTGGAGCAGATGAATGCCTCTGGTGGCTGTGCTATGCTTTGTCTTGTTGTTGTTGTTGTCGTTGTCGACCCAGCGTCCATGCTTAAGTTTATGGTCATCTTTCATTGAATTTCATTAGCATTTCATGTATGTATATGTGTGTATCTTAATTTGCCATTGTCTTGAAAACTTACTTACTTACTTACTGTCAGATACTCGTACTCTGGCGCAGTTCTCATTTGCTGCTGCCTCCCTGTTGTCTGAAATTGTTTTATCCATTATCATATATGTATCTGCTGCATACATCCGCTTTGCTCGCTTGAATTTGTTATTTTTATTTGTTTGTTTGTTGGCCGGCAGGCATGGACAAAAGCTAAAAATACAAAGATACAAATATATACATATATACGAGTATATGGCACAGACAGACGCGCAGATTCAAGATCAAAGTGGTCATAAAAAAAAAAAAAAAACGGAAAGAGAAAAAAAAAAAAAAAAAAATCCAAACCAAAGGGAACAACAAAAACGTTTCATATCCGAGAGTCCATAAAATCAGCGCAGTGTGCCCCCAAGTGAGCTTCACTGAGTTGTATTGCTGGTGCTGCTGCTGCTGCTTTTGCTGTTACTGTTGCAGATACATTCGCATTTGCGCATCGCGCATTCAGACATTTTTTTGTTGTTGTTGTTGTTGTTGTAGAAATGAATGAAGATTACTGCTGCTGCTGTACTTAATAATCATGATGGCGCAGTTCATGATTATGAGACTGTTTGCTCGAGTGAGTATCTGTGATTGTATCTGTGATTGTATGATCGAGCAGAGTATGGCGTCAACAAAGTGTAGTAGTAGCAACAACAAAATCAAAAAAAAAAAGAACGATAATAAAAGCAACACACACACACACATGAACTCTGCAACAAAAATAAAAATAAAAATAATTGTTTCTTCCTATCGCTTTTACACTCATTGTATGTCATGAATGCCTGGCTGCTGTGCCAGAGTGCGCAGATACATACATACATACATACACATACAAACATATAAATTCATTGCTTTGCTTATACATGCATACATACACATATGTGGCTATTTATGGACTATAGCTACATACATACATATGTGTATGTATGTGTTTATATTTGCTCCGCTAGCAGCAAATGATGACGACCGGCATCCAAACAGCTACAATAAAGCAAAAAAAAACAAAGCAGCAGATACATTTGTATCTACAGATGCTTATACGCTTATTTGTCTGTATATGTATGTCTGTCTGTCTGCATGTCTTTTGGTCGATCTATTCATCTCTCTTTTCTTTATTCATCTTTGTTTTTATTGTAGTTGTTGTTGTTGTTTGTCTGTGATTTCTTGTTTTAAACAACAGCAGCAGCAATGGTGAAATACGACAACCCCCGCAACGCCATTTGCTTTAGCAGCCTAATGATGCATGCGAGTATACATTTACATATACATATGTGTATGTATGTATGTGTTCGTATGAATCTTTCTATCTTTAGATGTCGTTTCTTGTTTTTTTTTTTTTTTTTTGTGAATGATGTGCGCCATTGGCTGCTGTGATTTTGTTAGAGGCGTAATACTAAGTGGTAAACAGGTATTGATATAAATTTGTCAGAGAGTTTTTAAATTGTTTTTTTTTTCGGTCAATATAGATGACATAGTATAGATTGGCAAGTTACTATAGGATGACGTCACTTATAAACTGATGAATAGGGCACTTAAAGTAGTATCCTCTTCCGCTCTGTGAGTAATTTTAAATAAGTCGGAACTGGAAGATACAAAACTTCCAAATTTAATCCTCCAAAAACTAATGGTGTTACCCTTAAATTTTTAATGCCACATTCCTAGGACTTATTCCAGACAAGAAGCTTCACTGGAATAACAACTAAGAAGCAAAACTTAGGAAAGCTTACACAGCACTCCTCATTTGCAAAAAGGCGATACATTCGATATATACGACTATTGTAAGACCCATACTGCTATATGGGATCTTAGTATGGTAGCCATCTCTCTAAAAAATATGATACAAAGAAGTGCGGAGTTATGCATAAGTGGAACACTACAACTGAAGCACTAAATCTGGTAGGTTTGGAAGCAGCCTCTTTACCAGCCATTAGACTCACACACTGCAAAATGGTGTGCATTTAAGTTCTAGGACACTCCATGATTTCTAAATCTCTTGAAGGACTTTCCATCTAACATCGACTACTGTGTCCCAAATGTAGACTTTAGGAAGAGATACAAAATGACTATATCAAAGCGTCATGACTGGAATAGACAGTTGTGGATGAAAATAACCTCCATCAGCATATATACGGGTGGATCCAAGCTCAACAGACAGGTTGGGGGAGGTCTCTACTCTAATGATCTGGGAACTGACACATGCTTCCTAATCACTGCCGTATTTATCAGACAGAGGTCATAGCAATAAACGAAGCGATGAATCTTCTCAAGTCTTACAATCGTAAGAGGTCATATGATATCATCAAAATGAACAGAATAGATATTGTCTCACTGATAGCAGTAGCCACGGCACACTGTCTCATAGGTACTCATGCTATGAGGATAAGCGTCCCCATTAACGGTGCCAATAAGGAACTCCTTCTCTGTCATTGCCCAGCGCTGAGTTGAAAATGTTTGGAACATTTGGAAAAGTATTTCTTAGAAGATCTATCGGAAATAACAGTGATCGAAGTCAGAAGCCTATTCAAATATGTTAAGGCGACAAAATGGTGTTAGCCTAAGGTCCTATGTCTCTAAGCTGTTTTTTTTTATTAAGATCATGTGGCACCACAATGGGCCTCTATTGGCCCTGCTTTCGGCTTCTAACGTCCTGTACATTAAGTAGTGGCTCCCATCCGTCTGTCCATCTGTCTATCAATTATGATATCAAATAAAAGTTTATATCACGACTTACAATCGTCATCCTTGTAGTACCACTTGCTCTTCTAGTACACAAGTAGAGTTTCCATACCGACTTTCTAAAGCTAAACATTTTTTTTTTTATTTTTCATTCTGCTTTAACAGTTTTGATGCTTAATGTTTTCGTAAATATATACGACTGCAATTAAAATCACAAAAACTTTTCTTAATTTTGTACAAAAAAATTAATTACAATAAAAATAAACAAAAACATAGTCGGGAAAAAAAAATCAATAATGTATTTTATAGATGCTGTTTGGAGACACACCCACAACACAACACAACAAGAAAAACAAATAAAAATAAAAAAAAAAGCCAAAATGAAAAAGCTAGCAAACAGAACACACCTTAAATAAACACTAAAAAAACTTACAATAATAAAGGAACTTACATACATACACATACGTACGTATGCCTTACAGACTCAATTCATGCACAAGAGTCAGTCACATGCAATGAGTTACCAGGATAAAAAAAAAAAAGAAATGTAACAGCACCAAAAAACACATTAAAATTATTCTCCAGAGACCAACGCACTATGTACTACGATGTGCGACGTTTCTTTGTTAAGAATCAACGAAGCGGAACAGGACTCAGGAGGAAGCACATTTATATACATATATGTATACATAATATACACATATACAGGGTGCACCGTTTTGTGATCTCCTAAGTTTTTGAGTAGACACAGAAAAATATCTTATTATGTATCCATTTAGCTGTACAAAAGAGAAATATTATATAGAAGCTTTACATTGTGAAACACAAAACGGAGCACCCTGCACATATATGTATTTATGGATACAGAATATTTTAGATACATATGTACAATATACATAAGCTTTATAAGGAAAGACACAAGTCAACACATACAGACGAGCATGAATAATATCCAAAAAAAAAAAAGTTTTGTATAATAACACTGAAGCCGAGAATGCTCGACTGCAAGATACCCTGTACCCAATCTTTATGTCACTTAAGTCAGGAGAGTCTAAGTTTTATATATGATGGCCCTATCTTTTATAGTCTCCGAGATAATCTCTCTCATACGGCGGACAGCATGACGAACAGACAGATACACAGACGGACGGACGGACATACAGACAGACAGAGAGATAGACATAGCTAGTTCGAGCTAGTGCATTTGCAACACCCTGTACACACAAAAAAAAAACGCTGATTATGGAGGGACTCACATATTTTTAGCGTGTTCATAGCATCTTTAATGTTAATAGGAGAGCGCTTTAAAGCAAATACATGACAAATACTACACCTGACATCTTGCACGAAATGTCAGCGATATGTCGTCGAGAGAAAAAAGTTTCAGTGTTTATCGGGTTTAGTGATTACACCAAACATCTATAAATAAATACACTCGAACTTTTTATAGTGAATTGCAATAAGAGCGAGAGCTTGTATATACAGGCTCGTTCGTTCTACAAACAATTAGAGTGCTTGTAGCATTATTTCTATACAATGCACACTGGTTCCAAATTCAAATTTTTTTAGCAGAAATACATTAAATAAATATACTCACATCCTTTTCATTTCATTATTATCTGATATATTCTTTACTTCCAAAAAAAAATACTTTTTATTAATTAAACCCCTTTTTTATCCAAAAAAAAAACTCTTAATAAAATTCTCTTTTTTAAAACAAAAAAAAAAAAAAAAAAAATATTAAAATCCTCTTTTTTATACAAACAATAAAAAATTTAGAAGTTAGGACAATCCTTAATAATCCGGTATACTTTTCGAGTACCCCACTAATATAAGGACAACAATTTATACAGATAGAATTCGACAACATATGTGTATGTATGAAACCTTATGCTTTCACTGTCAATTTACTTATTCATTCCTGTGCGTATCCATGTATTTGTGATAGTTACATAAGCATAATATTTTTATTACACAGAAAAATACACCTGCTCCGGGTTGTTATGGCAGTGCCAACAATTTTTGTACATAATATCTCTTCGGTTTTTTTTTTTTTTTTTGTTTTATATTTCCATCTTAAATATATTTTGCTGCTGGACAGTAATCCCATTGTTGAACTGGCTTGTTTGCGTGTCTATATCATTTTTTTTTTTTTGGCTTCATTGTACACAACACCCACCTTCAGCTTAATTTTCGCTTTCAGAGAATACCTCGTACATTCATCGCTGTTTGTTGATTTGATTGTGTCTAGGGAAGATGTACATAAATATTAATTTGTAAATTTTGTTATAATTTTGATTTTTAATATTTAAAATCGAAAATAAACACTTCGAATGGAAATCACGCAAAATGGCAGAAATACACCATTTTACGCAGTAAAAATTGCCAAATTTAATTGGTTGTGTAGCAGCCTCCCCCAAAATGAATAATAAATCACAGCGGGTGTACTCAAGTTGTACTCATGACTCATTAACCAATCGAGATGCGTATTTAGTACTATATCAAGGATTTTATTAACTTTTCTATGAGTCAGCAACGCAGAGAATAAAAACGTTTGCATTGGATGATTGTAATGATGGTGATGATGATAATGATGATGATTACGATGTTGCTGATGGTCATTGTGCCTCATTAGGTGGGTGGAAGATGGTGGTGGTGGTGATAATGGTGATGGCGTTTGTTGGCCTCTGTGCTGGCCTTGCGTGTGCTGCTTTTTGGTGGTTGTTTAGATACAGATACGAAAGTATCTACGTATATGTACATTTATGTCTACGTGTACAAGGTCCGTTTGAATTTTTATATTTTTTAGATAATTTGTGATGTGTTTTTAGATAGAACTTCAATTTAGGATGCATCAATGATTTGATACATCCAAAATTTATTCTGTTAAATTTTGGATGTATCAGACCATGAGTCCCAATTTTTAAGTTAAAAATACCGTTACAACAATAATTTTCTAGAAAATTATAGAAAATGTAAGATGTTATAGTTTCCCGATTCTTATTATATCGATGGTGAGCACATAGGATGATATTAGATGTGTTTTTACCCAATTTGAAATGCATAAATTCATAAATAATTACCATTTTCAAACAAAAATTCGAAAATAGTCGGAAAGTTCGTATGGGGGCTATAACTAAAAATGGGCGTGGCAACTTAGTTTTGACATCGGTTGACATTAGAAATGTTTTAACACAATTTGGAATACTATTTTTATTAGTGTTGACAAAAGGAGTGATTTTTGTGTCGCAGTATGATTACCGACTGCGACTTGAGAACAGTTGGCAGTGACAGTAAAAACAGTGATAAAATCGCAGTTTGTGAAAAACAATAAGCAATTACTGAGCACGATCAAGAAGAGTGATACCACATTTTGGCAAATCAAATGTACCAACGAAATTGTACAGGTTCGGTGTTCAAGCGAATATGAATGATTTGCGAATAGTGTTAAAAGCACCAATCACTGAAAAATGAACAGTTTCATTGTTCGTAAAGAGCCATACACAAAATCGCCGATAACTGAACATGTTCACTGAGGAACAAGAAAATCGTAAACCACTACCTTTAGTCGCAGGTCGACATTGCAATCACATTACAATCACTGTGAAAAAATCACCTGAAGTGATTTTTTGCCAACACTAATTTTTTATAAAAAAATCAAAAGGCTATGCCCAAAAATGGTTGTGGCACTCTCATTTTTGAACTAAAGTTTAAAATTTCAATTAGACAGTCAGACAGACGGACAGACGGTTAGATAAATTTGTCTCTTCGAGCTGCTTCGAAATACTTTATGGGGTCTTCGACGTCTCCACTAATGCGTAACAAACTTCCCGACAAAACTGATAAAACTTGGGATTCAAAAGATTGTAAGTGCAACGGGATGTGTGCGAACTGATTCAAATATTAAGTATTTTGGAGAAACTTTTGAAACATTCATATTATATATGTGTGTGTATGTATGTATATAGTATGTACTAAGCAAGCTCACTGGTGGATGCGCATTACACAGAGCAAAGGAAAGACGTACATGTACATACTAAACACATTGACGAGAACAACCCTGAGCAAAGCGTAGCGCAATCTAGTCAACTGCTTTTCTTTTTCTTTTTTTTTCATTTTTTTTTTTGGGGTGTCTGTGTCTGACGCGTTAGTGGGTGGTTCGGTGGATGAATGGGCTGGTTGGGTTGGGTTGGGTTGGCTGTTAGACGGCTGACGCTGTTGGCAATGAATGGATGCGGCACTGGCAGCAGCGCAGCGCAGCACAGCGTCGTTTTACTGCGTCGCATATCTGCAAAATACATTTCAAGCTAAAACGGAAAAATCTATTAAATCAACGTTGCTGCGGTAACCAATTGCGGGCAAACGAAAACCACCAAAATACAAGAGGAACAAGTAAAAAACAAAAAAGAAAAAAAAAAACTCGAATGACGAAGCAAAAAACAGCAAGAATATTGTGTATGTAGTATATGGCACCCTATATATGGCATGTAGCATGTACGAGTATATTGTAACTATAAAGAATACTCACACTCCTTAATGTATCTTGAAATAGCGTACAGATACAATTTACAGTTCGCATTTCGTATGCAAAACGACAAGAACAACAACAACAACAAGAAAAGCGACGCAATCAAAAGTTAAACATTTCTCGCTAAAACCTTCTAAAAAAAACAATCACAATATCACACATTTGCTCCACTTGCGCCTTCCATCTCTCGCTCTCTCGCTCGCACTCAGCAACAGCAGCAACAAACATCGAATGTCAACCGCATCGAGATACTTGCGAATTTATTGCTGCTGTAGTTTTTCCACGTATGTACAAGTTTGTTGCATGTGCAACAACGGAGGTGCGCAGAAATTGTAAGAGGGCATTCCATGTCATCAACTTGCAGCAAAAAAAAAAAAAAAAAAATGTTGAAAATTTGTCGCAAAATATCGTCGCAAAACTTACTTCTTCGACTTCTTCTTCTGCGTCTTCTACGTCTTTAGCTGCTTGTTCGTTATTGCAATTTAGTTGCTTACATACATTCGCCCGCACTCATTTCGACCAAAATAACGAAATCATTGCAGATAAACTGACTGTCGACCGTTTGGTCGTTTTGTACATACACATACATACATATTCAGGGACGATTTGTCCTCTCTCTCTCTCTGTCTTTCTTGCAACTTTCATATCGTATTTATATATATCCTTTTAGGTTCATGTTTTTTTTTTTTTTTTTTTTACTTCTACTTAGTTGAATATTTGCCAAATCCTTGAGCGTATCTTTTTGCTCTAGTCTTGAGCTAAGTAAAAGTCGTCTGTGATTTTAAGCACGCTACAATGTATAAATAAAAGCTTTACGTTTTCAACTTTAATCAGTGGTGTACACTATTAGAAAATTTTATACCACATGTAGCGTGTAAACAGAATGTAAGCGTATGCTTCTCAGTGGTAGAATATAATAAGTTTTTCCTCTTCAAAACTGTTTAAAAAATAATTTTTTTTTTGGGTCGGAGTTATTGCCGCATAAGTGAAAAAGGATAATATAACAGTTTTTTAACCATAATTTCAGATTTTGAGAATATTCCACAAATTGCAAGCATCCATTTTTGTTTTATTTCATCAGATCTACAACCTCTTCTAATGTATAAGACTTTCCCGCTATATAAATATTTTTTTATTAATTTAACTGAACCCGAAAATTTCATCTCGGGAATAAAATAAAATTTTTGGGGTTTTGGGTATTTTTGGAATGTTTACGAATTTTTTATCGACATTTTCATCAAACGTGTGACCGCTTGAAGCTCAGTGTAACCCATAATAAACTCACAAGACGTCTTGCAAGACATGTCATGTATGAAGTTTTGCCAGACAAGTCATGCATGAAGTCATACACGACATGTCAAGCATGAAGTCATACAAGACATGTCATTCATGATGTCACACAAGACATGTCATGCATGAAGTCATACAAGACATGTCATATATGACGGCATGCAAGACATTTCATGTATGAACTCTTGAGCATGAAGTCTTGCAAGACATGTCAACTGCAACATTTGAATGAAAATGTCGTCAACGACTTGTATGAGGCTGTCGTCGGTATGTCATCGAGAAAAGAGACTAGTCATCAACGCAGCATTGTTGCCAAGTTTGATGACTTTTACGCTGGCTTAAGCACAACTCTTAAGAAATCTCGTTACATAGCTAAGCATAAATTTAATATACTTTTATAATATTTTAAATGTCAATTAACTTGTACACTGCAACACGGTTGCATTTCTATGCAAATGTGCAAGCACATTCACGTTTGCTAAAGTCAAAGAACAAGAATAACAACAACAACAACAATATGCATGCATTTTATACTCACTCACAAAACTTATTTTGAAACATTCATTGCATCTTTTCATGCATATGTACATCCATTCACCTGTCTCTATGTCTATGTCTCTGTCCGTCCGTCCGTCCGTCTATCCGTTGTTTCGTCCTTCCATTTATCCAAACAGTTTACATTTAGAAATTTATGTAAGTGCATTGCAATGCCGTCAAAGAAGT
The DNA here is from genome assembly GCA_018903435.1 of Leucophenga varia. Lineage (NCBI taxonomy): Eukaryota > Metazoa > Arthropoda > Insecta > Diptera > Drosophilidae > Leucophenga > Leucophenga varia. Next base: position 210,449 of record JAEIFJ010001141.1, read on the forward strand.
TTGTATTGTAAGACGCTCTTGGTTCGTAATGATACTATCTGCATTAGCATTCGCATACCTGGTTATATATAAATTTCTTTCATAGTTTTTTTTTAAATTTTTTTTTTTTTTTTTATATGGCATCTAGAGCGAGTGGGTTGACCTACAAGTTAGGTTTTGCATTGGTTATTACGTGAGCATTGTGTAATCTCAAAAAAAAAAAAAAAAAAACAAAAAACAAAAATTCTTTACAAATAAAGTTGAACTATTTTACTATTTTATATGTATAAAAATAGTACAAATATTTCTATGTCCGCTATGTACTTTGAAACCATCCAACGGATGTGTCCCAAACCAGTTTCATAATAATAAAATTGAAAAAGGTATTTTTGTGCTTTTTTTATATCAATTATGCCAGTTTCAAAAGTTTTTTTGTCATACAAAATCGTTGCAATTGTTTTCAAGAAAATAAAAATGCCACAAATTGAAAGCGGCATATTGCTTTTTTATATCAAAAATGCCAAGTTCAACAGATTCATCTCGTTGCAATGCGAAAGAGTAAAATGTGCCAAAAAGAAAGAGCATCCAAACCGCCCGTACAACGTTTAGTGCCTTTGTAGTCAAATTTGCTGAGAGAGTGGCAGTCAAGAGCAGTACTAACACCAGAACACGCGCCGGGTATACGCTGTTTTCATAAACATGACCAAAGGCGCCGGACATAGTATCCAGTATCCGAGTCAAAAGATATATCTACTGTAACCAAACCCGGAATGAGAGTATTTAAGATTGATTAGATGAACCTGAGCGTTCGCTTTGTCGAATTATGCCAGATTTTATCAGTGTTAAGGGTAGCTGTTTAAGCCTGATTCTGGCTCAAGCCGAAAAATCACAAAGATGATATAGACCAGTTTCATCGTCATTCTAATGGAATCTATACTATTAGATGATCAGTTACTTTACTAACCGTCTTTCATAACCGAAACCCTAGAAAATGTTTTACCAATAATGACAAATGGAGTTTCTTAAGATTCCTTTGACAATTTATTTGGCCGTAGCCCTATAAAGACTGCAGAAAATTGCATTTTATTTATTGCAGCGGTTTTTCCAAGATTTTAACTTGGATACTATCTAACTAACTACCAGGGTCACAGGGCCGTTGAGAGAAAATCATAAAAAAAAAATTAAAATCTTCGTATAGGTAAGAAAAACAATTTATTAATAGGTGTCTCACGAGAACTCTAAAAAGTTGGTGATTTCATCTTCGAAATGGGTTTCATACGGCATATGGACATAGTTTATCTTGCTTGAAGATATATAAAGCAAAGGGTTAATTCTTTTGTTTAATTGTTCAACATGATTGAGTCCAAAAGACAACTCTTAAAATGCACCTACAATATTCCTCTCACTTATCGCTAGAATGCTAACTACAGAGTTAATAATCTAAAACTACGTAGAGCTTCACATTGAATTCACAATTTCTTCTGTACAACTACGATACTATATGTATATATACGTATATATGTATATAGTATGTATTGATTTTATAGTCGACGCTGATACTGCTGCTGCTGCTTTTGTTTTTGTTATTGTTAATCTTCTTCATATGATGGCAAGGTTGGCCAAGGGGTATGCGTTATACATTTTTATTTCGGCGAAACCGAAACTTTTATAATCTTCATGAATCATGATATATGACATTCGCTTCAACCTAAACTGACTGACTGACTAATATATTTTATGGGAGAGTACTAAGACTTGAAATATTTTGATCTGTGGTGGGCCTGAAAAGCGATATATGAACTTTAGATAGACGCTAAAGAGAGGCTATGATTTTTTTTTCTTTTTATACCCTGTATCCAAAGGGTTAAAATTGTATATTAAGATTGTGCTAATGTATGTAACAGACAAAACGAGGCTAGATAGACCCTATAAAGTATATATATATTCTTGATCAGCATTGGAAGGGGAGTCGTACTAGCTTTGTCTGTCTGGCCGTCCGTTCGTCATGCTGTCATTGTCTCGGAGACTATAATAGATATAATACTTCGTATATACGTAGACTCTCCTAGCCCCATTTTAAGGGGTACCCTCCATACAAATCTACACCAAAAATTATTTTAGGATTTTGCATAAAGTCGTAGTTTTTCTAATTCTAGGAAGTCTAAATTTGGTATAAATTACACCTATGATAGTTCCAAGGAATTATTTCAATATGGGTAGGATTAAGTAAATTTTATGTATAGCTCCCATACAAATATACGCCATTTTTTGTATGAAAGTCCAATACAATAAGGTATGGTACTAAGATAGGACTTAACTTAAGGTACATAAAGTTTAGGTACAGGGTATCTTGAATTTAAGAAGAGATTTGAAACCAACCAAAATAAATTCTATGTAACATCTCTGCATATGTATTTTTGGGTATAACAAAATTTTTAACTAAATTAATATACCTACTACAATGAGTTATATATATATGAGCGAATATAAAAATAAGCTTGAAAACCATACTCAGACCAAATCGAGAAAAAAAAACAGAAATGTAGCGCAACGCAACTGCAAAGGATACTAACAAAACGAAGTTAAGAATTTATCAGAAAAACATCAGAAATTCAGAAGAAGAACTTTTCTGGGTAGTTACCAGTATTTGTTTTCTTTTCGTTTATTCGTTTGTGTATGTACGAGTATGTATATAATGACTATGTAGAAATGTATCTATGAATACATATATATAGTGTATATATATATACACATATATATATATATAGAGTAGGTATGTATAATATATAAAATCCGAGAATCGGCCAAGGCAACAGCGTAACAACAACAACAACAATCATGAACGAAAAAGCATGCATAAAAAAAAAAGTGAACAAGAGCTCGGAATACGAGAAGAACCCAAACGAACTCTCGACAACAACATCGGATGTCATGATGGCCAACTATCGAAGGGAGTGGGTGAACTGTGTAGTATATGTGGCACCCCACATTGTTTGTGGTGGGGTGGTGAATATTGAATGGATGGTATGGTAGTAGCAGGTGACACGGACAGGTGGTAAAGTGTACTGAGAATTAGCTTGTGCTCAACTCACCACCTATTTTTTTTTTTTTTTTTTTTTTTTTTTTGTATTTTGAGGGTGGCTGACTAAACTTTCCAACAGAATAAATGAATAGATGCATGACTACCTGGCTGGATGGATAAATGGATGGATGTTTGCCTGATGACTGACATACGCTCATTCCTAAATAACAAAAAAAAAAAGAAAAAGTAAAAGAAAAGCAAACGAGAAGTTCGGAAACATAAAATTTCATAGATTTTTTCTTAGAACTGCTAGAAAATCCAATTAGAAATGCGCACAGAGGGAAATAATTCACCTGTTCGGGGTGGACAATGTTTCGTTGTATATACTCGTACCGAATACATATGTAGCTGTGAGCTGTGTGAGGGTGGAAAATGTGTGTGATTATGAAGAAAGAAACGTTTGGATAAATTGTCAGATGGATAAATGGATGTATTGATAGTTGCTTTGTACCTTGCATAGATGTACGGATCGATGGATGGATGGATGGATGCCTTGACGTTATGCGCTGATGTGGTAGGTTTTTTTTTTCTGTTTTTTTTTTCTCTTATTTCTGCATTACACCTGGCTGCATGTAAAGCGCAAGCGAAAGAAAATGCAATGCGAGAGAAAGAGAGAGAGAGATTTATAGTAAGGGATGTATTAATGACAGTCACTAGAGGGTGTTGGTGTTAGCTTCGTAAAGGTTTAGTTTTGCGGCAAACGGAAATGAACTGCACTGCGCAGCAGAATCGAGTGACAACAACAAAAAAAAAAAACAAAAACAACAACAACACACGTCATGAATCTGCTTGAATATCTGACGTGGACGTACACGTACACGTATATTAATACATACATTCGTATGCATTGTATCTCCAACGGAAATTAAGTTTAAAGGTGAAATACACGTATTGCTTGAGTAAGAAACAAAAGAGTTTGGAAAGTATTCAATTTAAAATAGATACCAAAAGCTCTTTTGTAATTACTTCTATAAATATTAAATTATTGAACTTTAATGGAAATGGGGCAGCTACAGTATTCACCTCATTTTGGGTGCCTGGGCACAGTTATATTGAGTGCAACTGCATACCATACCAGACGAACTTACCCAACAGGCTGCGACAACACATTTCCTTTCAGGGAAGAACTTGGTTAGGACACCTCTAACCACTTGTGCCTTGTCCTTTTACAATCGTTAGAGGTCATATGTCATCTTCAAAATGAACAGAACAGAAACTACCTCATAGGCACTCATGCTAGAAGGTAGGGTCTTTTAATGTTTTTGCAGAAGCTGTGGCGTTAAAGAGGGCGAAGAAAATATTGAACATTTTCTCTGGCAATGTTTAGCTTTAAGTAGAAAAAGTTTGGAGATTTTGAGAAAATTTTTCTCAGAAGATCTTTTGGAAGTAAGCACCATCAAAGTCAGAAACCTAACATAATATGTTAAGGCGACTATATGGTGGTAGTTTATGGTTACTGAGCTCTCTTTTGAGTTTGTATGGCATCACAATGGGTCTCTTTTGGCCTAAGTGTTGTAGCGTTCATCGGAGCAGTCCTAACCTAACCTACTTTATTTGTAGCACCGCACCGGTAGAATAGTTTAGATAAACGACTCTTTTGGCAGTGATATCTCTATGGAAATGTAAAGGAAGACAGAGACACTGTAGATTTGTCTGTAAATAGGTTGGTATTTTGTCCTAACTTTTCTAAATACTATTTTACAGTTGCTATCATTGGACCTATTAGGGAAAGTACTTCATCTAGATAGAAGAATTCAATCGGAATACTCTGAGTGAGATATGTACAAGTTACCTATTAAAGAGAATACTATCAATGAGGCATCTCTAAGAAACAATAGTCTGCGTTGACAATGACGAAGAGGAAAGTTGCAGCTATCCATGATGTTCACACACCTATGATCTTAGTATTGCATAGGGTGTTCAGCCATAAAATCTAATGAAACTTTACACATCTTTTTTTTTTAGTTTTAAGAATTTAAAGAATTCATTTCGATATTAGGCTCGCTCATTCATCACACACACACATTTTTCATGACGCAAATCGTATCTTTTTTTTTTTTTTTTTTTTTTTTTTTTTATCAATATTCACTATTTCCGCATAATACGACTTTACGATTCAATGTAGCAATCTTTCTAACAGCTACAATAATCAGTCAGTCATTTCAGTTAGTCGATGAGCCATTAACTTTATCTGCTTATCAATATTCAATGAAAAAAAAAAAAAAAAATAAAAGAAAAAAAAGGAAAAAAAGTTCAAAAATCATAAATCGAGAGCGACAAACCCTTGCATTTCTGTTTACCAAGCGCGCTCCCTACTTGGTGCGTTTTTTTTTTTTTTTTTTTTTTATATTTCCGTGCGATGTTCAAATAGTCTATGGCAGTTTTTTTTCCCCCTAAAAGCCGCTGAGACACTTCTAAGAAAGCAACAAACGATAATCATACAATACATACACCATAAAATACACAAGGTTGTGTGACTAATATACAAGTACATGTATCGTAAATACTATATTTATATATTATTTAGTTTTGGATGGTATTTTCCCCAATTCTAATTAAGCACTAAAATAAAAATAAAAATAAAGTAAGGGTATTCTAGTAACGGAGTAAAATGCAAAACAACAAATATTGCACAACCAACAATTGCAATGCCTGTGCACCTGACCAAAAAATGCTAGGGCTGCAAAATAAATACGAAAGTATAGCAAGTGGCAGTACGAATTTTAGCAATTTTCATGTAACTTGGTTGGCAACGCAGCAGTCGGTCAGCTGACTTCTGCAAAAAAAAAAATGTAAAAAGTCAGAAAAATAAATAAAGCAAAGTCTCGAACAGCTGATTGCAGAAAGTTACACAAATTTAATTTCAAAAGGAGTGTTCGTTCACCTTGACTTCAAATGCAAAGTTAAACCTTAAAAACCTAGAAATATAAAAACTATCCATCCCAAATGCATCATGTATCAAAGTCGTTATGTGTGCAAGGTAATCGTAATATAAAACTTATTGGCAATCGTTCATATCATAAAGAAATAACTAGCGATGAGATAAACTACAATTTACACAAATATATGAATATATTTTATTATTTGCAGCGACTATTATGATCGATAAGAAAAACAACTTGGCCACAGAAGAGAACTAGGTTGAAGATTTACTATTCTTTGGCCATGGCAATCTATATTTATATATGAGCTACATGCATACTATATATGGGCAGTTTAAGAAATAATTTGCTGAAAAAGTATTTTTTATTTTTTTAATTTGGTATATATTTATATGGAGTTGCAAGAACTAAAAGATGCAAATTCCAAGATCGAGATCCAAGATCGAACTGTAAAGACGTTACGTAATGTTCATCAGGTCATCATATTCTTTAGCTCAACGCTTTACAATTTCGATAAGGTTTCTTTAAGCTCCATAAGAACACCCAAATCACAAAAATTGAATTCCCGAAATTGGTTTTTACCGAAATTGGTTTTCTACAATGAAAAATCATATATTTGGAAAAATAAATTACAAAAATAAAAACCTCTATAAGTTAGACTAAGAATAGGGTTTTGAAAACACTGATTAGGAATCTGGCCTTAGTTAAAATATCCGAAGGATAACAGACAGAAGGAGGCTTAATAGACCCTATAAAGTAAACATACATATTTTTAAACAGCATAGAAAGGCGAGTCTGCCGTATGAAACCGAATATTTCGAAGACTATAAAATTTAGAGCCACCAACTCTAACTCTCCTAAGTCGTCAAGTGATGACTTACAAACGCCATTTCAAGGTGTACCGGGAAAATATACAGAAACATGGATATAAATTCTGTAAAATAAGTATCCGTAAACCGTTTTGTCTTTGATTATCGTGGTGAGGTTCACTCTGAGTTTCTTCCGGGTGTTTAATAAAAAAAACGGCCGGAATTGTGTAAGGAAAACTCGTGAATTTTGCACGACGACAAGTTACCATCTCATCGATCTGTGATTTTACAGGAGTACAAAGCCAAAAAGTTCAATAGATACCGTCGAGCAATAGCCGTACTCCGGTTCCCAAAACTAATATTTTCTCTTCGGAGAAGGCGTTTTGAGTTGAACGATGACATTCAAAAAAAAAAAAAAAAAAAATTCAAAGCCGAAAGAGCTGAAGGCCATACCTTCGGCGGCCTATTAGCGGGCCATAGAAGTTTGGGTTAGCCGCTAGTAGCGTTGTATCGGCTCAAATGAAGCCTATTTGAAGGCGACACAATAAATTCCGATTTTTGGTTTTTGTATAAAAATCCAATACAATAAAGTAAAAAGATATATAAAAATGGGGAACAATGTTTAATGGTGCGGACAGGTACTACCAGTTTCTCGGAAAGTTTTGAGGCATCTTAGACCATATAAGGTACGACGAGACGAATCGATTTAACCATAACCATCAGTCTTTTTACTGCTGCGCGATTCATTCAGTTTTAAAGATATTGATCTGAAATTTCAAACTTAAGCTATTTGCGATAACGAAAAGTAAAGCGCCACACCCATTTTATGACTACAGTCCCCATACAAAACACAAATTTCTTCTATAACTCTGACATTTTTGTATGAGTTGAAAGTAAAAGTAAAGGATTGATTACAAAAAAAAAAAATCAAGACATAAAATATTAACATTTCCCAGAGAGTCCTTATGCCATTCGGTTTTCTCGAAGTCGTTGGTTTATAAAATTATAAAAATATCAAAATAGAAATGTTAGCTTTTAGCTGTTAAACAAAATTATTCCAATCCATCCAATCTGAAATGTAAATATTTGCATTAAGAATTTAACTGACTTATTAAATTGTCCTCGATTTTTCAATTATCGATACGACTTATAGATTTTATGACTTTAGAATACGAAAAGATAGATTGCAATTTATTATTGAATTCTTTTTTGTTAGACATTAGAAAATTACCAAAGAGCAACAGCAGCGAACATTGAAAACGCAGACAGATCGACAGATGGACAGACAGACGGACGGACTGACAAACTAACTTACCAAATAAATATGTAAGTGCATTACTATTTATATGACTGTTTGACTGCTTGTTCTGGTCTGCTCTTTTCGACAATGTATCTGTCTGTGTACGAGTACGTCTGTCTTTGAGATATATTGACTTCGACGCGTTGCGCAGCGTTACGCAGACAGACGACTAATTGCATTTCGCGTTAATAACTCCCGTCATTGCTGCATTTGTCGGCGACAAACTGAATTATCGTATTTGCCATAGATTTAATACATACACATGTGCCGATAGATTGTTTGTTGGTTAGATAAATAGATACATACTTACCGATACTTATGAGACTATCTGCAATGACAATGTACAATGTACAAGCTCAAAAGTCATGATTTTATTCATATGTATATGTAGATCGTGTGTACCTTGTACCTTGAGAGTAAAATTGCGTAACTGTGAAATAAAGGTCTTTCATAGAACTTTTTTTGTTCTATATTCTTGATCAGCTTTATACTAAACATTTGAACTTTTCGAACTCGGCGAATTGTGAATTGTGTTCTTTTTTATCGAATAAATTTTAAGGAAACCCTATCTTTAACGATTTTCTAATAACATCGTACATACATACAGCGTATCAAATAATCGAATATGAGCGTACTGCTTCAGATTCCACATGTTTTACACAAGTAAGTACTTGAATTTTTACAGTACAGTATAAGGAAGCACCTTGACGATCGATGTTTGCTTGATTATTATTTCGTATAATCGCTCAGTTTACACTTACACAAAAGCCCACTAAATCAATAAATACTGCATTCTTTAGATATTTCGCTTGTAGAAAAACTTTATTGAACTGAAATAAATTTTTTTTCTTCTTTAGAACGATTTATTCAAAATATTTCTTATAAGATATTAGAAATGGGCGTTGAGACGAGAATTCCGCGAGAAGCCCGTGGGTCTCTTTTAAGTACGAAACTGAAAATTTTTAAAACTTTTCAAAATGCAACAGTCAGACAGAAAGAAGGACATGTCAGAATCGATTCGTCTCGGTGAGCTGATAAATAAAATTTATACTTAATGGGGTCCCCGAAGCCTCCTTTAATACTTTGCAAACTTCCCAACAAACTAATAATACCCTTCACACTATGTGTGGGGATTCGAAAAATAATAAAACTAATGGAAATTTACTCAAAAATAATTTTATTTTCACAAATCTTGGTGCATAAATCTTGGTACATCCAGCTGGATCCGAAAGTGCCCACATGCCAACTCTTATCTGACTACAAATCGACATGTCTGGATCGACACATGTACTTCTCACCTATCTAAACCACGTTTGCCTGACCATTGCCTACGATCAGTCAAGGCTTTGCTGTTAACGTAACGCCACGTTCAAGCTAAACGCTTTACCCACGAGTTTGCGTATAAGCCACAGCCACCACGATACTTCCAAAAGAGGCCATACCCATTTGAGCCAGGGCCTTGTGGCTGCCGGTAGGGCTAAGTCTTTAATTCATTTCAATGGGATAAAGTATAGGACTGCACTGTTTAGTTTAAAAACTTTTTGATTAATAAATCCAAACTAGTTTGACAAATATTCGGGTTTAAATAACTGAAAGTAATTGGGACCAAGCGGGACCCAGCGAGGAGTCCCGCGCGGACGCCCATCTCTATAAGATATGAATGGAAATCGTGTTAAATGATTTAAAATAGAACAAGGAAAAACTTTAACTTCGGTAAAACCGAAGCTTAAATACCCGTTACACGAAAATGTAAATAGTTCGCGAATAGTGACATAGATAATATGCCTCCTTGGATGCGTTACAAACTTTCAGACAAATTGATAATACCCAACACTCTATGTGTGGCGGGTATAAAAATGGTTTTATGATCACATTAGTGTCAATGGTCATCTTCTCAATTGATCAAAATATCTAATTGCTATTATTGATCTTAGGACGTAATTACTGCGACCTCAAAGATCTTTTATAGTTCCTGCTCTTTACATGACTTGATCTAAACCTATGCTTGTTATGAATCTTAAAATCTCTTTGGTATTCATTGTTTTTGCTTGTTATTTTGTTAGAAAGAAACTTTCTAATGTGAGGTGTCTTTTCCTGGCTAGGATCTCGCAATCAGTAGAGCTGCTTATCCCTATGAGTAATAGGTGTCTCTTTAATTTACAGTGAGCTATGAGGATACCTGTAAGTAGTTTCAATTGAGTTTAACTCGATTTTGCAGTAACTGTTTGGTCTTTTGGGATCATACCCATTAGTCCATTAGTCGCATTCCATGGTTTTGGTTTCATCTTATTGCTCTTGTGGTGTTCTTTTCAATTCGCGATGACGTTCTGCGCCAATCAACTTTTCTGGCTTATGAGTCTGTTTGCTCGCTGCCAGGTTTTTAAGAGTGTATTCGCCTAGTGCTGTAAGAGCGTCTAATGCTTCCTGTACTAGTTTCGAATTGATTATCTTGGAGTTAAGCGCTATAAAGGCCGCTTGACAGCTTGGCAGCTACTCCACACACTTCCATTGTACTAAGTTCCTCCATACCATGTCATTGATTTTCCATAACCAACCAAAAAAACTGACAAAAACTAAACCTAAAGTATGCATATTATGAAATATTTTACATAATTACGAATTTTTATACCCTGTACCCAAAGGGTAAAGGGTATATTAAGTTTGTGCGAATGTATGTACACAGACAGAAGGAGGCAAGATAGACCCTATAAAGTATATATATTCTTGATCAGCATTGGAAGGGGAGTCGAACTAGCTTTGTCTGTCTGTCCGTCCGTCCGTCCGTCCGTCTGTCCGTCTGTCCGTCTGTCATGCTGTCTGCCGTATGAAAACGATTATTTCGGAGACTATAAGAGGTAGAGCTTTCAAAATTGAAACTTAGACTCTCCTAGGCCGTCAAGTGTGCACTTACAAACGGTTTTTCTCTAGACCCATTTTAAGGGGTACCCCCATACAAATGTACCCCCAAAATTTTAGGTTTTTGCATAAAAACGTCATTGTTTTTTATTCTAGGAAGTTCAAATTAAGTAAAAATTATGTCTATGATAGTCCCAATAAAATATCCCAATATGGTTGGGACCAACAAAAATTTTAGGTATAGCCCCCATACAAATTTACCCCAAAATATTGGGTTTTTACAAAAAAAACGTCATTGCTTTTTATTCTAGAAAATTTGAATTTAGTATAAATTATGTCTATGATAGTCCCAATGAAATAGACCAATATGGGTAGGCCCAACAAAATTTTAGGTATAAACCCAATCAAAGATATACCCTGATTTTTTAAGTTTTTCTATGAAAATCCAATTCAATGATGTATGGTAGTCAAATAGAACCTAACTTAAGGTACATATAGATTGGGTACAGGGTATCTTGTAGTCGAGCATACTCGACTTCAGCGTTCTTTCTTGTTTTTTTTACACTTTTACAATTTTCACCGATTTTAAGAACTTCACTCGTGTGTACACTAAGCGAAATTCTAGACAGGAAGACGTGATCAAATTCAAATTCTTTTAATGCTCATTATCACTACGACACTTGAGTTTTGCAAAACAACAAGAATAAATAAAAAATGAGAGTATTAATCGGGTCTTAAATAAACATGTACAAATAAACTTAAATGTTATTCTGATGATAATGAATAGAATCGAGGGAGCAATAATAAATCTATGGATCGATTGTTTGTTCATTCGTTCGATCGATCGATCGATCGATAGATTACAAAACGAAATTGTATTGTATACACATAGATGGTGTGCTACTCTAGTAAGTACATACATATATGTAGTACATATGTAACTACACATAAAACCTACAGAGTCAATTGATGTAGAAAGTTGAGTGTCATCACAAGCATTATAGTTTCATTTTAATACACTCTACCCGAAGGGTGTAAGTCTATATTAAGTTTGTGCAAAGATTTGTAACTGACAGAAAGGAGCATGATAGAACCTATAAAATGTATAGTATATTCTTGATCAGCATTGCAAGGAGAGTCAATCTGTGTGTATGTCTGTCCTTCCGTTTGTTCATCCGACTGTCTGTTTACCTGCCGTATGAGATAGATTATCTCGGAGACTATTAGAGAAAGACGGACTCATCATATTTGAAACTTAAACTCTCCTGAGTGGTCACTTACAAACGATTGTTTTCTAGTCCAATTTTAAGAGGTTCCCCCATACAAATCTACCCCAAAATGTTTTATTTTTAGTTAAAAACCTTTTTTAGGCCTCAACATAAATTTACCCCAATCATTTTTTTTTTTTTTTTTTTTTGTTAAATTTTTGCATGAAAATCCAATACAATAGAATACATAAAGTTTGTGTACAGGGTATCTTGCAGTCGAGCATACTCGATTTCAGCGCTCTTTCTTGTTTTGTTTCAAGTTTTACATTTGGGAAGACGTGCAACTGAACACGTTCGCCAATTCAACCTGAACGTTTACCTTGAAACGCAGATTAGATGAGAATGCCAGTGCAGCAGTTCAGTTCAGGAAGTTTTTTCACAAATGCCTCTTTAAATTAAATTTTTTTTTCAATATAGATAAGACGCTGCTCTGCTGTACTAAATGAACTTTTTTTTGGTTTTTTTGTATCTCAAAAGTTTGCGAACGTGCGCAATTTTGAACGTTTTATTTAATTACGTCACTTACATATGTCTGACATTTACTCTAATTACAAAGCGCATCTTTAGTGATTTTATTAGAACGTAATTTGCTGTTTTTTTTTATTATTATATTTTCTTTCGTCATTAATTGCCCATTTGAGTTTTCTACGTGCTCTGATTTAGATTAATACTCCCTCACTAATTCCTCGATTATTTGTTTATTCAAATTAATCATGTCGTACTATTTAAGATACAAATACATCTTGTAAATTTCGCTATAAAACTAAGCTTAGCGTTCGTATTTGAAAAAAACAGATAACACTCTTAGACATGTGTGTCATCCATTAAGATGTTTTATGTTTTCAATACAGTTGCGTTAGCGTAAAAGAACCGATACACGATTATTTAACAAACACCATGATATATATTTTATTACCTCAAAAGTCTATAGTCCAATAAACCTAAAATATGTTTTGAGTCAAAAATACGTGTTCGAACAGTAATGAAATCTTTTGTGATATACTTATAAAATTTTCCCCGAGATCCATTGGATAAAAGTCGAATCTGACCTTCCGCATTTTCACTAGAATATTAGCTGTTAGCAGTTTACACATCTTGTATATTAGACCAGCTAATCCAAGCTGGTAGAGCCTACTCGAAACTAGACCACACAGTTCAGAAATGAACGTAGTTCAAAGGGGCAAATGTTGGATAGATCACTAAGCGATTGGAACTGCCATTGTCCGAGAAAACACATTATGCATGACCTAAGTGTGGGGCTTTAATTGCGACTCACCTTTTTCTTTGCAACTTTTGCAAAATATTAAACTGGATTCTTAGTCCAAGGTACCAGTTAGACCAGTTAGAGTTGCTGTTAAACGAACGAGGTCTGTACGCAAAATCTGCAGTGTGTTTTTTTTTTTTTTTTTTGAACGCTTTGGGTCTAACCTAGTCCAAAACAATCTAGCTATCCTACAACTTTTTGTGGCAGAAATAGCGAAGTGTTTTGAAATAGCAGAGATTTCTCCACTCATAAGGAACTCTACCTGAATCGTTGGGGAGTTACTAGCTGATTCCTCCCTGGCCAGAGTGTACGCGTGTTCCTTTCCGGGAACGTCGTTATGCCTTGGGACCCACGAGAGAGTAATGATCTGTCGGTTTTTACTGTCCCTTACCAACTTTGAATGGTTACAGTATAACTGTCCGATAAGATGAAAACCGTTCTGTCGCGGACGTTCAGTTCTACGAGTACAAGTATAGCATAAAACTCCGCTTGGAATACACTGCAGAGACCCGGTAGCTGAAAGTATTTTTCGACGCCTAGGTAATCCGCTTATACTCCAGAATTCGCACGGCAGTTCATCTTTGAAGCCGTCAGTGTAGATTAACAGACCAGCAGTGTTGCTTTATGGGTAAGTAAGTGTTAAAAGATTTGTTTAAAGATTTGTTAAAATCTGGAACTATGAACAGAAAGTCTGTCGAGTCGGTACACTCTACTAGTAGTTTTGACGAAATGGAACTAGATGACCTCAATAGGCAGAAGATTATAGTATTGTAGAAATAACTGATTGATAAATACAATGATGACACATCAATGATCTGTAAAAAACGTAGACACAACTCCACTCATAACTCACACCTACTCATCATCATTGTGAACTGTGAACAACACCTGAAAAAGCAAAACTAATAATAATAATAATAACAGTGTCACCCACTAAGCCTCGAAAATATTAGTGAGCAAGTTGCTGATATTGTTGGTAAATACAAAGCGATGACGATTTACTGACTTAAATACAATACAATATATATGTACTATATATGGTATATACACACAGACACGTACTACGACCTTTGTACAAAAAACACAGCACAGCACAGCACTCATAATAAGATTTAAACTATTTTTTTTCCGTCCTGTCCCGTACCGTGCGATGTGGGTTTTTTTTTTTTTTTTTTTTTTGGTTTCTATCTTTCTTTGATTCGGTATCCATTTGCCGACAAATGAAGCGATCTTTATCGCAAAACTGATATATATATATGTACAAACATATGTAAGTATTTAGAACAATGTGGGGTATTGCGAAGTAAAGTGTATTGAAATTTTATAGGAAAAATAGCGCCAAAAGGCATTATACACTACAATCCATTATCACGCGCACTTACCAGCAAATGTATCTACACATACATACTCGTATGTATGAATGTGAAGTAGACGTTACTCGTTAAAGGTCTTTGGTCATGAGGGATTCTTAAATTACGACGCCGCTAAATATATATTACAAATAAGTTATTGGCAAATAAACACGAAAAAAATAGCATTAACGATCAAAAAAGCCCTGAAATAGAGAACGAAAAGACGTTAGATAATGATAATAATGATAAATAAGGTTATTCCCCAAATGTGAGTAACTGATGGATGCATGCATGCGAGAAATTCACTTAAAGTTTTTTACTATTCGATATTATAAATTACGCTTGTTCACATATATTTTTTTTTTGTACCCTAACAATCAATAAATAAACTAAAAGTCCCAAACATCAGGACCCCTCCCAACTCACCACCCTCTCCCATATGTATGTGATCTATATATACATTTTCACCTGACCTAATTACTGAATGATTGGCGAGAAGGCACAACTACAGCGCAAAAGGCTAAATATAGACAGTTGAAATTCGTTTTATGATGAAAGTGTGCACTAAGATGGGGTTTTAGAAAATTTTGACCAGAAATCTGATGGGTATCTTGAAACCAGAAAAGTCACATCTCTTGAATTAGACTCATTTGAAAGGTAGTTTAAAAAATATTTTAGACGTATTCAAGCGATTTCCCAAATTTGGACCTGGGACCCATTGGTGAACCCAAAAAGGCTGAGCACTAATACGTGATTTGTAAAATTTTTTTCCCGGGGCCTAATTTGGATCTCGAAACCGGAACAGCCACAGTAGAGTCTTGTAAGGGGGCGTTTTCAAAGTTGGTTAGAAAATATTTTTGGCGTGTTTAAGGGATTTCCGAAATATGAACCTGGGACCCATTGATGGAACCAAAATAGTTTTTTTGATCAATTTTTTTTATTTTTTAGATTTCAAGTAAAGACTTGAAACTGGGCGCCTTCAAAAGCAATTTCTCAAATTTAGACCTGAGGCCCAGCGGGGGATACAGAACCAAAATTTTATTAATTGTCAAAATTATAAATTTTTCTAATTTTTTCAAAGTACAATGTAGGTGATCACTTAAGTCAAGATTTTATAAAATTTTGATTAGGGGCTCAATGGGGGCCTTTAAACCGGAAAGGACACATCATTCGGACGAAAATACCTAGGAACTTGATATCAAAAAATTTTTTAACTTATTCATATTTGGAAAACGGAGTAAAAATTAAAAGTAAGCTAACTCTTTTACACTTGGTTTGCATGGTACCACCTTATATAGTTCCACCATGAGCTGCTGTATTCTCACTCGCTATCCCTTTAACTTGTCAAACACCTGAAAGAATGCTGACAGCGTAAAAACATATGACAACAATTTTCAACTTAAGGAATCTAGAGAGAAAGAGACAGAGTACGAATACACCACCTGGCATAGAACCGCAACCTTTTTATTTTTTTGAGAAAAGAAAACTGTTTAAATTAAAAAAATTATAAAAAAAAATATTTAACTAAAAGTTAAAAAAAAGGACACTCGCTTCAGTTCATTCCTAACTAAACAAAATTGCAAAATATATACCTATATGATCTCATTTCTTCTTTAAGGAAAATGTACACCAAAACTTTTGAACTGTCAAACAAAATTTTTTGATATTTTTTAAAACTTATTTAGTTCCTCTCGATTTAAAATAAATCGATTTAACGATTCAAAACCTAAAAAAAAAAAAATGAAACACACTCAAGTACTTCTAACGCCCCTAAAACGTATATATGTGTGTGTGTATGTATCTTCCATTCCAATTGTTGCACGTAAATACGATTCTGTCAAAGCTCTGCAATGATAAGATATTTTGAATGATGATGTGTTTTTTTTTTTTCTGTGCTGTTCTCGCTGCTCTGTTTTATTTTATTCAGTTCGATTCTGTACTCAATGGCTTTACGAGTTCGGGGCTGTGGTTCATTTATTGTTTTTTTTTTTTTTTTTTTCAATTGCAAATGATTCTGATAAGTGGGTCTCTAGGTAGTTTGTTGTTAGCAAGGTGGGTTATATATGTCTGTGTATATATCTATGAATTGCTTGCGTTTCTGCTCGTATGTCGCCAACTGTCTCACGACAAAGCCATTGCTCCACTCTCTACTCTACTCTACACTCCCTTCCTCCCCCCTTTCCTCCCCCCCACACCCTTCCACGCTTTTGAAGCGTATGACTCGTTCTTGTTGCTCATATAAGCATGGGGGATTTGTTCTGGCATTAGATAATATCTGTTCACAAAGTTTTATCTGAAGGGTAAATGAGTTTCTAAATATCTTTCGATGTATGTGTAACAACAATGTTGTCGTGAAATAATAACGAAAAATATTATTTATAAGCAAAAAAAAAAACGAAAATAAATCTTTAATTAAATTAAATATTTACGCAGAACATTTCTATACTGATTTCATATATGGTATGTGTATATATATAGTATATGGATCGACAACGATCGTTGGCAATGGGAAAACTTTATATGGTATTTATTTGATGAGATTATGAGAGAGCACAATTTATTTATTATCGGTTTCCAATTTCCAAATATATATTTTTTTATTTATTTATGATTCGATTGAGTTTCGTGGAAACTGTAAAAATGCAGCTAATACAGACACATGAATATTATTTTTTTTTTTTGTTGATTAAGAACAAAATATTTAAGGGAGTAGCTTGCAGCTTACCAAAAAAAAACAAGAAAATTATCTTGAATTTAATTTATAAATTTAGGTAAAAATCCATAGCAACGATGACAAAATTTGACGAACGCATGAATCTGCCATGAATCCGATTAATAAACAAAAACTGGCTGAGTTGAGAATTTAACGCTTTTTTTTTTTTTGACAAAGTTTCCTTTTGAAAAAAATGAGATATAGAATACCTAAATAAAAATCTTTATTTGATAAAAGTACTTAATTTTAGAATTAAAATTTATCTTAAAAATAGCAGCACGATATCTTTGCATGGTTGATAAATTTATTTTCACGTTTTAGAAACCCTTAGAATTCAAATTTTCTAAGTCGTAGATGTTATAGTTTAACATTAAAGGATTTTGAAAGTTTTAAAATTATGTCTCAAAATAATTGTAGTGTTTTTTAAAATAATCAGCATTCGAACTCTTCGAGACTTTAGTAAAAATTACAGTTAATGTAGTAAATTTAATACAGTTTATTGAATGTTACAAAGAAAAAAAAAACTAAAATTTTTTTAAAAAATTCAAACGTTTTTTAAAAATGATTTTTAACACCATTATATTAAGCTAATGTTGAAGAACTTAGCTTTGGGTCCAGGCAAGGCGCTCATCTAAAGCTGTAATTTGAGACGAGACCTTGTAGTTGCACGAAGCCACAACCCGAAGCCACTGTAGTGTGTGGGTTTTTTTTTTGGTGCTTTCCACCTTCGCATTTCTGGATGACTGTATATCAGCTAATTTGTCCGAGTGTTAATCAGTTGTTTGTTGCCTATTAAGGGATCGGACGTTCCAACTGCACTTTTTAAATCGTGTTCCTTAAATCTTTTCCGGGGTTTTTAATCATGAGAAGCAAATTTAACGGTAGTTGGGGTCTCCAGAATCCAATGCCACGGAGATCCCCACGGGTGGATTTTCACTTCTGTGTCTGCCACCTGAAGTGTTTTTTTTTGATTTTTTTCCGGTTGAGGGGACCAATAACCCTACGCAACCAAACTCATCCTGAGGGATTGTCTCATTTAGACGCCTCAAGCTGAGTCTGTTGTGGTGGTATTCTTGACAGCCCGGTCTTAAAATTGCAGGTCTTAAAATTGCACTGTGGTCTCAAAATGACGTTACTGAAAAATAAAATTGCGAATCAAATTTTGAACTATTCTTTAGTGTTATCCATGAGTCACTAAAACAGTATTGGTCCCATTTGTTCCGACACTTGTGTATATATGTAAGTAAATTCTAAAGTCTCAATATTTTCTGTTAATGCAATTTGAACACAGCGGCGAACCATATGCCTCCAAAATGGTCATAGACTTATATATTAAAAAAAAAAACCCTGGGTGCTCGCAATACCCGTCTATATATGGCAATACTTGAAAATCCTAAACATTCAAAAATCATTCTATTAAAGTTTTCTATAAAGTTTTTGAATTTATGGTCCGTCAATAGGCCTCGATTCCAAAATATCAAAAATTTCTAAAACATGTCCAAAAATTTTTTTTTTTTTTGAATTATTCTCTATCTATATTCGTTTAGTTTCCTAATTCTTAAGAAGTAAGTATAATCGATTTATGATCCCTCAATGGGTTCCGTATCTTAGTTTCAAGACAAACCCCCATCTAGCAATGTTCCTCTGTCCATATGAAGCATTTATGCATTTGAGCTTATATAAAGAGTTTCGGTTTTCATGAATTTTCGTTTAAAAATATTTTTGCAGGTGCAAGTTTTAAATTGTTTTATTCCAATTTATTTATCGCTTAAATGCTGATCATGATGATCATGATGATGTTTTTGGGATGTTGATCGTTTTTTGGCGATGTTATCTCAATCATACATGCTTCACTTACTCACTCAGTCACTCTCTTCACTCTCTTCACTCTTTTACTCACCTAATGTGTCGCAAACAGTAAGAAAGACGAGGCGAGGCGATATTGTGTTGGCTATAAATGTTTCTGCTTGCTTTGATAGTAGTACTAGAAGTACCGCATGTGACTATTTTCGGTCATATCACGTTCAACGCTCTTTCGTCTCGTCGTCTTGTAGACGTCTTAGTCGCCATCTGATAGTCATAAGATGATTGATATTTAGCATTGACTTCAGATATTTCTAATTCTTTTTTTCTTTTTTCGGAGGTATTTAATGTTGTTGTTGTTGTTTTTGTAGATACATAAGTAGAACACACACATATATACAAACATTTATTGCGATTAGATATATATAAAAATAAAAAAAAAAAATTATAAACAAAACGAAAATAGTTAATAAAACTGTTGAAAATTTTATTTCTCGTATTGAAAAGATGTATGCAGGTTGAGACAGTTTAACTTTAAAAACAAGAAAATCGTTAACTTCGATGAAACCGAAGCTTCAATATCCGTCACACAATGATTAGATTAACTTTTCTTAAAATAATATATACATTTGGTTTGTATGGGGGCTATATCCAACCCTAATATTGTATACAACTGAGAACATAGGTTGCTCAAGAAGTATTTTGTTCATATTTGCAAAAATCGCTTCATAATAAACCCATTTTTATATAAAAACTCAAAAATTGGCCGAAGATTAATATATAATATATAATATATACTCTAGCTGTTCCACCTCAATCATGGTTCATTTTTTGAACATGGGTTGTTGTAAGAAGTGTTTTTAATAGATTTTAAACAAATCGCTTAAAAACTCAAAAATTGGCTGCAACTTTTGTATAGGGGTTATTTACTGTAGTGGTCCCAACTCAATCATGGGTCATTTTCGGAACATGAGTTGTCTTTCGAAGTGTTTTTACATTATTTACCATAATTTGCTTCACAAAAAACCATTATAAGAAAAGTATTAGTTTCGACTTTCAGTTCAATATTTTCAAAACTGAGCGAATGAAACGAGTAACCATAGACAGACAGACAGACGAACAGAGGCTAGATTGACTCTTCTCGTCGCTCTGATCAAGAATATATACACCTATGGAGTCTACGATGCCTTCTTAAATGCATTACAGAAGTTGTCCATCTCTCCGCATAATTTTGTCTTGTTTTAATGATTGTACTGAACACATTTTTGATTTAATTGATTTTTATTTCATTTCAAAATAACAAAAAGATGTCATTTGTATCTAGATACTTTCTGTATACACAGACTCATGACAATATATTGATGATCAATTACAACTACAACGACTATTTGCACAAGAGATACACAGTAAGAAGAGAGAAGAATGCTACGGATACTACATACATACATATATATAGTTTATGTTTGTAGATATTAGCAAATATGCTTATCAGTGAAAACGTTGAACGATGAACGATTTTGTTTACAGAACAAATTTTCTCGTATTGCTTCTTTTACAGCTTTGTTGTTTTTACGCGATACTCAACAAAGATGCAATAATCGATAATACAAAATGACAAAAAAAAAAAATAAAAAAAAAAATACAAATATTAATACCAATGTTTTTTTTGTTGATAAATATATACGATATATGGTATGCGTGTAGAATTCAACTCTGAAAATAGCAAGACATGTGTCCGTCGCTCTGCGTATCTTAAAATTTGATGCGCGATACCTTTACGTTGTGTTGCGTTGCGATGCGATTTCAATGCTTATTTGCTTAAGTGTCTCGTTTAAAAAAAAAAAAAAAAAAAACTGTTAAAAGATGATGAATCGAGAGACAGTCGAAGTAAAAGTATTTATATAGACAAAGTGCTGATCAATAATAAATATTGAAGAAGACAAACTATTGTACAAGATAAAGTCACAAAACCGACAGGTACATACATACAAACATACGTATGTACATATGTATCTATCAAGCATAAGTATAAAAATTGAGTTAATTTAAGAAATAAACCGGAAGATATGTTGAGAAATTATGTTCGAAAATGTTTGAAAATATTAAAATTTAGCATAGATAGTAGAGAAAGGGGCCAAAGCGAGCAAACACTGATAATTTTACACAATATACAAATTTTCGAAAGTGTTCGAAAATTTTCGAACAAAAAAAAATTAAATTAAACAAGATTTTCTGCCTAGAAACATCATTTAGGCTTTAAAATTTTGAAAAAAAGCATTTTCGAAAAACATTTTTTTTCGAAAATGTTCAAAAATTGTTTAAAAATTTTTAAATTGAGCATAAATAGTAATAGAATGTGCCAAAGGGAGTTAGCACAGATAGTTTTACTCAATTTATAAATGTTCGAAAATATTCAAACATTTTCGAAAAAAAAATTTTTACTATCTTTTCCCAGTTTTTATGTCTTAGAAATATCATTTAGGCTGTGAAACATAAAATTTAAAAATTTTCAACAGTGTTCGAAAATTTTCGAAAAAAAAAAATTTATCGAAAAAAACATCCTTTATGCTTTGTACCGATGAAAAAAAATGAAATTTTGTGAATTATTAACTTTATCTTTAGTTTTACTAGGCTCTGAACATATTGCAATATTCAATATTTTCCCATAGTGCAGGGTACGTTTAATAATTGACATAGTGAAAAAAAGGAATGTAAATAAATTATTCATTACAAACAAATTAACATTTCTAAATAAATACGAAATTGTTTTGGTACTTTACAGGAAAAAACAATTTGACAAGCAAACTGCGTTGATCGTGCAACAGATCATTATAATGATGCGAAAATGCGTTCATGATGATGCATGCTGACGATGACGATAATGATTTTGTTGAGGCCAAAAATTTTCAAATGAAGAGAACGTGTCATGCCTAGTTATACAGATACATGTACTATATGTACTATATGCTATGTAAATGTTTGTCTATCTAAGTTTCAAATCATATTGTAGTCTAATTATTGCGACAAAACAATTAAGCATTAAAATGCGCAATTTTTGGGTAAGATCTCATTAATCACAAAATGATAAAACCAAAAAAAAAAAAAAAAATTGAACGCGACAAAGCAAAAAAAAAAATCAACAGACAGACGGACAGACGGATAGACAAACAGCTGGAATTAAGCTTATCAGACTCCGTAACACGATCTCGACAGATCTTAGCTACGTTTATAAATGCGAAAGTATCTTTTTACAATTCGCAATTACACTTGTCCAAACAATAACAAAAATATACAAAAAATAAAAAGAAGCAAAAGCAGAGAGAACGTCGTAGATGTTGATTATGACAAAGATGATTATGATGTATATACTATATACTTTATTTTCATTACAGCTTCACATTGATATCAGTTGTCAAAGCTATATTAGACATAAAAAAAATGTATCTAAAAGATACAAAAAGTACAAAAACGATGCAAAAGTTAATTTCGTTTTGTTTTTTTTTTTTTTTTTGTTACTGTTTACAACGTAATTTGTCGTAGTATTTCATGCCATCTTATCGCAGTGAACATTCAAAACATCATTATCATCATCATCATTAACAAAAAACAGTTTGTTTGCAAATGATCTCAAATGATGTGGTTGCAGGTGATAAATCTAGAATTGACTTACTCAGACTCCCTCGCAGATAAATTTTCAATTTTACGTTAGTTGTTTATTTGACTTTGTGAAAATATAGACGTATTGCGATAAAAAACGGAACAATTAGAAATGTAGCAAAAAAAACAAAAGACAAAAAAAATATATATCAACAAATATGAAATCTATATTTAATATAAAAGTGAAAATTTGTTCAAGGTTTTTTTTTTTTTTTTGTACTCTATAATCATATGAAATAAAGGTATACTAAAGTTATGCAAAGATATGTAACATTAATCAATGTGCTTCGAACCGCGATAAAACATATAATAAAAGTTTCTTTTAATTTTTTTTTTTAATTCGAGCTCGTTTATAATTCACAATTAGTTCAAACAGTATTGGAGGCAATAGTTATTTTTACAATATATAATAAACTAGCGTGGTTAGCACGAAGTTCTGTTTATAAAAATATACATATGCCGCACTCCCATTATTCACGCCCACTTTGTTTTGAAGATTTTTAGTTACTAAGAATACAGTTTAAACTAATTGAATTCATTTCTCAATCTACGGTATATGACATTCATAGGCACTTGACCGGAATGATAGATGGGTATATAAAGTTTGTGCAAGTGTAAGAGTCTTAATCGCCATTAAAAGGAGAGTCTATCTAGTTATGACACTTTTTCCGTTCATCTGTCTGCCATCTAAAACGAAAAGACATTTAAACCCAACACATGCCTGTAAGCAACTGTTTTACATAGAAAATACTTGTTTTTAAATTCCACGTAAATTATAAACATTCAATTTAAATGAAGTTTCTAAAATTTAAACTTTAATTTATAATTCACAATCAGTTTATGCATATTATGAACGAAGTCAAATTCAGATACTTCACATATTTTTTTTAGTTTTTTTTTTTTATATTGTTTTTATTTTTCTAAATGTTTAGCAATATCTTTTAAGTATTGCACAAGCTACTTTCATATATATTTTTTTTTTTGAGAAAACAATTTAAAAAAAAAAAGTTTTCTCAAACTTAAAAAATGAATAATATCAGTTAGGCTTTTACTTTAAAAATTTTTGATTTACCCTTCAAATAAATTTTTATAATCTTAAAATTCTCAAATAGTTTAAACAAAATAGAATTTTCTGCGTTGTTGGTTGTCTTTGTCCAACTTGTATTGAAAAGCCGCAACTGGTAATTCTGGTACATCCACATTCTTTGCATGTCCCTTGCTGACGTCTCACATTGATCACCTCCGAAATTATTTTGTTATGTTTAACTGTTTGGAATTATAAGATTATAGATTTTTGAAAAGTAAATTACTAAATTTTGTGATTTCAAAAATGGGAGCATGAGTGCTGTATATGAGATATTTCATGTCAACCAACCGATTCAACAAAAATTTTCCTTTATACGTTTCACTTTTGATAGTTGATAGAATAATTCTAAGCACGAAATCTCAAACAGAAATTCATAAGACCTTTGGTTTAATTATACAAGGTTATGTTAAGCGCTCTTGCGCTCTCAATGTGTTGCGTACCAACGTCAGTTGTACCTTCTATACACATTCACACATGGAAAACGAAGTAAAAATTTAAAGTAAGCTATCTCTTTTGCACTCTGTTCGCATGGTACCATCGTTTTGCTTGACATCAGCTTTATAATTCCAATATGATCTATTATTTCACTGGTTTCGGTCTTTCGTTAAAATTTTGTCGGTTTGTGTAATTTTTTTTCAATTTCGAAGAGAAGTGTGGGGTGATCCGGTTGGAATAAAACGTTCCATATTAAATATCTTAGACAAAAAAAAAATAAACAGTTCAATGCCTTAGAAAACCCCTTTTTATCAAATTGGTTAAACGACGGCAAATGCAAAGAAGATAAAGTTGCTGCAATACAGCATATGACTCGTAAATCACACCTTTATTTGTTAAGATCGAAGCTAGATCGAAGTTAATGTATGATAAGGGAATGAGTGGGCGAAAGGTAATTGAATATAAAATAAATAACAACAAAAAAAAAAAAAAAAAAAACATATTGTATATACACACACAAGGTGTTTTGTTGAACAAGAGTCTTAAGTCTTTTGGATCATTGATTCTCGTATGTGACTATCTGTGCGTATCTGTGCTATCTCTGTGTGCTGTCTTGTCTCTCTGTAGACGTTGTAGATTTCCACATCCACATTTTGTCGTCGTCGTCGTCGTCGTCGTTCTTATCTGTTTATTAGGCGGGTGACTAGCTTTGTCATTGATCAATCATTGATATCTTTATGCTATGAGTCAGCAGCAAAAGACTTGTTATAGATTTGTAAGATCGATCACACAAACGATTCTGATTGTAAGACTGCGCAATGTACTCAAAAAAAAAAAAAATACAAAAAAAAAAAGAAGAAAACTATAAAATATAATTTACGCCATTTTTTGGATGATTGCATAAATTATCATGTATACGCCGTGTATGAAACAAGTTTTAAATTGATTAGTTAAAAATAAAAATAAAAAAAAAAATTCTCTCTTATCAACTTGTTGTTGTACATCTTGTTTCGGTAGTCAAAATTAATAACAAAAATTAGAAACAAAAAAAAAAAAAAAACGTCGCTGCTTGTACAAATAATTTAAAAAAAAAACGAAAAAACATTGATAAATAATTCTAGCAGAGCAAAGACTAAAAAGGCAAGAAAAGTTAGTTGAAAAAAAATAAAGATAATAAAGTATTACAAATTTCTTGATTATAATCGGGTTTGCTATGTATAGCCATGTCCAACTCTACGTCTGTCAATTGGCATATTTTATTTCGAACATCATGATTCAATCTTATTAAAATTATACTTAAAAACAAGCATAAACGTTAACTTTGGTAGAACCGGCTCTAGCCCCATTTTTGAAGGGTTACCCACCACACAAATGTATCCCAAAATTTTGAGGAGGCAATGCAAGTTTTAATGGGGGCTCCACCTCTTGATCTTGTGGTATAGCGGCGTGCCGTTGAATATAAGGTCAGGAGAAGGATACCATTGCTACCAGTGGATTTGCTTAGTGATAGGGAGATGAAGAGTATTAGTGACACTGAGTGAAGGTTTTTTGTGGAACAAGTGTGTCCTGTCTAGTTGGCAAACTATGTTAGATGGGACAATAGTGAGAAAGGTAGGGCCACCTATGACTTTATCCGCGACGTCACTTTCGTTGCTCAACGGCCAGACTTTGGTTTTAGCCATTGTCTGGGCTTTCTGTTGACTGGACACGGTTCATTTGGTGCATTCTTGTGTTCAATTGGACGTGTCGACGGTTCAGGAATGCAGGTGCGGAGCGAGCATGGAAACAGAAAACATGTTCTCTGTGAGTGTCCTCTTTATATATTTAATGGTTTGGTTGGTTGGTTGGTTGGTTGGTTGGTTGGAGAATACGAGGTCTAACCGGAGTCCTGCCAAAAAAATTTTAGGTACACCCCCATACAAATTTACTCCGTTTTTTAAGTTTTTGAATGAAAATCCGATTCAATACTGTGATAGAACTTAACTTAAGGTACACAAAGATTGGGAACAGAGTGCCTTGTAGCCTCTCGAGCATACTCGACTTTCAGCTTTCTTCTTGTTTTACATAAAAACTCCAAAATAATCTTTGGGTTTGTATGGGGGCTACATTATATAAAGACCCGTCGCTACAAAATCTCTTGTGTAGACATAAGTTGAGATTAGAAGCTTATTTATTCAATTTGAAGTGAAAAAATAAAGTTTTCATGAAAAAACTTTAAGACAATTTTACTAATTTTTACAAACTACTTAGGACCGGAAAAGCTTAAGTTCGGTTTTTTTTTTTTCTTTTGAGTTATACATTTTTGTGAACCCTTTTCTCTTTATGTTGGGACAGTGATTTATAAATCATGCAATGTTGCACTGCGACTGAAAGTAGTGATTTGCGACTTTCTTGATTCTCAATGAACATGTTCAGTTATGAACGATTTTGTGTATCGCTCTTTGTAAACAGTGAAACTCTTCATTAATCGCTGATTGTCTTTTCGCGAACTGCGATTTATTCACTGTTTGCAGTCACTGCGATTTTCAAGTCGCAGTCGCTAATTACACTGCTACTCAAATATTACTCATTTTGCCAACACTAGTTGCTTCCCTCAAATCTTTAGAAATACGATAATACGTTTAAACGATCTTTTTTTCAGCTAAAGCTAGTGAGTGTAGCAAAATTAGTCGTTTCACCACTCCTAGTGACCAAACTAAGTCACAACAAAGACAACGATTGACGACAATCGATTAAAGAATAGAAGAAAAAAAATTAACACGAAAAAGTACCCATCTATTACAGACATGATTCACGCCTAGATAATAAAAAAATATCTTTAAAAATAAATAATAATAATAAATACACAAGAGTATCTTAAAAAATAATAAAATAAAATATAATAATTTTTTTTGTTTTTCGGAAAACACGATTTTTTTTTTTTTTTTGTCAACGACTACATACATACCTACTAACAAATAAATATATATACACAGAGAGAAAAAAAAACGAACAGATTGTTCTTATTCTAAGCACATTCGTGGTCGAATATTTTTTAAACTTGTTTTTATGTTTTAAAGATGTGCTCATTAGCAAGTACAAATTTATAACGATTTGTGAACAATTCGAAAAAGAAATGAGCTTCTTATCAAGAACGAATTGTACTTTTAATAAGGTTTTTTTATCAAGATCGAAGCTTTTAAGAATAAATTGTACTTATATAAAAAAAATTAGTTGTTCAAACGAATCGAGCTTATACTAGAACGAATGTTAAGTAATGGTTTTTTTAGATTTTAAGTGTTTTCTTGTTACAAATCTCATGTAACAATTGTTCTCATATCAAGAACATTTGTTCTTATATCATGAACCAAAAACAAAATAATGATGCAATGAGAGCAAATTTGTAGGAGCGTAGCTCACTTTTGTTTGCTACATTGTTCACTCAGCTTTTGAAACTTGAACTTAAACACGTTTGTTCTCAATACAAGCAAATTGTGCTTAATTTTCTTTCTGTGTACGCATTTCCGTGTATAGTAAGTATGCAAGTGTGTATATTGATTTTCGTTGTCAACGTTTCTGATTAGTTGTTTGCTCATTAAAAGCATTCGTTATCAGTTTGGTTAGCAAGCTAAGCTTATGAGAATTAGAGATGGATGTATATGTATGTAGTAACATTTGTTTGTATGTATATGTGTATGTATGAATGCATCTCTCTTATTCTCTCAACAACAATTTGTGCATACATATTTACCGTTTTTCCTTTTTCTTTTTTTATTGTATTTATTTACTTTTTATTTTTATTTATTTTTTTTTTTTTTTTGTTCATTATTATTAGCTATGTACGTAATTACCCATAGAATGAGTAAAGACTTCGACATAGTTGGTTAAATTGTTGTTAACGTTGAGCAAATCATGGCGACGGCGGCGACAACAACGACGACAACGACTACGACGACGACGTAAACCATAAATCGATCAAGAGCGCGTAAAACTAAGAGACAAAGTAAAAATGCCTACATAGATACATAAAGTATAATGAACAAGCATCATCATCATCATCATCATCATCATCATCATCATCATCGTCGTAAGGTTGGCGAGACAATCTCAACATAAAATTGCATCACACATTTACTTCGTTGCAGACGCTTGCACTCTCCGAGTTAATGTAAATTAAATTAAAGACAATTAACTTGGCGTTAAATTTCATTCAGCACATATCAGTCTTTGGGAACTGACGGTATCTTAGCCCTATTTCTCGATGTTATAGAAATATTTATAGAAAAAAAAAAAAGGAATTATAAAAATGTTTTTTAAAGATTCCTCAAAAAACGGTTTAGTGACCATTTTTGGACTCTACTTTCCAAAATACATAAAATATGTCCATGAAAAACCTGCTCTTTTTTAGGTGTAAACATGAGTAATGAGCAAATTTTTAAGAAACATTAAAACCAAATTTTCAATTGGAACTGCGAGAGGTCAGTTTGATTTTTGAGCTATGGCTATGGTATGGAAAATTATCCTAAGAATATTCCAAATATAAGGTTCCTGCTATATGCTTGAGAAACATCATTACCGGGTTAAAAAATATATTTCTTCTTCAGGTATCTACATCAAATCTACGAAACACTGTGTTATTTTCCCATGTATAATACATGGAGAACTTCAGGAGCTTGGCGGCACCAATAAATATTATCTGAAAAAAATACGGTTCTTTTTTTTGATATAGAACAATCCTAAGGGATGGGAACTTAAAAATTTTGTTAAAAATTTTATGCCCATGTTTTTTTTGGACCACCCTGTATGCTCGAGAGACTACAATACACTCTATAACCAATCTTTATATACCTTAAGCTAAGTATCTATTGTAGTATCATAAAAAATTAAATAAATTCATATGGGGACCTAATACCTAATATTTTTTTTGGTCCTAATAAAATTGGAATATTTCATTGGGACTATCATAGGCATAATTTATACTAAATCAAGACTGTCTAGAATAAGAAACAAAAGAAGTTTTATAAAAAAAAAAAACACAAAATTTTGGAGAAGACTTATGTATGGGGAGCACCCCCTTAAAAAAGGACTAGAAAAAAACTGTTTGCTCTATTTCTTACAGACAGCAGACATACAGACAGAATTATAGTTCTATAACTGAAAAAAGAGATTTCGGTGTTGTGCCGCAAATTCCAAGTAAGCAGACCTAGAAGCTCTACTTTAAGACTTTCCAGCTATTCTTCAATTATTTTTAAATAAATTAGTCCATCAAATTTTGGGATAATTCTTTCTAAAATGAGTTCTATTTATGTGGTATTGTCTAAGGTTTGATGTGTTCTCTCCTCTCTCTCTCTCACTCTCTCTTTTTTTCTCACTCTTCTCTCTCTCTCTGTCTGTCTGCACAGTTGCAATTTATTAAGAGTTATCGTCGAAAAAAGTTATGATCAATGCAGCTATGTCCGTCTGTCTTGCTGTCAAACTCTGACAATATAAAATTGAGTTTAATTAAAGTGTTTCATTCTTTTTTTTTTTTTAGCTAACACACACCTATAAGTTTAAACATGTAATTTTTTTTTTTTTTTTAAATAGTTTAAAAAAAATAAAATAATGTTTTTTTTTTTTTTTTTTTGTTTATCAAGTGCTGCAGGCAGTTCAATGTTCGCCGGAATCAAATAGTTCAGTCTATGACTCTCACTCTTATATATTTTTTTTTTTTTATAAATATTTTTATGTATGTACGTGTGTATGTGTTTATGTATTTCAATAACCATTTAACTGGCACAAATATTTAATTCGTTCATAATGCGTAATTTACAAATTTTCATGTTATTAAACTAATTAACATGACAAAGAGTGATAAAAGGGAAAAAAAAATAGAAGAAAAACCTAAACAATACAACAACAACAAAACAAAAAGTGACTAACTAAATGAGTTGACTTTTAATGCTACACAATAACAAACAAATAAACAAAAAGAAAGAAAAAAAAAAAAAAACAATAGCAACAATGTCTAAACACTTTTCACTAAATGGCGCGCGCGCGCAAATTATTATTGTATAAAATAACGATGCCGACGACGACGACGACGCCGACGATGTAGCCGACGACAACAACAACAACGAAACAAAAAAATGAACTTCAATTGAATCAAAACGTGAATACGCATTAAGGCTAAAATACGTAAAATAAAATATATATAGTCGGGTAATGTATGCCATGGGGTGTCGTGTGCCACTTAGTTAAACGCCATGTCGAATGCTGCCGAGGGGCAAGAACAATCAAATTCGTACCAGCTTACAGTCTTCAGTAAAACCTCGTATTCACCAACCCACCATTAATTAGGATTTACCATTTGCGCTCCAAACAACTACGAGCTTGGTGGGCCCCAATGAATTAAGTTATAACTGTTGTGAATAGCAAAATACGGACCAGTATAAGAAACCTACACCTGTCTGCAGTTGGAACCAGTCCAAAATCATGCACATGGGACATAATTTGCTCTACTGGGCAAGGCGTAACCTTTAAAGGACCGTTTTATGATCGAATCATAACAGTTCAAAGAAGGCTAGTTACACCAACAAAGTGCCGAGCAACTATGACGCATAGGACTGAACTATTCACAAGAAACGGTCTCTAGGTTATACCAGTCTAGAATGGGTCATAATTTTCTCAATTTCCAAAAATGAAACCTGGCACACAACACCCCACTTTAAACCAATCAATTTTTTTTTATTCAAGCTATAACTGCTGGCTTTGTTATTGTTCAAACAACTCATTTTCTTAAATATATTAATTTTCTTACTATTGTAGCTTAGAACAACTGATTTTATTATTTATATCTATGAATTTTGCAATTATAATAAGGTGTTTTACTTCGCAACTATCTCTTTCTATTTTGCTTACATATATTTACAAAACTGCAAATAAACTCATAATACCACATTCAATACTAAACGTATCAGGTACAAAACGAAAGTGAATCTTTTCTATTTTTATTGCTTAGCAAAAAATGTTCGCGTTAAGGTGTTTGATTATTAGAAGAGGTGAGGTGTTCGGTATGGTACAGCGCAATCATTTTGTTATAATTGTAGGTGTTTAAAGGGCGTCATAGTATGTACATATATTTTACATTTTTTTTTTTTTTTTTTTGAATGAGTACATATGTGAAAGAGTTGATGATTATGAAAAAAATGAAAACGAAGATATTTGCAATGTGTTGCTGCTGCTATGAATGTGGCAAAGCTTGCGTGCAAAAAAAACAGCAACAACAAAAAACTTACGAATTAGTTGTGGTGCTAAGTTTAGACCAAAACTTGCACGCGGAATTTCTAAATATATAAAATATAAAGAAATTTCATAATGTGAGTAAGAAAGAAAAAACTTGTGAACAGACTTAGTACAAAGTTCGAAAAATATTGTTCTTAATTTTACTTTCACAAAATTTGATCGAATTAAAATCGACAGTACGGTTTCAGAGCAGAAGTCTTAAGATGCCGGAAAGCTAACCACATTCAAAACCAACAAGCTTCAAGTGTTCGTTAATCAATACTTGAAAAGCGTCCTGGGAATTGATTGGAGTAAAAGAACAGAATTTCCAAATAGAAGATACAACGCAGTGAAATTTAACATCGAACTGCTCAGAGAAGTGCTCCGTAAGCAACATCACACGCAAATCCATGTAGTAAAATACTCTTGATGGTAGGAATTTTTAAGCATAGAAAGGATCGCCGGGAAATGTGTAGAAGAGCAGTATCGATGACGCAGAGAACTTGGTAGAGAAGATCTATTGAAGCTCCATAAACCGTCAATGTTTCAGAAACCGACGAAGAAGAAGAAGTGCTTCCAGATATACAAATTGTATTAATATCTTTATAATTTACCAAAATAAATTTAGTTTGGGCAAATGCATATAACAGGCAGTTGGAGGCATGATAGGCCCTATAAAGTTATGGTCCATGAATAAAAAAGATTTCCTGTACGGCATACCTCAGAATTCGATGATATTTGGTGGAGAGGAAGCCTACTATGGGAAATGCTCAAATCCAAAATTTGAGCTAAATCGGAGCTTTTTGTGGGCTTTATGAGCCTTTGAAAAAAAGTGGGATCCCCATAATATCTCGAAAACGGTTTGAGATAAAATTTTGAAAATTTGCATGAATAAATAAGGGAAAAAGACCTTTCGAAAAAGAATTAGGAAAAAATTTTGGAACAAAAATTTGAAAAAACAGCTTTTTTTCTCAGAAATCTTCGAATAACAAAAAAGACCCATACATATTTCAATATTCATGAAAAATAATATATATTAAAGCTGCACCTTAACGCGTATTTTGCGCCTTTGGTCAAAATGATCGGATAAGTAGAACTTAAGATATAGCCACTTTTGTGAGATAACCTCATAAATACTTAGTAAGAAAATTGTCATTTTTTCTTAAAATATCGAAGACTATATGTGAGTTAGATAGAGTTACCATATTTAAAACTTAGACTCTTCTGTGCCGTTAAGTGGTCACATACAAATGGGTTTTTTCTAGACCCATATTAAAGAGTAGCCCCGATACAAATCTAACCCAAAATTTTGGAGTAAAATTTTCATAAAATTTTCTTTGTTTCTGATTCTATGATGGTCCCAATGAAATATCTTAATATGCATGGGACCAAAAAAATTTTGGTGCAGCCCCCATTTAAAATTTAGTTTTTGTATGAAAATTCAATGCAATAAAGTATGGTACTAAGATAAGACTTAACTTAAGATTGGGTACAGCGTATCTTGCAGTCGAGAACTAAATAAAAAAAACAAATTAATTTCGTTTTAAATTTAAATTTCCAAAAAAAAAAAAAAAAAAAGTCATTTGCATTTAACACGTGCAAAGAGAGTTACAAGAAGGAAGCGGAAAGTATTTTCTCTTACATTTCCTCTTGTCTTGTGCTTATACTGCCAACTGACTCCCCACAATAATAAAACACAGAAAAAAGAAAAGAGTAGACCAGAGCATACCTTATTTTTTTATTTTTATCCCGCCAAAAAAAAAAAGGAAGTTATTATTTATTCGAGTTTGTAACGCATTAAAGCACTTTCAATTTACTTCGATTTTTTTGTATGAAAATAGTTATTATTTATGAATATTTTGACTACAAATCGGGTAAAAACACTTTTAATCCAATATCCATCCATCCAAAATCGAAGAAAGGTGCCACGCCCATTTTTGGATATAGCCCCATGCAAACTTACCATTTTTTTCGATTTTTTGTATGAAAGTTATTATTTATGAATGTTTTGACTACAAATCGGGTAAAAACACTTTTAATCAATATCCATCCATCCAAAATCAGAAGAAATGTGCCACGCCCATTTTTAGATATAGCCCCCATGCAAACTTACCATTTTTCGATTTTTTTATGAAATTGTTATTATTTGTAAATGTATTTACTAAAACTATGGGTAAAACCACTTCTAATGACATCCAATTTCAAAGAAAGGTGCCACGCCCATTTTTTGATATGGCCTCCATACAAACCGCGCCCATTTTCAGATTTTGTATGAAAATAGTTCTTATTTATGGATATATTCACCCAATCTGTGTAAAATCACTTCTACTGTTATCCTATAAATATACTACCGATATGACAAGGATCGAGCCACTATAACATACAGACCCATACAAACTCACCTTCTATTTTTTTATTTTTTTAAGAAAATGATTTAAGTTTCGTGGTGGGTATTTGAGTCGGGTTCCGAAGTTAACGTTCTTGCTTGTTTATTTATTTATTTATTTTTATTTTTTTAAGCGCGAACGCTGGCAAACGATCTTTTAATTTCTTTCGAAAAAAAAGAAGAAAACGAAATGTTTCTTTTTTTTTTTTTTGAAATAGGAGACAGCAGCGACAAAGCGGTCAACTGTGACAGCTCGGCTCAGCTCAGCTCAGCTCTTACTGTCATTGTTTTCTGTGTATCCGAAAGGTTAATGTTAAAAAGTTTCCTGTTTTAGCAACCACATTCTTTATTTCCATATTATATGGTATGTATTTCCGATGAATTTTCTTATTAAGGGTGTTCAATATTGATTGGAGTATTTTAGAAAATGTAGTAATTAAAGTAGCTGAGACATGTCTTGGCTACCAGTAGACAAGGAATTCACCAGTTCTATAATATTTTTATTTTCTTGAATTCCTTTTTATTAAAAATGTCTTGTGTTTTTTTGCATGTATATATTCAATATTTGTTAAGTCCTTGATAATTGCATATATAGTAAACTATTTTTATGTAATATGTATCTAAGTAATGTTGTATTTATACATATGTATGTACTTACTATATATATATACGAAGTAGAGGTAACTTAAATAAAGATATGCAAGCAACCCTTTTTTATACAGCAGCGCAGCTGCATTTTTATTTGAGATACACATACACATGTATGTATGTATGCATTTATATACAAATGTAGATACATTTGTATCTATGTTAAGGAATATGTAACCTTGTGCACGCAATCACCCACGCAAACATTGAATTGCATCTCTCTTCTTTTTTTATGCATTTCATTTTGAAGCAGCATAAACACAACAAAAAAATTTATAGAACATCGCCATTGTGGCTTTACTCTTCTTTATAAGGAAAATTTTACTGCTGCTACTCATTTTTCATAGTTTTTGTATGCATTGACGTAACTTGGAGTTAATTATTTGTCAAAAAAAAAAGTGGTACTCGAATTTTTTTTGTAATTTTGGGAAATAATAATCTTAGATGAAATAGTTTCAAGCGTAAAACAATTTTAAAAAAATTCTGAAAATACTTCAGCTACGCCATCTTGAAAATCAATGTGAAGTTTATTTAAAACTTCAATATTTTCGAAACAGTTCGATAGATTTTAATAAAAATTACCAGCAATATAGTAAATTTAATACAGTTTAATTTAATATAAGAATAAAAAAAAAAAAACTTCAAAATTATGACCAAAAAAATTCAAAAATATTTTTAAAATGTTTTTTGTTAGGCAACTAGGCCACTTTTTAAACATACAACGATTTCACATAAAATCACTTTTCTTTTAAATAAAAGTTCTCGAGATATTGTGTTTTTAGTCAGAACGTGCACCGGTTTCAGCCATACCTTGTAGTTCCATTGCAACGGAAAAACTTTCACAAGCATTCCGAAGCATTCCGAACCGCTAAACTCTAGACAATCCCTAAAAACTCATCTTAAAAAATATTTTTGATTTTTTTTTTTTTTTTTTTTGGTCAAAATTTTAGGTTTTTTTTTTCATTCTAATATTATGTCAAACTATATTAAATTTACTTAATGCTTGTAATTTTTATTAAAATCTATCGAACTGTTTCGAAAATATTGATTTTATTAATAAACACAACTTTGATTTTCAAGATGGCGTAGCTGACGTAATTTTGAAAAATTTTTAAAATCCTTTTACGCTTGAAACTATCCCTCTAAGATTAAAATTTTCACAAATTTACAAAAAAATCGAAGCATAGATATATTAAAGCATAGATATATTAAAATTTAAAAGTTAAGTAAAATAAATAAAAAAAAATTTTAAAAATATTCAAAAACAAAAAAACGGCCTTCATTGAAATGAAAACCAAAATGAAAATTTTTCATTATTTCGCCAAAAAAGGCGCCAAATATCCTAGATGCGCCACTTGTATAATATTGACCAGAAATTAACTGTAACGCACTCTTACGCATTTTTAATGCGTAGGCAACTACAATAACAACAACAAAAGATCTATATACATAAGTAACAAAAACAAAAAAAAAAAAAAAACAAAATGCTTTTGCACATAATCCTATTTAACAAATCCCATCAGAGTACTAACAACAACAAAAAACACATAGAGACATGTACATATATGTATGTATGTATGTACATATGTATATGAATATGTATGTATATAAGAAAAGCACACAAAGATAATATAAATCTATAATTCAAAAGATAGTGCTTCATAAAAGTAAACGTCTAAGGCAGACAGCACAACAGACCAATACTTAGGCTAAGAAAATGAACGATTCATAGATTTTAATATACACGTATGAAGACCAAAGGTTATACTAACAACATCTGAACGATTTTTTATATCCTATATAATTAATACTTTGTACTTCAAGATGTCCAATAGATTGCCTATAATATTATTTGCCCATTAAATCTTCTCAGGCACGATCTCCGTCTTAACTATTGAAAAGGTGTCTTTTCATATTATCAGTGACTTTGATAAAACTTCGAGATGAGATGGGTGGAGATCAATGGTAACACAAACCAAGTTTTGACACATTATTAATACCAAATTTTAAGCTTAAACTACAAAAATAACAATATGAAATTTCAGTTAATAAGAGGAAAATTTGTATA
The DNA here is from genome assembly GCA_018903435.1 of Leucophenga varia. Lineage (NCBI taxonomy): Eukaryota > Metazoa > Arthropoda > Insecta > Diptera > Drosophilidae > Leucophenga > Leucophenga varia. Next base: position 247,280 of record JAEIFJ010001141.1, read on the forward strand.
GGGCTATACGTTATAGTCACCCGATCCGTATCGTAACGGTGGCGTGTACATAGGATGATATTAGATGTGTTTTTATATTCAGAAATCATACAAAAATTCGAAAATGGGCGTTAAATTTGTATGGGGCTATACTTCAGAGTGGGCGTGGCATTCTGAATTTAACATACAAACTACCTAGGACCGACAAAAGCTAAAATTTCGAGTTTCAGCTCAATATCTTTAAAACTAATGAATCGACACGTCTAGTTGTGCTGATCAAGAATATATATATATATATATATATATACATATACTTTATGTGATCTACGATGCTCCATTTTGACGAATTAAGTGACTGGCAAATATACCAACAAATTTGTACAGGTTCGGTTTTCAAATACAAATCACTGATAAATCAACAGTTTCACGAAGTTCGCGAAGAGCGATAAACAAAATGGCTGATAACTGAACATGTTCACTGAGCAACAAGAAAATCGCAAATCACTACTTTCAGTCGCTGTGCGACAATTGCGATTTTTAAATCACTGTGGAAAAATCACCGTAAGTTTTTTTTTTGCCAACACTACTTCTAATGTCAACCCATGTACATAAGCATACACAACACTATATCATATAGTCCGCATATAAAACCAAAGTTTGTTTACGAATTTTTATACAATATGAAAAAAATGTTTATTTTGAGAAGATATTTAGTTTTTTTTTTTTTCGTTATTCAAGCCAACATCTCTCGTTACATACTTTTAAAACTAGCCTCGCATAGTGGACAATTGCATGTGCCAAAATTTTGTAAAAATCATTATTTTTAATTATTAAACATTTACTTAACGAAATGTTAACATATTAAAGACAGCTCGAATACGCAAAACTTTTTGATTTTAATTTAAGCTAATTTACTTTAAATGTTTAAAAAACATAAATTAATTTTATTAATAAGCAAAAAAGAAATAAGCCACAATTTTTTTTTAGTAATTTATTGTAAAACGCACTGTAAAACTCGTAAAATATATGTACATAAATAAATAAATAAATAAATATGTATACATTTAAGTGCCTCCATTGAGATTTACTCTGTTGGGACTACATATACATATATGTACATACATATGTACGTACATATTTTCCCCCTCCTCTCTTAGCTACCATCTTTTTCTATTTTCCTAAGAATACCATACCATGCCATTCCATGCCATGCAGATGAAGACCACTGCACTCAACGCGCGCACACAATTTATCTAACAAATACCAATAAGAAATAATACGCACGCACACATGCACACTCACTCTCTCGCTCTTATAGTTTATCTTTATCTTTCGCATACATGCATCCATCCCATACAAAGCGCTTATTTATTTCTCACCACTCACCACTCTTGTGTACATGTGTACATATGTATTTGTATATTATGAGCCAGTGTGGCTGTGGCTCTGGCTGCTGCTGCTTGCTTAGTTGCTGTGCGATAGAGTGAGCTGATTTTTTATGCTTGCTCTTTCTTACACATTTTATACAAAATGCTACGCAGACAATTCTTTTCTCAAAAATAATTACACACACACAAACAAATAAGATTGTATTGCACCACTACATATTTAAATGCTGCGCTTCCGCTGCTGTCTGCTGTTGTCGACTGCGCGGCGCCGTTTGGTATTTTTGTGCGCGTTTGTATGTATGTCTCCTTTAAATATTACTTCGCAGATGGTGTCTCGATTCAATCGAGCTTCATCTGTTCTGCTGCACGGTTAAGAATAGAGCTCTCAATAAGAATTTTTTAGAATTTAGTTAACTTTTTTTTTTTTTTTATAACTATATCATCGATTTAAGTAATACGAAAACTGAAAAACTCATACGCAAAATATAAGAAAATAAAAATAGAAAATTACAAAAAAAGAAAAACGAAATTTTTTTTTTTTCATTTTTTTTTTTCAAGTGCATGTGCCATATATACCAAAAAATACCAACAAAAAAAAAAGAAAACACTCATCTGAGCATTAACTCGTGTAACGGATACGCTATATAACAAGAAAAGAAACAACAACAACAACATTAATACTGCAACAGCAGCAACATCCTTTGTCGCCGCATAACTGCTTATTTTGCTCTCCAGACACAAACAGCGACGCTGCTGCAGTCGCAGTCGACGTTAACGTAAACATCGACTTTAACTACATCGTCGTCGTTGTCGTCGACATCGTCTTCGGTTTTTGTTTTTTTTTTTTCTTCATCATCATTCGCTCGCGCGCACTTGATGCGATTCGTCTTCATTGCTCTCGGCTCATTTTATAAAGGCGCGTGAACTCGAAAGCATCTTTTGCTGCTCCAAAAAAAGAAAAAAAAACATTTAAAAAATGTACGCGCAAAGCTAAAGAAACCAAAAAAAAAATTATTTTTTTAAGTGAAATTTAAAAACAGTTTTTTTTTTTCGACAACTGCAAACTTTGAAAAAACCAAAAAAAAAAAAATTTAGTGCAAATATTAAAAAAAAAAGAAGTTTTTAAAAGTTAAAATGAATTTTTGAAAAAGCGACGGCAACATTTTTCTTGAAACATTTTTACATAATTTTTTTTTTAAATATTTTTTTTGGCGCTGTTATAAGTTTTTTTTTTTTTATAATATTGCAATTTTAAATGCAATAAAAATTATATACTTCGAGTGCTATTTTAAGTGCATAATTAAACAAAACAAAAAGTTTAATATAAACAAAATATTTTAAATAATAAAAAAAAAAAAAAAAACGGCCATAACTTCGAAAACACAACAACAAAACAGTATCTAAAAATATATAACTACAATTATAAATAATAATAATAATAAAATATATACATAAATAAATAAATATAAGCAAAAAAGCCTTAACAATTTTTTTTTTTTTGACTACAAATCAATAAAAACAACAACAACAACAACAACAACAAATACAACTGTGATTAAATGTTACAAAAAAAAAAAATTAAATAATATTTTATTAATTTAATAAAATCAATAATTTATATACAAAGAAAAAAAACACAACATACAACGAAAAATATAACAAACTGGAGCTAAGGTAGAGTAGCGTATTTAATTTTTATTATTTTTTTTTTATTTATTTTTTTTTTTAATTAAGAAAAAGATAATTTCCAATTGCACACGTTTTTTTCTTATTGGATTTTTTTCTTGCTTTTTAAAAATAACTAACAGTTACTGCACATTTTTAACTATTAGTTACTAACATAAAGTAGAATTCAAGAAGAAAAAAAAACGACTCTAGTACTTAACTAAAAAAAGTGGCCATGTCACGTCCGTCCGTCTGTCTGTCTTTTATAAAAGTTGCTATTTTAAATATTATTTTTTTTTTTTTATGTTGCAACTTAAATTTATTTGCATTAAATGATTTACTTCTAAAAATGTTCTTTGTGTCAAGAAAAATATTAAATTCCTTTTGAAATTAAAATCTATTTATGAAATATAATCGTTTATAGCGTGTTTTTTTTTTTTTTTTTTTTTTTTTTTTTTTTGTTTTAAAGAAACCAGAGATTTTATGGCATACGTATGATTCATTTAAAGTTCAAACTCAAAAAGCATGAAAGCTTTTATCAGAATTCCAGCGAATTTTCTTCGTTAACTTAGATTAATTTAATATAATATTCTCCAAGACTCTGATTTTTAATCATTTAATAAAATTCATGGAAATAGTTTCATACACAATCAAACAAACAGCATAAACATTTAGGAAAAAAAAAACCCATGATTGTAAGATCAAAGTGCTAATGAACTTTTAATTATTTAATATTTAACACTATTGCACTCTGTGCTGCGCGGGTCAAAGGGGAGGGTCAGTTAAAGCACTTAAAACAACCATGAAGAAAAAAAAAACAAAAAACACGGAAACAAAAAAAAATAAGTTGCATTTGCATTTATGACCTTTCTACCCTATTTTTTTTATTTATGAATATTGATGTTGCTTAATAGTGAAGTAGGTTTTTTGATAACCCTTTACCATAATTTGATGTTGAAAATTTGATTAATTGGATATTTTTTAGCAAAGAACTGAACATAAAAAAAAAATAGATATAATCCATACCAAATTTTTTTTACTTAATTTCACTCAATTAAATCGTACAAAAATTCACAATCGATTCAGAGTTTTTCTCAAATCTGATCTTATAGTTGAAGGTAAAAGCTTTAATTAAAGCCGAATTCGGGATTTCCAACAACTCAGGTTCAACTGCCATTCATATATGATCAGTCAAAACGTGTTTTTAAGTTTTTAAGCCCCATTTTTCTTAACACCTCAAAGTGTTTGGAAAATTTTAAGAACAGATTCGCATGCAGCCTAGTCCGATGTTCTATCAGCTAATTATGTTATATCTTAAAATTTCATTCTAATTTCACAAAATCATGCTTTGATTACAATTTCATTTTATATATCAATTTTATGTATCAATACCCAAATTTTTAAAGAACTACAAGTCATTTTGAGCACATGACTCACAATTCAATACATATGTACATATCTAACTAATAAAATGTGTTGTTTAATCATCAATAGGTGCTCTCAAAATATTTATTATAAATAAAAATACAGCCAGCCATATTTAGTAGTAATTCGCTTATCAAATTATACATACCATATATAAAATTTGTTTAGCCAATAAGGAAAATTTGTGTGAAATCTTAAAAAATTAACAAAAAAATAATAATAATAAGAAATAATTCGTATGGCTTATATATCTGTTTTGTAAATCATTATCAGTGGGCATAGAAATTTATTTAAAAAAAATAACAACTCTCTACATATTTTTTTTGTTTACTCTTTATTTTCATATTCGCAGAAAGAAACACATGCATTGTTATATTTTCAATACAAGCGTATAACTGTAATTACAATACACAAGCTCATAAAACAACAAACATATTACAGCCATAGGCAAAATTATAAAACGTTTAATAACGTTCTGTCTTGAGCTCCTTGTTGGTGTACAGACAGACATATGCATATGGCTAAATCGATTTGTCTTATTTAATTGATCAAGAATATATATATATATATATATATATATATATATATATATATATTGATTTGTCTTCATTTACAAATGCATATGTATATGTAAATATGTACAACAACAATGCACACGCCTACAAGTACATTAACAATTTTATTTAAAAAAAAAACAACAACAAAATACTTATGTCCAATTAGACTGATAACGATACATAAGGTGCATGTATATATGTATTTGTTGGCGCTAATATGTATGCATATGTATGTGTATATGCATGTAGTTATTAGGAACTTATTAAAAACAACAACAAAAAATACTTTAAAAAAAAAATAAAAACAAAATTTTTAATTGTAGCTTCTTTGAATTAATATTATCAAGGCGTGATTTAATAGTTTATTTTCAATAAATTTTTTTTTTTTTTATATGTACACTAGCTTGTACCCGCTACTTTAAAGGCCCCCATTGAGTCTGTAATCAATATCACCTATATTAAACTTTGATTTAACAGAAAAAAAAATGTTTATAACAGTTATTAAAATTTTGGTTCTGTGTCCCCCGCTGTCCTACATGTTTAAATTCAATCAGTTTCAAGTCTCTACGCCTATTCATACCAAAGATATGGCTTTTTCCGGTTTCAAGTTCGCCATTGTACAAAACAAGCCTTAGTGTTAAACTGAAATCTCAAAAAAAAACCATTATGGGTTCACCAATGTGTTCCAGTTCCAGATTTTGGAAATCGATACGTCTCAAATATTTTTTAACCATCTCTCGAATGCGCTCATTCGTCTATTCATTGCAAAGTTATGGGTTTTCCTGTTTCAAGGCCTTATTAACTCGGGTCGAAATTTTCCAAAATCCTTACTTCGTGCACACTTTCATCATAAAACGATTCTCAGTAAAAATTTCGGCTTTATATCTTTAGCCGTTTAGGCTGTAGTCGTGTCTTCCATCAGTCAGTCAGTCAGTCATTAAGTTACTGGTTCTAGTGAAACAGATTTATATATCTCAGCACTCTGTTTCCAACAGCTCCAGAGTATTTAAATTTTAAACGTTTGATTCGTTTCTAGATTCAGACGAACAAATAAAGCAAACGAGTCATGACTATGTCAAATCAGCTCGTTTTTTTAATTTTTGCTAAACAAGCTTTAAAATTTATTTTATTTATTTATTTATATATTTACAGATATCTGAACAATAAACAGATTTAAGTTCAAAACGATCTCAAAAAAAAAAAACAAAAAAAATAAATAAAACAACGAAAATGATTGCAACACAACAGCAACAACAAAAACAAACAGCAACAGCAACATATAGTGATGAACGCAGCATCACAAATGCAGCAGCAGCAGCAACAACAACAACAACAACGAAACAATTAAAAATGGAACGTCGAGAATCGACAACATCTGAATCATCAGTTGAACAACTTGATTTAGGGCGCACACCAAAGAAATTAAATACACACAGTGCAAGCACATCGACACCACATCATCTGCCAATGCATGTTGCTAGTACCAATGGCAATTTAGCAACAACAACAACAACAGCAACATCCTTGCAAACACGTAAACGTAAACTACGTCACACACGTAACGATACAGACGATGATGATGAACATTCTCATGATGATGATTATGATGTTGCTGATGCTGACGAAGTTGATGATTGCTTTGATGAGCATGCAAATAGTCAAAAAAAGCAACAACAACAACAACAGCAATTGTTGTTGGACGTAAACATAAACAACGTCTTTTGAGCAATAATATACGTCGTTCATCTATATCGAATGGTGCTACTACAACAACAACAACTATGGTGCAACTAGTCGCTGATGAGGCAGGCGGTAATTCATTACGTAAAAAATTTCGTTTTAATCGCAGCAATAGTGGTGGTGGTGGTGTTGCTAGTGGCATTGCACAGTTGCAGCATAGTAACAATGAATCGGGTTTTGTGGATGCCAGTGGTAATGGCAGTCAATATTTGTTGAATGCCACAACAGCAAGCAGCAATGTTAATTTAAGTTCATCCGGTTCAGCTGCATCATCATCAGCCGGTTCATCACCACATAATGCTCTAGTCTCTAGTCCTGAAACAACAACATTAACTGCTGCAGCTGTAGCTGCTGCTGCTGCTGCGGTTGTTAATGCTGGCGATGGCGAGCACATGAAATATGTGTGTCCCATCTGTGAAGTGGTATCAGCGACGCCGCATGAGTTTACCAATCATATACGCTGTCATAATTATGCCTCCGGTGATACAGAGAATTTTACATGCAAAATATGCTCAAAGGTAGGCATTTTTTTCTTTTCTTTTTGTTTCTAAAACGAGGCTTTATCTAGCCTCTTAAAAAAAAAAAAAAAAAAAAAAAAAAGCAAAATAAAAATTTAAAAAATTTTAAGAAAATAAATACTTTTTAAATTGCCCTCGCAGTTTTTGATTTTATATATATATACATATATAGTCATGTTCCCGTAATCGAATTGTGATTTGTGTTTAAATTAAATTTGTACGATTTCAAATCGCTTGTGTTTCGAAATCACAAAATTTATGTTTCATTTCTCAAAACGTTTCATACTACGAAAAATTTTTGTAAACGATTTGCGATTTAAAAAATAAAACGTGTATTTTTCAACGTTTACGGGAACATGTCTGTTAAAATTTTTTGTTTGAAACATTTATCTTTATGCGCCATTTTGGTGTTTTTTTTTCTTCTTCTTCTTTTCTCTTCTTTTCATTTTTAGGTGCTCTCTTCGGCATCATCGCTTGATCGTCATGTACTTGTACACACCGGTGAGCGTCCCTTCAACTGCAAATATTGTCATTTAACCTTTACGACCAATGGTAATATGCATCGTCATATGCGCACACATAAACAGCATCAACAAAATCATCATCAACGTCGTAACTCGAATGGAACAAAGAATAATAATAATAATAATAATAGCAACAATAATAATAGCAGCAATAGTAATAGCAGCAATGGCAGCAGTAGTAATGTGTTGACAACTGGAAGTGGCAATGAAGGCGTTAAACAGGCAGCAGCAGCAGCAGCATGGTCTACGACAGCAGCAGCAACAACAACAACCCAACAGCAACAGCTAATGATGTAGTTGGTAGCAAGCGACGTTTAAATGGTTGTACAATTAGTAACAATGCTGCTGTTGCTGCTGCTGCGTCTGGTGTTGGTGGCATAGAAAGTTACGAAAGTGATGGCAGTTGCTCAACAGATTCAACAAGTGCCAACAGCCAAAGCTCAAATAATAATAATAATAACAACAATAATAATAGTCATCATCACAACAACAACAACAATAATAATAATAATAACAACAACAACAATCTAAAAGCCAACAACAATTTAAAGCGCAAAAAGAGCGATCAGCAGCAGCAGCAGCATGATCTCTTGTTAGATTTAAAAGCCAAAAACAATAACAACAAAAATAAAACAGCAACAACCACCGAAATCGAAATTACTAATGCTCCAAACGCACACTTTAACGTTGATAATGATGAGCAACATCAGCAGCAACTTGTACTGATGAAGCATCGACGCGTGAAGACCACAATTAACAATAATATAATAGCAGCTGTCTGTGGAGATCGAGGAGATGGAGATGTTAGCGGTGATGTTGACGCAGCTGAAGTGGATACTGATACTGAAGCTGTTGCTGATATAATTACAAGTACACCTGATGTTGCAACTGTTGCTGCTGGCGCGGAACCGGAAACAAATTCTGATATGGATGAAACAACTGATCCATATCAGCAGCAACAGCGTCATCATCGCCGTCATCATCAGCAGCAACGTCGTCGTGATGAACATGCATCAAAGATTGATATCGACGATACATTCTCATGTCCTGTCTGCAATGATATCGATTTTGAAACGTTGCGTGATCTTAGCGAACATATGGATACGGCACATGCTGAAATACCAGCAAAATGTCGCGATTGTGAAGTTGTATTCCGTACGCATCGTCAGCTCAATATACATCCGTGTACGCAGAAATTGAAAACAGCTGTAGCGGCCGCAGCAGCAGCAGCGGCAGAGGTTGCAGTTGCTGGTACACATCGTCGACGACGACAACAACAAAAGCAACGACAACAACACAATAGCGATGACGATGACAATGATGTCGATGAAGCAGCTAATGAAGTTGACGTTGACGATGAAAATGAAAATGTTGTTGACAATTTTGTCCGGAAGAATGTAACGGATGAATATGACGATGATGTTGATGAAGATGATGTTGACGTTGACAACAACAATGCGCTGGATGATGATGACGAAGATGATGAGGCAGCGGAAGAACGTGATGCTAGCGCAGATTTACAACGTCGTGAGCAATTATTTCGTCAGCTATATTTAAAGAATAAATGCTGCTGCTGCTGCTGCAGAAGCTGCTGGCACTGGCAGTGCAACTGGTATTGGCATGCTCTCACCAATCTACTCTAATAATGAGCCCGAATATGATGCTTTGCTCAAATATGAAGCTGCCGATACAAAACATTCGCATGATTCCAAAGATTTAGCCGATATACAATCCATATTGAATATGACATCATCATCGTCCACATCGAATTTCCTTAAGAATTTCGAACAATCGGTTAATACACCATCGAGTAATTATAGTCTCGATAAAGATGAGGAAGAGGCACAGGATGCATTCACCTCTGAGTTTCGTAAAATGAAAATGCTTGGCGAATTTCCGTGCAAACTTTGCACAAAGGTCTTTCCCAATTTACGTGCTCTGAAGGGACACAATCGTATACACTTGAGTGCGGTTGGTCCTGCCGGACCATTCCGCTGTAATATGTGTCCCTATTCGATATGTGACAAGGCAGCATTGGTGCGTCATATGCGCACGCATAACGGTGATCGTCCATACGAATGCGCTGTCTGCAATTATGCCTTCACCACCAAGGCAAACTGTGAGCGTCATTTGCGTAATCGTCATGCCAAAACGACACGTGACGAAGTGAAGCGTGCCATTATCTATCATCCATCGGAGGATTCATCATGCGATGATCCGGTTAAGAAACTACATTTATTTGCAACCGGCTCATCGGATTTCGATGATGATTTAGAGCTGTCCGGTTATGCAACACATCAGCAACATGCAGTAATGCAAATGCAGCCAAAGGATCGTTCGACGCCCGTATCACATTTAAAGGAAATGCTATTGTCCGATAATCATACGCCTACGTCGTCGGTGAAGCCAATGAAAATACAAGTGAAGAGTTTAGAACAGCTGCTTGATAAGTCGAATGTTTACAATGTTGAGTCATGCAATCAATCGGCAACCAGTGGCAGTGGCTCTGTCTCCGGTGGTGATACTGCACCCATTGATCTTAGCATGGATGTGCTTGATTTGAGTAAAAAAACCTAATGGCTGCGAGTCCAAGTTGACAACAACAACAACAACAAATCAGAGTGAGGCACTACAACACAATACAGCGACGAATGTAGTCGAACAAACGCCAGATATGACTGCAGCAACGCTTGCCGATCCGAAATTTGAACTGGACAAGAATCAACAATTCCTGCTTGCACAGCAACAGCAGCTTTTCAATGATGCCTTTCCTAAGGCACTCGTCGATCCGGCACAATACATACAACAGTTGTATCGCAATCTCGCCATGTTTCAGCCGTTAAATCCATTTTTCATGCAGAACACTTTCATGCCCGGACAACTCAATGAATTGCAGAAATATGCACCGCTTATGAATCGTTTATTTGGCGCTAGTGGTGCTGCTGCAGCTGCAGGTATGCCACCTGCAGGCATGCCACCAATGTCGACGAGTATGAGCGCTGATATCGGCAAGCAACGTAATAGCACGCCCAGTCCAGCGACCACTACATTACTGCCACAAATCAGTCCACTCATGTCTGATAAATCATCGAGTACACCATCGATGTCTTCAGTCTCGCCCAGTTCGATTGCACAATTGTTGCCCAAGTCTTTGGCATCGCCGGTAACGAGTAACGCGCTCAATATACCGCGTCATTCACATATGTCGCCACAAGTGTTGCCCGGCGGTCCCGTTAAGATGGTCATCAAAAATGGTGTACTCATGCCCAAGCAGAAACAACGTCGCTATCGCACCGAACGTCCGTTTGCCTGTGAAGCATTGTTCGGCGCGTTTTACGTTACGCTCGAATATGGAACGTCACGTCAAGCAGCAGCATCCACAATTCTATGCACAACGTCAGCGCAGTGGTCATCATGTAATGCGCGGTCGTGGCGCTAGCAGCGCAACTGCCATGAATAATTTCAGTCATATGCATGCCTTTGCGCAAGCCGCTCAAGCACAACATCAACACAATTCAATGCATGCACAGCAACAGCAGCAACAGTCACAGAACAATGGCAATTGTGCTGGCAGCAATAATGCTGGAGCAATGAGTGCTACGCCAATATCGGATCAAGTGAAATACGCCATATTGGCACAGCAGCTTAAGGCACGCAAGGATACGGATCTATTGCAGCAAGCATTGGCACATGGCTCAAGTAGTGTGGCACCTAATCATTTACTGCTTGGCGGTGGTGGCGGTGCAGCTGGACTACAATCGAATCAGTCAACACATGCACATTTCAATTTCGGTCAAATGAATGGCAATGCTGCATTAGCTGCTAATACAGCTAACGCTGCAATGGAGGATGATGAACCAAAATTGATCATCGACGAGGATGAAGATGACGATGATGATGAAGTTGATGTTGAACCATTGGATGATGATGTCGATGAGTATGTGGATGAACACGAACACGAAGAAGAAGAAGTTGATGATGATGGTGTTGGTGTTGTTGACGACGTTGATGAGGTTATTATGCAAGATAACAATGAAATGGCGGATTCTATGTCAATGCAGCATAAAGAAAAAGAACTTAAGCCAGTTATCGCATTGCCCATGGCAACACCGACGAAGCCAATTGCAGATGCAATGCAGAAAATTAAGCCACAAATTGCAGCAACAACAACGACAACAACAAGAGCAACAGAAACAACAACAAAAACCGCCAAAAAGGTTGCCGAAACTATACTGGAGCAAGCCATTAAATCTGGCAAATCGCAAAAAGCCGATAATGTTTCAACAAACAAAAACAGCAGCAGCAACAGCACCGGCAGCCATGAAATCAATGATTGCGCAAGCTGAATCTGTGGGCAAGTTTCTGAAAGAAGTTGCTAGTTCGCCATTTAAAGACGAATCTCAGGATTTGGTATCCGTATCGAAACTTGTTGACAATGCAACTAGCAACAATCAGATGACCTTTAACAATTATTTCCGTCCCAGCGATGTTGCCAATCATATGGAACAAAGCGACGAAGAGGGTCTGGTTGCCTCAGGCAGTGCCAGCGAGAGCAATAATTCTGGCACCGAAGATGTTACAACACCGGCTGAACCAAAAAAGAAATCTGCCTATAGTCTGGCACCGAATCGTGTCTCCTGTCCATATTGTCAACGCATGTTCCCCTGGTCAAGTTCATTGCGTCGTCATATACTAACGCACACGGGACAAAAACCATTTAAATGTTCACACTGCCCATTGCTCTTTACCACAAAGAGTAATTGTGATCGTCATTTATTGCGTAAACATGGCAATGTCGAATCGGCAATGTCTGTCTATGTACCGACAGAAGATGTTACCGAACCGATACCGGTGCCAAAATCTGTCGAGGAAATTGAGCAACAACAGCGACAACGTGAAGAAGAGGAACGTCGTCGTAAAGCCGAAGAAGCGCAACTGGAACGTGAACGTCGTGAGCTGGAGAAACAACGTCGTAAACAACAAGAACAACAAGAGCACAGCAGCAACAGCAGCAACAGCAACAACGTGAATTATTACTCAAACAGATGAGTGCACAATTCAGTTTGAATCAGTTAAGTGCTGCTGCCGCAGCTGCTGCAATGGCTGCAAACAATAATTTGCCAACGACAAAAGCAGCAACAGGCGCAACAGCAGCAGCAATTGATGCAAACAACTCTGCTGTTTGCCGTTGCCGCTGCCGGTGATCTTCCATACAAATGTCATTTATGTGAAAGCTCATTCGGCGAACGTACACAGTGTCTGGGACATATCAAAGAACAACATGCACAAGAGTATACATTGCTATTGGCTAAAGGTGCACTCGAGACGGATGTAGAACCACAAATGTTAAATGCAGCCGCTGCTGTTGCTGCTGAGGATGATATTGTCGCTGGTACTGGTAAGCCAACTACTGGCAAATATCCCGATTATAGCAATCGTAAAGTTATTTGCGCTTTTTGCGTACGACGCTTTTGGTCAACGGAAGACTTACGCAGACATATGCGTACACATTCCGGTGAACGTCCATTTCAATGTGAAATATGTCAACGTAAATTTACGCTAAAGCATAGCATGCTGCGTCACATGAAAAAGCATAATGGACGTCAATATAATGGTGCAAATGGTTGTTTAGTTGGTGATCTTGCTGGTGCTGGTAATTCGGGTTCAGATTTTTCCGATGATGAACAATTAACAAATACGCCAGCTGTTACACCGCCACCACCACCGCACCAGCACCACAGTCAGCAATACTATTAGCGCCACCAACTAAACAACAGCAAATTGCAAGTGGTAGTGGCAACAACAACAATAATAATAACAGTCACAACAACAACAACCATCACAACCATATTAAAAACTTTGCCGCTGTACATATGCATGCACCAAAATTCAAGAACTTCTTAGCAAAGCTAATGAATGGCACGCCAGTCGCCTATCAACAACTTTAGGCGAACACAAGGAAAATATTGCCGCTGCTGATGCTGCAGCAGCTGCCGCTGCCGAACAAAATAATACACCATCAAGCAGCGATCTTATTGGTAATCTATTAGGTATCAGCGATCAGGGTATATTAAATAAATTGCTATCATCTGCCGATGAAGCTGCCAAGTTATTAGGTGTCGAAAAGTAAATGAAAGTCACAAAAAAAAAAAAAAAAAACAAAATTTTTTTTAAAAATACTCCCAAATGTACTAAAACAAAAACAAAAAGAGTTACAGCATTCTAATTGGTCATTCCAAAAAAAAAAAAAAAAAAATCAATAATAATTTGCATTGTATGCACGCTCTTTCTCTCTAACTCTCGCTCGCTCTCTAACTAGTCAAGATACGAACATAAAAAAAAAATTTAAAAAAAAAAAAAAATTATGCTCTCTTTTTTTTTTTTAACTCTTTTTGCGCAAATTACTTTTTTTCATTATTTAATTGGGAATTATATTTTTTTATATACATATATATCATGTTGTTTTTAATATTAATAATATATTTAATTTTTTTTTTTTTTTTTAGTAATTAATATATATTTTTTTTTTAATATTTTAAGTAAAACTATTTGACTTATACCAAAGCTGATTTATTTTAATATATATAAATAAATAATTTTTTTTTGTGCTCATTAATTTTAAGCATATTAAAAATAAAAAAAAAAAATTGCCTCTATTGTTAAAACAAAACAAAAAATTAAGTTGTGAACAAAAAAAAAAAAAATAGCGTTTTTAAAACAATTTTTCATGTCATTAAAAAAAAGAATTAAAAAAATATATAAAGAACAACATTAAATCAAAATTATTACTTAGTAGTTCATAGACTTAAAATATTTTATATAAATATATATATTTTTTTTTACATATAATTATAAAAAAAAAATTCTTAGTCCTATATATAAATATTTAAAATAAAAATTATATAAAAATGAAAACAAAAACGTAGCGCTTAAAAAACAAAAAAAAAAAAAACAACGATTGCTATGCTTTAAATATTTGTATATTTACTACTCATATTAAAAATAATTACAAAAAAAAAAAAACAAACAATTAAATAAACGCAAAAGACTTAAATTTAATTAAAACATAAAAACAAAAAAATAAAAAAAAAAAACAAACGCCTTGTTTAATTTATTTATAAAACTATTTAATTTTTAAGTGAAACAAAAAAGAAACTGAAACATTCTGTACATTAATGAGGCCTTTAAACCGAAACGTGGCTTATTGATATACAAAAAAAAATAAATAAATATTTAAGTTTAAAAAAAATTATTAAAATTATATATATAAATAATAAACGTATTTACTTAAATTATTATACTAAGTACTTAACAAAAAAACAAATAAATACATATATATGTTGAAAAAAAAACTAAAACAAAAAAAAAAAAATTAAAAGTTTAGTGCAAAAAAAAAGAAAATTATTTGTAATAAAAAAAAAAAAACAAAATATTTTTAAAATTATAATTTGGTGCAAACATAAAATTCAAATAATTATGTTCAAATTATAATTATTATATTCAATACTATGTATGCGTACAGCAATATAACCAAAGCATTTTATTTAATATAAATGTTTATAAGAAATGAATAAATAAAATAAAATTATGAACAAAAAAAAATAAATATTAAATTAAATAAAAAAAAAAAAATAAAAAACCAAACATTTATATGCATAAATATTTAAAAATTAGATAAAAAAAACAACAACAATAATTTATGTACTTAATAACAAGTAAAATTGCGTTGGAAAATTATGTTTAATGAAAAAGAAAAAAAAATAAATTATAAATAAATACAATAAATAAAATGAGTTTTTTGAAATGAAATTTTTTTGTGTTTTTTTTTAATTTTTTTACATTTTGGAACCATTGGAAACAACACAAAATCAGCGTTGAAAGCCATTAAAAGCAATGATTCGATTCGGTTGAATCGAAGAAACAAGATGTTTGTAATAATCAGCGCTGCAAACCGGTTTTAAACCGAACCAGAGCATTTTTGAGTCCTTGCTCCGAATCGTTAAGCGAACCAGATGGTTTTGAATCAAAAACAAAACCATTTAAGCGGCAAAAGTGGTTCGGTTACATAAAAATTACTTGAGCCGAAGCGAACCGCGGTTTGACACCAACAAAAACCCGCTTCTTGAACCGAACCAGTGGTTCAAAGGCTTTGCGAACCACTGGCAATTTTTTAATGGTTTGCAGCCCTGATAATATTCAGCATTCTCAAGTTAAGAAACATTAAGATCGTTTGCTTTCTCCTCGACAATGAATCGACGAACTTTGAGCAAAATGTGTACAACGTTTTTTTAGTTCCAGATTTTCGGATCTACGATCGCATCGAGACGAATTTTTAAACACTGTACCGACCACTTTAAATTTGGTGATCACTATTCTTGTGACATACATTATAAAAAAGACCTTGAAAACCTATTTCATCGACCCCAAATACATATATGTAAATACTATAAATGGTTACACCTTTTGTTTTTCAAATTCTTTCGCCATTTTGAGTTCATCTTCTTGGATTTCAAAATTGCTACTTTGCTTTTAAAAAAGTCGCCGTAAGGTTTGAATGCAAGTTGGGCTTTATACGTCTAACCATATTCTAGAGAGAAGGGTTCTCCGTATTCTTGATCAGGTCTATGAAACAACCAGTCTGTCTGTGCGTCTGTTTGTCTTTTGAGTTAGGTTAGGTTTAGTTTACGTGGCTGAGTGATCAGACGTACAACACTTGGGCCAAAAGAGGTCCATTGAGATGCCACATGATCTCAAAGGACAGCTCAGAGACCTAAGATCATAAACCACCATTTTGACCATAAACAAAATTTATGTGGGCTTCTGGCCTCGATCGTGATTACTTCCGACAGATCTTCTAAGAAGATTTTTCCCAAATATTCAAACCTTTTTCTACTAAGAGCTGTACAATGACAGAGAAGATGTTCAATATTTTCTTCCTCCTCTTCATTGCCACAAAAATCGGTAATGGGAACTAGCATTAGTGCCTATGAGACTGTGTCCCGTGGTCGCAGCTTTCAGCGAGGAAATATCTGTTTGGTCCATTTTAAGAATACCATATGACCTCTTACGATTGTTAGTTGGACCACTTTCTGTTTGCAATTGCTTTTATAAGCAGCTTGCAAGTTGTTATAGGTATCCCAACCAAGTCCTTCCCAGTGGAAAGATGTGGGTTGTGGTACACTGCCTGGCAAGTTCGTCTGCTATGCAGTGACCCTTAATATTACTGTGCCCTGGCACTCAAATAAGATGTATACTGTAGTGTTGTGCCATCTCGTTAGGAGTTTTGCGACACTTAGTAATGAACTTCGATTTTTTATGCGTTGAGTATATAAGCTTCGGTGCTATCAAAGTTATTATTAAAGATTTTCGAAATTTCATGTGTTGAGTATACAAGCTCCGGTGCTATCAAAGTTATTATTAAATATTTTATCTTTTCAAACGAAAAAGCTCGCTAAGTTTCAATTGTAAAAAAAGCTTACAATGAAAGCTTACAGCGTAATTGTGCAAACAGCTGTTTTCTTTGCACTTGTGCAATTGTAAATGTGTGCGTGTGTGTCTGTGTGTGTGCGCAATATTTGAATTTTTGTTATTAATTTATTGCTTTTCATGTCATAAACTTTTTTTTTTCGTTTATTTCGTTTGCTAATTATGACTTTGCTAAATTATAAATTCGCTATTAAAAATAATTAAATAAAAAAAAATAGCTTAATACAAAAAAATACACATTTTTGTTGTTGTTGTTGTTTGTATGCGCAGTAGGCGCCAACTGCGACTTTAATAAAAAAAAAGCGCGCGACGTTCTTATCATCTTCCTCTTCTCTATGCAAAAGCATTCTTTTGCGGCGACGGTGTTGCTTGCTGCTCCGTTAAATATTTCATCATTATTCCGTGCAATAATTGCTTCGACTTCGGTAATCTTTGCATGCTTTTCCGGCGGTGGTTCAATCTCTTCAATACTGGTACGTTTGCCAAAGCATTTACGCAGCAAATAAATGATAAGCAACGGCAACGGTGTCATCATAGAACTTGCCACTGGTACAGCGCTGGTCATATCAGCTTGCGGTTGTGGCAGCGTAAAATTCAACATGAATATAGCAATGCCGGTATTCTGTATGCCCGTTTCAATGGCAATTGTCAGTGCATCTTTGGAAGATTGACGCAAAGCGATGGCCATAAGCCAGCCGATGATATAGCCAAGCCAAGGCAAAGCACTACTAGCGATGAGTATCTGGAAATGTACACGTATGTATGTAAGTAAAAAAATTTGACGAAAAGACCGGCACCAGACACGGATCAGAGATACATCTAAAAGATTCGAATCTGTGCTCAGAATTATTCACCACTTCCAGGGTTTTTGAGATATGCAAACACAAAAAGAAAAAAAAAAAAAACAAGGTAAAACTTTAACTTCGGTGGAACCGAAGGTGATATACCTGTTACACAACACTTTTAATAGTTTCTATGTATGTTCACCAGAGGCTTGGATTAAATTTCACGATGAATTTAATCAAATTTGTATGGAGGCTTTATATTATATTAACCCGATCCTTACCATATCGATAGTGTTCACTTAGTGGACATTGGAATTGATTTTACCAAATTTTAATTTGGACTCATCCAGAAATAACAAATGTTTTCATACAAAACTGAAATTGGGCGGTTAAGTTTCGTATGGGGGCTATACCTAAAAATGGGCATGGCACCTTGAATTTGACATTGGATGACATAAAAAGTGTTTTTACCTAATTTGGAGTGAATATATTCGTAAATAATACCCATTTTCATACAAAACAAAATGGGCGGTAAATTAGTATGGGGGTTATAGCCAACAAATGGGCGTGGCACCTTGATTGTGACATACAAACAGACTAGGATCAAAAAAGCTTCAGTTTAAAATTTCATGTCAATATCTTAAAAATATTCTGAATAAGACGCATCACAACAGACGGACAGACAGACGGTCGGACATGGCTAAAACTCGGTTCGTCTTAACGAGCTGATCAAGAATATATATACTTTAAGGGGTCTCCTTGATGTTTGCCTCCTGGAATGCGTATAAAACCCACTGAAAATCGTGTAATACGCGTATAAATTTGGTCCAATGCTACTGGGGGCTATATCATTCTTCAAACATGTATCCAACTGAGAACATTGGTTGCTTAAGAAGTATTTTGACAATATTTGACACAAATCGCAAAAATTGGCGGAAGATTTGTGTGGAGCTATATGTTATATTGGCCCCACCTTAGCGATGGGTCATTTTCTGAACATGAGTTATCGTCAGAAATTTTTTTAACCTTATTTGACATAAATTTTTCATTAAGAAAACTG
This sequence comes from Leucophenga varia, assembly GCA_018903435.1. Taxonomy (NCBI): domain Eukaryota; kingdom Metazoa; phylum Arthropoda; class Insecta; order Diptera; family Drosophilidae; genus Leucophenga; species Leucophenga varia. Next base: position 266,407 of record JAEIFJ010001141.1, read on the forward strand.
AAAAATTTGTATAGGTGCTATGCCTTAAAGTGGGCGTGACACCTTGCTTTTAACAATTTAACTGCTTAGGGCTAAGAAAAGCTTAAATTTCGACTTTCAGTTCATTACTTTAAAACAAGCGAATGAAACGTGTAAATACAGACAGACAGACGGACATGGCTAGATCGAATTGTCTTCATAGACCTTTTGTACTTTATAAGGTCTAAGAATATACCCGATAATGACTTCAAGTTTAATTCAAATTGTTAGTTTATAATAACTCGAAAACCATAAGAGATGAAAAAATGCTGAACACGAATTCAGAACCGTGCGAGTACACTTAACACTTTGTCTGGTTCAAAATATTGCCGGCCTGTGGTGGTGGTGTAGGTGTATTTAATACTTTAAAATTAAAACATTAATTTACCTTCAAGGAAAACAAACGAAACATATAGAAATTCACCGTGTATGCGAATACTATAATGCCAATCATCAGCACCAATGAGATTGGCTTCAGTAGACGTGTCATACGTTTTGTCAATTCCGGCTTCCAACGCTTCAATCCAATACCAATAATAAGTGGTATTACCAGCGAACACGACATTGTTGCAATCGTCGCGTATGGTATAATAAAATTTCCATCACGAAATATAAGTGCACCCAACGTAAATATCCATAAAGGCATCATACCAAATGCAAAGAGATTACTTAATGCGGTCATCGTTATCGATAAATTTAGATTACCATTGAGTATAACCGTAAATATATTTGAAGCACCACCACCGGGTGTTGAGCCCGTAAAGAATAAACCCAAACGCAATTCGATCATATCGTGAAAAAGTATATAGCCAATTAGAAAACTTAGAATCGGCATAATAATAAATTGTCCAATAAAACCAATTGCCGGACCGATCGGACGCAACAGTATAAGTTTAAGCGCATCCAAATCAAGTGCCGCTCCGAAATTTATATACAGTATCATGACAAAGAAGGCAACGGTAAACTTAAATATGGTATCCATTAAACCTTCATTGCGCATTATAATTACATCGAGTGTCTCAGCAGCAATTTCGGGCACATAATTTTCACGTTGCAATTCCACATAGATACGTGTACGTCCCAGAAATAATGCCGTCATTGTAATATTACCTTGCCATGACTTTGTATCAGTTGCAATGTCAGCGGCACGTATTAACTGATTTATCTCGAGTAGCTTCTCATCATAGGTGCGTACATGAAAACTGTATGCATCACCCCAATCGTCGCCGGTATTTATGTGACGTATAATAACTGTAATATTATATTTTTGTGTCATTGTTAAATTAAGTCGATCGCCCACAACAACATATTCCACTGTCCAAGTGGGTCTGTTGATGGATCCTGATAAGTCGCTTTTATGTTGCAGCGGCACAAATTCGGGAACATCCTCGTCAGCAACAATTATTGTATTGCATGTTGCAACGCTTGTGAGTAGTACACAAAACGTGAATATTATTTTTAATTTTTTTTGCATCATTTTTGTTTTTTTTTTTTTTTTTTAATTTAAAAAATTGTGTTCACTGACTTTCCTCGTTTGTTTCGTTTCCGAAACTGCCTTAACTCTGAAAACCGTAGCCGTTTTTACGTGCATCGAGTGAGTCGCATTTATTTACTAAAATGCTAATCGATCGGTTGAACGTCTAAAACGTTTTCACAAATCGTTTTAATAGCCGAAGTCATATTTTGTCCAAGTTTAAATACTCAAGAAACGCAATCTCCCGCACTCGTTCTCTCGGTTTAATTTTTGTTGACTTCGTTTGAGCAATATTTTCTATAAAGTCATGCCATGTTTGTGCCAGATTCTATAAACTGGCGTTTAGTTTTTTTTTTTTATGAATGATAATTTTGTTTTTTCTTTTTTTTGCAATATCATGCTTGAGATTTAAGTTTTTCTCGGTTCACTTTGAAACCTGAAGTATAATACTCGAAGTTTAGATATTTTTCCGTTTGTTATGTGCTTGAATAAAAATATATAAAAGAATAAAAGATAAATATTCATAAATAGACTAATTTTGTAATAGATTTTTTTGCAGGTTGAGACAATTTGCAGGTTGAGACAATGTGCAGGTTGAATAGTATGCAATTTGAGAGAGAATGCAGCATGTACATAAAAGTATGAAGCATGAAAGAGTATGCAGTACGAAAGAGTATGCAGTTGAAGTAGTAGACAGATTGAGACATTATGCAGGTTGAGACAGTCAGCTAAATGAAATAGTTGAACCCAGCAAGCAGATTGATAGAGTAAGAAATATTGCAGTATATATCAAAGTTGAAATTTTAATGTCTGCTCTTGTTTCTTAAAGAACAAGTGTAAAAAGATTAAAAGCTTTTGTTCTAGCCGAAGATTTGAACAGTTTTTTTATTTATCAATTTATACAATTTAAAAAAAAAAAAACAGAACAGAAACATTTGCCATATTGAACCAACTATAAAAAATATAAAACAGGCCAAAATAATAAGAGAAAATCATATAAAAACAATAAAAAGTTGTAGTTGATTTGCACGGCAATATTATACCCTATACCCTATATATTTATATATATTCGACAACAAAACATTGCTCTTAAAAATAATATTGTAATAAATAAAAAAAAATTAAAAACAACTCAGCGTCATAAATTTTTGAGGTAGACATTTGAGTGTGGTTCGTAGAATTTCTGAGGTACAACACTGAGTGGTGGATTTATATTTCTGAGTGAGATGAGTTTTTTTTGAAAACAGTGGATGAGTTTCTATTGAATACAGTGTGGTGACTTTATATTCTACATAGTGTGGTGAATTTGTATTTAACACGGTGTGGTAAAATTATATTCAACACAGTGTGGTGAATTTATATTCAACACGGTGTAGTGAATTTATGTTCTACACAGTGTGGTGAGTTTATATTCGACACTGTGTGGTGAATTTATATTCAACACCGTGTGGTGAATTTATATTCAACATAGTGTGTTAAATGTTTATACAACATAGCGTGGTAAATTTATATACAAGACAGAGTGTTGAATTTATATTCAAAACAGTGTGTTGAATTTATATTTATTACAGTAAGGTCAATTTATGTGAAGTATGTTTTTATATCTATTCACAACAGTTAGAGTGGTTACAGATTTGTACTTTCTAAAAGAGTTTCTCTCTCTCGTTTAAAAGAGAACCTCCTGTATACGCCTCTATAAACAGACATATACAATATATAAAAACAGCTTAAATATTTTCTTTCAAGTATTTTAACAAATGTTTCCGATAAGATACTAGATTTCATATATCTTTATAGCTTTTGCTATATTTTTTTACTTTTGTAAATTTCATCAGACATTTCAGGTTATCGTATAAGCAGATATTGATTTGTTATTATTTTTGTAAGTGCTACACTACAAGTCATACAAGTGGAATTTATTAGCATAGACATTACAGCAAATACTTATCTATAAATCTAGACATTTTGAAAAAAAAAAAAAAAAACACTGTAGTTATGGAATAAGTCTTACAAGTAGCCGGTCTAATAAATAGAACTGTAAAAACTACTATTTCCCTTCTTATCAGTATCTCTTAAATAAATTATTAATTTGATCTTAAAAATAGTCAATAGAAATGTAGAAGTTTAAACTTCAAATTTCTCTCGTTGACCATGAAATACATATAATGTTTTCTTCTAAATGAAGTTTATCTAGGTTAGATTTTGTGACTTTATTGTAGAGTAGACAAGACTAACATTTTTTTGTTCTGTGCCCAACTTTTCTCTAGGTAGAACTCCCTATGTGCAACAGCTAGTGAAAAGTCTAGGTTAAGTTAGGCCTGCCTATAGAACAGTGGCCCGTGCTCTCTGCTATCAGAAATGAACAAGTAACTAACCATTTTTAAAATTTCCTTGGCTCTCTTGCGACTGAAACAGTACCAGAACTTTCTAGCGATACAAACAAGTTTCAAGATTGGTCCCAATACTTGTTTGCGGACCTAATAGTTTTTTGTCCTTAAAAAGCAGCTTGCATTTTGGCAGGACTGCATTTCGGAAATAATGTCAGTCGTGTATGTCACCCAGGATCCAGATAAGTTGGATACGTTCGTACTGCGGTACACTTCCCCACTATGTTACCTAGGGACCCAGATGAGTTGGGTACTGCAGTACTGGGTCAGACAGAAGTTCAATGCCTTAAGTTCCGCTTGACTGTTCGATCAAATGAATATTTGGACCTAAAAAATTAAGACTTTTATTTTGTAGTTGGCTAAGGATAATGCCATATTTTTTCAATTTTTTTATATAATAATCAAAATTATATATACATAAATATTTATATATTTTCGTATCGTAAAGTATTTATAATCTTAGTTATTTAAATATGTTTTTTAATATTATTGCTATTTAAGCCAATTATTCATCAACGAAAGTTACTGAACCATGGTACACAGCTGCATTGCAAACGATACAGATTCTATTTGATTTCTGCGATACACATAGACAGACGCCACGTTCAATTGATAACAATTGGCTCTGCTGCCTAAATAGTTAAATACAACTACATACATACATACATACATACATATGTATGGTTAAGCTTAAGATTATCAGCAAAACTCCCGTAAACGCAATTACAAAAATTTTGCGATTTACTTTTCAAATCGTACATTTTTACAAATCGCAAAATATTTTCGTTTTCAAAACGACAAACCGATAAGCTACAAATTTGTAAACGATAGCAACTTTTGCGATTACCGGAACACAAACATTTTGAAATCGTACGAATTTACTAAATCGTAAATTGTAAAATTTTTGTGATTACGAGAACATGGCGGCATGTAAGCTAACAAAAGATTTACGTCGTCTGACAGCTAACGGCATCATCGTCATGAATAAGCAATTGTTTATCATCAAATGCATCCAAATCGTGCGCTACATTTTTACCGAGTGCACAACGTACGACATAGAAGATAAATATGAGTAGCAGCGATGTTAGTGCCGTAGCAATTGGTACAATCAGTATAAGATCAAGTTCTGGCTGTTCGACGCTATACTGTAGCAGTACAATTGGCAAAGTCATATTCAAAACGCAAGCATCCACGGACAGCGTTAGAGAATCGGTGGTTGTGCGACAAAAGATTAATGCCAAAAGTTGCGCCAGTAAATAACCCAGTAGTGGCAGTATAAGTGAAGCAAGAAATACCTAAAAAAAAGGAACGGATTAAAAATATAAAAAAAAAATACGGAATATACAAAACTTACACGCCACGTATACTGTTCAAAGGCAAAAGCATTCATGGCCACGGTTACCGCAATCAAACACAAACTGAGCAACACCGAAAGCGGCTTCAGAAAACGAAAAATGTAACGCGTTGTACGTGGTATGCACAAACGTAACAAAATGCCCAACGTAAGCGCTGCTATGGCAGCAAATGCCGCAATAGCCAATTGTGTATACGGTACAATTAGATTTGGTTCCGTTTCATTTGCATAGACAATTCGTGCAAAAAATAAAATCCAAACTGGCATCAGACCCAAAGCCAGAACACTACTCAATGTTGCCGTAGCAATTGATAGATTTATATTGCCCTTAAGAAACATTTGGCATATATTGGCTAAACCACCGGAAGGTGCCAATGCCGTATAGAATAGTGCCAATTGTAATGATTTATTACCGGCAAAAAATGCATAACCAAGTCCAATTCCAAGCGCTGGCATTATGGCAAAACGATTTATTAAACCCAAAATAGGACTAATCGGATTACAGATTAAACCAAGCAAACGCTTAAGATCCAGCACAGTGCCAAGATTGAGAAACATAAGCAACAAAAGACTGCCAGCAACGTAAGTGTAAATACGTTCATTCTTATTATTTACGCTACTTCTGCGTAAGACTGCAATACGTAAGGTTTCGGGTGCACGTTCTGTGATTTGCTGCTGCTGATTCGAGTTCGAGTGTAGCAGCACATACAGTTCTGCGTAGCCATAATGTAGCGCATTTAGCTCAACTGTATCCGTCCAGCTACCATCTGCGGCAAAATCTTCTTTGTTTATAAGACGCTTTGTGGTGACATTAACGCGTGCGGCATTTGTTGTCTCCACCGTGAAGTAATAATCTGTAGCAACTGTTCCCATCGTGTCCACATCGTATATGCGTAGCTGTAGCTTGCATGTATCACCGCTTTGCATCTGTAAATCTTGGTCAACACTATTAACGCCGTAATCCACTTGCCAGTTTCCTATAATATTGCCATATTTATTTTCTGCAATAACGCTGCTGCTGCTGCTACAGTGCAACACAACAGCTACAACAGCGAGGATTTTTGTCCATAATTTAATTTGTCGATTACTTCTTGACTTCATGTTTACTAGTTTAGTACTAATTTTTATTCGACTACTACGACGGCGTCTTCTACATTGTTTTTTTTTTTTTTTTTCTATGAAAGCTAAAGCCTTTTGTTTGTTTATTCCATTTATCAGTCAATCACCACTCAAATCGTACAAAAATTTTAGACAAAACAAAGCCATTTACTTTTTTTCTTTTCAACAATGTCAACTTTTAATTGCGCTATCCAGTATATTCGTTTGGATTTATAGAATGGATTTATAGCAGATTCGGTATGTGTCATATGCTGCGTATACGCTATGCATTTTGTTGTCTGGTTTACTGGGATTTCAATTCGGTGGCATTATTATTTATGACTGATATTTGCTTGTTTCATGATTACAGGCATTGTTTATGAGCACCTAAACGGTTCTTACATACTCAGCGTCATCATTTCGTTATAAATAGATGCCTTACCCAATCGATATACACTTATGTTAGCTTGTACGTACCCGCGGCTTTGCTCGCGTTTATTGATAACATTTTGGGTTTGGGCATTCGCTGAGCTCTAAGTCCAAATTTCGAAAAATACTTAAACATATCAAATATATTTTCAAATGGGCCCAGTTTCAGCTCTTTACGTCTATTCATTCAAAAGATATGGCTTTTCCGGTTTTAGGGCCCCCATTAGTCATTCAAGTGCTCATCATAGTGCACATCTAAAATCCAAAAAAAAAAAAATGTTTTCAAAAAATTCTATTTTGGGTCCACCAATGGCTTCCAGGTTCACATTTCGTAAATCCCTTGAACACGCCAAAAATATTTTTTAGCCATTTGAATGGTCCAGTTTCAAGTCTCTACTTCTATTCCGGTTTCAAGGCCCCCACTAGGCCCGGGTCAAAAATCCAAATCCGTATTGGTGCTCACCTAACAAAAAAAAAAACAAAAAAAAATTTATTTTGGGTCAATCAATTGGTTCCAGAATCAAATTTAGAAATTCTTTTGAACACAAATCTAACCATCTTTTAAATGGGCTCATTTTAAAATCTCTACGTCTATTCATTCCAAAGTCGGTTTCAGGGTCCCCATTAGGCCCCAAGTAAAAATTTTCCAAAATCTTGGCTTTCTCCTTTACTCAATGATACAGCTTTCTATCTTTAGCTGTATGGCCTGTAGACCGATCACCTTTAAATCAGTCAGTCAGGTGAAATACATTTATATATAGTTTATAGATACAGATACAATTGATTGAATTAAAACTGTTTTGTATTGTACATACAGATATACAATACCTACATATAGTATGTATTTGTATTAAGTTTTTCGAGCTAACAAAGAGACATAAATTTCTAAAATAAAAAGTTCTATAATAAATAAATATTTGTGTACACTTTATCTTGAAACAGTGAAAGCTACAAAAAAAAAAAAAAATATAAATTAAAAAAAAAAAAAAATTTTAATTCCACACACTCACACATGGGTCACTAACTTATCGACAAAACCCAAACTTGGTTTCGTATACATTTCAAGCTGCTTTGGGGATTCTACCTCTCGTCGCGTAAAACAAAACTGAAAAATCTGGACTTATGTTTAAATAACTTTCACTTATGTGGCAATAACTCAGTAAAGTACGAATCGAATTTTTATCTTCAACCAGTTTTGAAAAGATAAAACTAGAACTTAGAACTTTTGACCAATATAAATGATATAACATTTCAGTTATTATCTGTGTGTGTATTTCTGAAGCATATTTGATATGGCTAAAAATGTGCTTCATAAAATAATAAACTTGGAGTAGTATTGTATTGGAGCCATATAAAATAAATGTCTGATTTGAGCCAACCTGGGATATGCTCTTTCGATTATCTTATACTGAATTTCTTATACTGAATTCGGTGTTTAAGGTTAAATAAAAAAAAAAATGTTCCAATAAAAACTCAAAAATTTGTTATAATTTTTGTAAGTTTATCGTTTAAAAAATTATGGAAAATATTTTAATATTACATAGTGAACTCCAGAATCTAATTTTTTGATAATACTCTCCTGAAATAGATATCACAGTTTATGTTAAAGGGTATACATAGACTTACACAGGATAAAACAAATCTATATGAAGTATATAAATAAAAAGTTTAACAAAAAAATTTCGGTATTCATGACAAACAAGAAAAAAAAATTAACTCGGCTTTGGAACAACAAAAAAAAAATACTGTTATGGACAAGATTGGAATCAAATATTTAGTCCAGAGAGTAAACATATCTGTCACTATAATGAAAGGTCTATGTAGTTGCCATAGCTCTAGCTGGAATACACACAAAATACGAATATTTTAAATCAAATACACTGAACTGATTTTATATTTATTAGTATAAACAATTTATTGTAATTTTCATTTAGTGGATTACATTTTTTTAATCAGTTGGTTTTCTCTTTTTTTTTTTTTTTTATTTTTATTATTATAATTTAAGCTAACTATAAGGCGTTTAAATTAAGCGCGCTAAAATTATAAAAAAAAAATATTACATACATATATAAAAACATTCTTAACTAAAATTATAAAAATAGCTAAAAAAAATCTGGACCTACATAAATACGTTCGTTTCAAGAGACTTTGAATTTAAATATGGTCGTCCAAAAGAAGTTTCCGCCCAATTAAATTGTCCGTAATGAAAATTTTGAAAATACATTTACTCCCAGAATACGGTTTGACGTAGAAAATTCAAATAGAGTTTCAATTTTTAGGTAATAACGCGATGTAACACTTTTAGAAATTCAAGATAACAGGCTTTAAGGTCTGAATATGTTTTTAAGGTTTGCTAAAGTTTATTTTAGTGTTCGAATTCAACGTCTCCCTAACTGTTAGGTAAACCGAACCCTAGCGATTTTTTTCTTCTACTTTCGCCGTTTTGTATTCCAAATTTCAAAAGGGCGTTATATTCTAAATTTTGAGCTATATTTAAATTTTCTACGAATGCCTCATTTAAAAAAAAAAAAACGCATTTTATACAATAAAAAAAATATTAAAAAATTTAAATTTTGTTGTTTTTCCTCTTTTTTTTTCTTTAATAATTTTTTTGTTGTTTTTAACGAAAAGTTGAACAGTATTTTACAAAATAAATTTTGAATTACAAAAATAACTTAAGATGAAAGGAAAAAAAATAATAATAATATGTATATATATATATAGAAATACTTTTCAATACTTTTATGTAGCAATAAATTTAGTTAAATTAATTTTTTAATCAAATGTTTAAATGAAAACAAAAAATAAACAAAGACAAAAAAATTATTAATTATTTTTAGTAAAAAAAGAAAGTCTAGTAATATAGCAACAGATAAATTTTGTTACCAACTTTTAATTATATATTTATATAAAAGTATTGTTAAATATATACAGTGCTGTCGCACGCTTTTGGTTTGGTTTAAATCTCTTTTAAAATTGAACGAAACAATGAATTTAATTCACAATTCAAGTTTAAACTATGTTGCACTTTTTTTTCAAATAAATTTTAAACTAATTGTACTTATTCATTGAATTTTTGAATAGATTTAAAGGCAATCCAAAATGATATTTTGTGTGACAACGCTGATTATCTATATATGACAGTATACACACAAAAACAAAAATTATATAAAAAGAAAAATCTAGTTCATTTATGGTTTGGCTTTCATAGTAATCAATCAAATCAATAGAAATATTTTAGTTAAAAAATGAAAAGCTACATTTTTTTTTTTTGCTCATTTTGCTCATTTAGGCTTAAAAATTAAATGCATATTTTTTTTTTTTTTTTAGTACTTAACAAATTTTGGGCAGAATTATTTAACAAAGAGAATGACTATTTATATATATATATAAAAAAAAAAAATATTTTTTTTTTTTTTTTAATTATAAAATAAAATCTAGTAAAAAAAAAAAATCATTTTGTGGCATTTGAAAATCTTTAAATAACATTTTGAGGTATAAGGAATAAAAAGAAAGGAAATATGTCTAAGCAAAGCGCAGAGTTTGTTGCAAAAATTAAAAAAAAAAAACAATTTTATTACAAAAATTACAAAGATTATCATTGATAAAATAATAAATGATGCTAATGAGAATTATGCATGAGTTGCTTTTCTTTTCATTTTTTTTTTTTTTTGGTGTGTTTAAATTAGTTTTTTTTTTATTGACGGCAATTTTTTTTAAGATTTTAACTAAATTTTATACAAAAAAATATTTTTTTTATATTTTAATTATTTTTTTTCTCAATTTATTTTTAGCTCAATTACACGCTCGCTCATTTCTTTATTATTATTTTTTTTTTAGCAAACATACTCTCTTTTTTCGTTTTTTTTTTTTTTGTCGACTTTCTACTTAGTATTCTAGTGGGAAGAAATAGTAGTTTAGGGGAGTGTGTGTGTGTATTTTTTTTTCTTGTGACGCAAAGCATCACATTAACGACGAAGACAGCAGAAGACATACAGCACACATTTTTTGTTGTTGTTGTTTTTTTTTTTTAGTTTTAGTGCGAAATTTTTTGTAGTTTCTGTAATACTTTGAGTCCTTGTTCCTGATACTCCTGTTTCGACATCCAAAAGCCATCGCGATCTTTTGTGACTTCCGCTAAAACAGCGCCACCAATGAATACCATATCCTTTCTTCTTGGTGGATCTTCAATGCGTATTTTGAATTTCTAAAAAAAAAAATTTTAAAAAATAAAATGCAATAAAAAAAATATATATTTATTTTAAAAATAATATATTACCGCCAATTTTTCAGTATCATTCTTTAGTACACGTTCCAGATATAATTGCTTAATTTCACGTTCTAAACGACTTGGTAAACCGGGATACATTGTTGAGCCACCGGAAAGTACAATATGCTTATAAAGTTCCGGTCGCATATCAATATCAGCCGCTTGTATTGTATTAAAGACAAGCTCAGCAATGCCTTGACCCTCAACATTTATTAGATGCGGCTGAAAGAGTGCCTCCGGTGCTTCGAAACGTTCACCACCAACTTTAATAACACGTCCATCCGGTAACTAAAAAAAAAAAAAATTTAAGAATAATAATCAAATAAAAATCAATTTGTAAATATCTCATTTAATGCACAACACAAACCGTATAGGATTCAACAAGTACAGTTGTCTCAAGCGCCAAACGCTGTTCCATTTCGATGTTATAGCCAATATAACAGAGTTTCTCTTTCATCATGCGTACAGTCTCGAAATCTGCGGAATGATTGAATGCATAGCCACGTAATAAAAGTAGCTGCAAACGAAAACACAAAAAAAAAAATTACATTAAAGTTTTTCTGTTATAAAAAAAAAAAACAAAATATGCATATTTTTCACCTTAATTAAATAACGCGTTATATCACGACCAGCAATATCTAAACGTCTTGTTAAATGTGGCAAAGCATATTCTTCATATACAGGACAAATATGCGTAACACCATCACCGGAATCAATGACCACACCGGATATCAGACCTTGGGCATAGAGCGTTAACACAGCCTGTATGGCAATGTAAGTGGAATCAAAACCATATTTCTCAAACATCACCTATAAACAAAAAAAAAAAAATAATTGTAATAAATTTCTTATACATAAAATTTCGTTAAAAAAAGAAAACTCACCTCAATCATTTTCTCACGATTTTTTGTTGGATTCATTGGTGGCTCTGTAAGTAAGATTTTCGTATTTTGCGGTTCGATATTCATTTTTTTGGGTCCAAATGTATAATCCCATACATGACACATATCCTCCCAGTTGCGTACAACACCATTCTCCATTGGATAGGAGACTTCGAGTAATGAGCGTAATTGTGATGCTTCATCGCCGACCATTAAATCCTGTAAGATTTGCGCCACAATTGTGCAATTTCATTGTTGAAAAAAAAACAAACAAAAAGAAAAACGATACGAAAGAATATTTCCGTTAGAAATAAAAAACAAAACGACAAACAGACAAACAAACACAGTAAAAGAGTAAGAGACAGAGAGAGAGAGAGGGAAGAGAAATTTAAAAACAAGGGAGCGCGCAAGAGAAAGCTTCAAATACAACAATATTTTGCAAATAAATTTTAAATAAACACACACACACACACAGACGAACAAAACACGAGAACAAGAACGAGAGAGACACAATACAACACAACATAACGAACGAACGAACAAATATTAATATACAAAGTTATATTTAAAAAAAATATTAATGACACACACATACGCCACACGCACACAAAAACTCACATATTTTTTTTTTTTATTTTTATATATTTAAAATTTAAGAAAGCAAAGAGAGGCGGAATACTACAACTGTATTTAATTTCACCATGGCTGTTTTCATAGCTCGATGTTAAAAAATCGATTAACGAATCGGACCGACAAGAGAATAGAGAGAGCGAGAGAGAGTTATCGAAAGCAACGCCTATCGGTTTATCCATTTATAAGTTAAGTTTAAGTAATTATTCTATCTAGAGAAAACGAATGCTACGACATGTATTAAACAAATAATGTTTTCAATAGCATAACCCCTCTTTTTTCATAATTTGAATATCGAAAAATATCGAATTGAAAAAAAAAAAAAAATTGTAAAAAACAAAAAATTAAATAAAAATTGTACGAAATACGTATTGTTGTGAGTGAGTAAGGGTAAATCTTTAGAAAAGATTTAAAATTGCTTAAAAATCGAACCGATAAGAGAAATCGATTTACAAAAAAAACAGCAATGCTTACTTTAATAGTACATTTCCAAAGGCCCGCGTTTTGTTATCGCGTGAAAAATTTATCGAAACACGCGGAACAGTGCTCGTATTGTGTTTTAGCGTTAGAGTTCGAGTTCAAGCAGCTGATTTTATGGTTGTCAACCTTCTTCATAAGATTGCCAAATTAATCGAACCGATAAGTGAAGTCGATGTTAAAGCGAGTTATCGAAAATCGCGTTCACGCAACTTTTTCCATACCTAACTGCCTATTTTTTTTTGTACATGATTAAACGAAAGTTTGTCGAATTTTTAACGCTAACGAGAACGCGTGCTAGTGGAAATGTACTATAAAATTGATTTTTTCCAAACATAAATGTTTAACATTTAAAAGCAATAGCAGCTTTGAAAATAACCATAGACGAAAAAGCTGTTTAAGACAACTTTGTTTCTAACGAATATCGGTCCGATTCATTGAGCTGTTTTTAACGCTAACATAATACTTAAAAGTAAAAAGATTAAATAAGCTCACAAATTCTTTCAATATGCACTTCCGTTGCATCAACTGTTATTTGGTCAGTTTTCTTTCGTTGTGTGTTAGTCTTATTTTAAAGCACCATTCCCATGAATTCTATTAGTGATGTGATGTAAAAAAAAATTTATTTATCGATAGTGATTGAAAAAAGTAAAACAATCGATTACATCAATAGCAATCTCGATAACTTCGTTTCAGATAAAATAAGTTTTGCAAACAAATTCTTTATTATTTTTTCTTGAGAAGGCGCACTTTACTGTCTTTTTTTTTTTTTTAAATAAAATTGTTTTTTTTATATTTTTTTTTAAAAACACATAAAAATGTAAACACAACTATTAGGCAACTGCAAATATATAAAGGAAATAAAATATCTAATACACGAAACTACTAGAATGAGGAATAAAAAAATATTTTAAAAAAATGTAATGGAAAAACAATAATAAAAATATAATTATCAATAAGCAAACATGCAACAAAAAATACAAAAATTAAAAAACAATTGAAAAGCTTATCTTAATTAATTAAATTTAAATTAGTACAACAACTAAATGTAAATTGCAAATCAACAACAAAAAAAAAGATTTAAGAAAAAAAATAGGAATCAATTCAACATGCCAAGTAAGTAAAGTAGCAATAAAAAAAATTATAATTGCCAATTTTTTTTTTTTTTAAATTTTTTAAGCTATTTTAACTAAAAGCACAAACAACATTTAAAGGAATAATTAGTTAATTTTAAAAAAAAAAATAAAAATAATTTAAAAAATGGCACAGCAAAAAAATAAGATATGTTTATAAAATTACATAGAAGGCGTTTTTTATAAATCTAACGCAGAAAAAAAAATTGTTCTATTAAAAACCCATCCGGTGATCACAAAAATAATATGTTTAATATTCTAGATTCATTCGGCAAAATACATAAATCGATTTTTTAGGCATAACGGACAAGATTTTCTACAAAAATTTTATTCATTTTGAGAACTGAACGAACTTCTATTTATATTTCGTAATGTAAATTTGGTATTTTTTTTATCAATAACATTGGTTTGGTTTCAAATCGCTTAAATCAAATCTCTAGCAAACACATGAGCGATTTGAAACCAACCAAAAAATATGCTTCTGTGACATCCCTACTTAAAAATTTTTGAATCTATTAAATGAATGTAGAAATCAGTTGCATATCCAGAACGTTTCGTTTAGAAGAAAACTTTTGATTTTTTTCTGGCTCCCAAAATTATGCAACATTTTTTTTTTTTTTTAAATAATAAAATTTTTTTTAGAGTTTTATAAGATTTGACAACTCTATCAGCTAAAGATTTTTATCTGGTAAAGTGGTTTCTTCTTTTTCAGAAACAATTTCGAAATATAAATAAAACTTCTTGTACAAAGAATACAATCTTTAAATTTTAAAGCAATAAACTAGGCTCTAACCAGGCTATTTCTCTCTCTCTCTCTGCCTTCATCTTTAGTAAATCTTTAGAAATTGTATAAGATTTATTACAAGACTTTAAGCTGTGTGCCAATATTATTTTTTTATTTTTATTATTATTATATTTGCATTTGCTTTTAGTGTAAAAAAATAAAATTAACATATTTTTTTTTTTTTTTAGTTTGTATGTGCGCTTAATTTTTTTTGTTTAATTGTTTTTTTTTTTTTTTATTATTATACAAAATGTGTACATAGGGCAAAAAAAATAATTTTTGATTGAATTTTTCTAAAAACTATAATCTTGACTTACATCGACATGTAAATCCTGTAAAAAATTTGTAAAAAAAAAAAAGTAAATAAAATAAAAAAAAAAAAAGAAAAAAGAAAAATTTATAAGCATAATATATATTTTAACAAGATAGATACATATAGTATAGAAGACTTATTAATGAGCATTTATTTTATTGTATTTTGTTGTTTGCTTTAAATATAGTTGTTGTTGTTGTTTCGAAAATTTTCTAGATTTTTTAATAAAATATTTAAAAATATTTTTTGGTTTTAAATTATTTTAAATTCATATATATTTAATTTTTTTTTTTGTTGTACAGAAAAAGCTGCAACAATAAATTGATCTACGTTATAATTTGCAGCTACATTAAGTTTAAGAAAATTCAAAACTTAAAAGCACACAATTGAGCTGTTCACAAGTTCTTGCAAGAGTGCATAAAAGGAAATTTGCTAGAGCACATTTTTTTACACTAGTATAACAACAAACAGCTGTTTATGTGAATGTCGCATATGACTGTCATTTCAAATTGGGTCGAGTATGCCTAATACGAGCAACTTGTGGCATTTAGAGTAGGCTTGTCTTTTTGGAAAGTCAAGGAACATAGTCAAGCTTCAAACTTTTTGCAGTTGTAAATCGCTCAGAAGGATGCATTTTTTAAACACTTTTATGCACAAAACTTTTCCACTTTTCTTCGTAGTTAAAAGGGTCTGGCTCGATCAACAAGTGCAAAATAGTTTCTGTGTTAGATGTTGTTGTTGTTGTGTGCAATACACTTATTCTTTTTATACAATTATGCAACCACCAATCGTGAACAGCACAAATATTTTTATATCATGAATGCACTTGAAGAAACACGTTTTATTTTGAGCATAAAATAACCATCCACATTTAAAGATTATAACTTACAAATGGAGCAACAATATGCAAAATATGTATACATAGTATATAGTAATAACTAGTTTTAAACCGGTATGCTGCGCTAAACACCCAAGTAGAAAATAAAAGAATTTGTTACACTTTTTAATTATAAACTATGATAATTTGCGATGTTGCAGAAAAACAAATGAATGAACACGTTGTGAATGTTTTATGAACATCATAGTACCCTGTTACTCAATTAAATAAGCTTTTTCTGTATAATGAACACCCTGTTATTGTTACTGTAAAATGAATAATAAGTTTTATTGAAAATTCTGTCTTTCAAAATTTATAGCATACACGTAGATCAATTTTATAGGCAGCAAATAAAATATTAAATATAAATTGTGTGTATACTATATATTATATATAAAAACTTTGCCGACTTTTCTTTGCTTTTTGTATAGTTTTTTTTTTTTTTATGATATGAAAATGAATATTTTAATATATATGAATATACATATGCAGTTATATACCTAAAAATGATATGTAAAATAATAATGATAATAATATAAAATGATAATTGTCGTTTACATAAGCACATAAATATGTATGTAATATGTTTTTTTGGAGTATATTAGGTATGAAATTTTATAATGCATATGCAAATATATGTATATTATATATTATGAATTGTATTTGTTTATATAGTATTGTATAGTAATATCGTTTACCTTAACTTCGATGTCACCGATTTTATTGACAGCACGTATAATTGGCCTGCCAACCATTGATGGAAATATGTGCGCTGGAAAATTACTGCCGGCATAACCACATTTGACAAACTAAAAAAAAATTATTAAAAGAAAATATTAGAATAATAAAATTAGTCAACATCTATATTTTTTTTTTTGTTTTTTAAATTTCATAAATTATATTAAATATCGTTAGCTGTCCATCTGTATTCTAGAAATGGATCACTAACGATATCAATTTGATTGATAAATGCAAAAGATCAACAAATATTCGTTACATCAATTTGTAAAAAAAAAAAAAAGAAAGAAGAAAAATTAACAAGGAAAAACGTTAACTTCGGTGGAACCGAAGCTGAAATACCCGTTACATGGGCGTGGCGTCTTGGTTTTGACCCTGGATGACAAAAGAAATGTTTTTACCTAATTGGGAGCGAGTACATTCATAAATATTTACTATTTTTAAACAAAAAATCGAAAAAAATCGGTAAGTTTGTATGGGGGCTATACCTAAAAATGGGCGTGGCACTCTGATTTTCGAACTTAACATAGTCGTTGCCGAGAAAAGCTTAAGTTTAAAATTTCAGTCAAATATCTTTATATCTTCATCGAATAAATCGCATAGCAACAAACAGACGGACAGACGGACAGACAGACAGACGGACATGGCTAGATCGATCCGTCTCATCGAGCTGATCAAGAATATATATACTTTGTGGGGTCTCCGATGCCTCCTTCAATGCGTTACAAACTTTTTGACAAACTGAATATACCCGTTTACACTATGTGTAACGGGTAAAAAACTACTGATGGAAGCTGGCTTGAAAGATAATCTAAAAATTTCATCAAGAAATTTGTTAGTCAGTTCATCAAGATAGTTTTATTAAAAATATTCACTGTATTAAGTATTAAAATTGACAAAAATTCAAAACTAAAACAAAGGAAAAGTGAAAATACGAAAGTTTTACGTTTGCGTTTGTGAGTTCAGACAAACAGAATATTCGACACATTTTGCATTTCTTACAAAAAGAAAAAAAACACAAGTGACTTAAAATTTAAATAAAGTTTACAAGCTCTATACAGTACTCGAACGTACAGCTTTGAATTGGTTCAGTCGATTTCGGTAAAAAAAAAGGAAACCGTTTGTACCGAATTTCCATTTGCAAATCTCAACACAATCGTTCCGTTTTTTGAAGCGCATGTTGACTGGTAAGGAAAAGTGAATAATATTTGACAATGTTAAGCGTGGTATTGATAGGAAATTATCTACCATGAACTGCTCCCTTTTGGACCTAAACTGGCGGTTGATCAAAAACCTTGGGTTTTTATGCAACCGTCTTATAGTCCGGATTTGGCCACAAGCGATTATAAACTCTTTTACGTCCAAGTCAAATGCACTTTGTTGTTGTTTATTATAGCGAAATGGTTTGTTTTTTGCCAATAGGAACAAGAGCAAAGGGAGAAATTATGAAATGACCTTCTAAATGTGAATGTATCACACGATCCAGTTGTGACCTTTCAACACAAGTTCGACCTAAACATCTGATCATGCAGAAACTCCTATGTTGATATGCTTAAACTGTTTGAGAGTCATAAGATTTCCCCCCTTTACATTACAGAGCACTTGCTTGTATTCAGCGAATTAAAGCTTCGGCTCCAAACAATGTTAAATTAACTGCTTGCTACCTAGTTACCAAATTATAACTGAAGCATTTGCAATATTATTATTGATAAGAATATATTCGAAATAATTGTGTGAGTGAATTAAACGTTCCAATAGATAAGACGCTGCCTTGTATGTGCGCTTATTGACAAACGATCGCGCAGCAAGTCTTTGCTTTTTAGTTTTGGGCGTGAATAAAAAATATAAATATGCTGCTGTGTGAGCGAGCAAACAAATCAAAAAAAAAAAAAAAAAAAAAAAATGGTGAGTAATCGTTAAGCGCTTGAAAAAAAAGAGGAAAATTAAAACCGATTACAAATGAATGAGTCAATATTAAAGTTGAATTTAAAGAATTTTTAGTTTAAACAAAATTTTATACAACTTCAAAAAAAGAAAACACAAACCCCCTACAGCGCCAAATACAATTTAGGGTGCTGCTGCTGCTATCACCTTTCTTGTTGTTGTTGTTATTATTGTTTTGGGCGTAAGCAGAGTTTGACCTAGAACCGGCACAACTTCCGCCACAAAGCAAATTTATTTAAATTTTTTTTATTTTTATAGAGAGATTTAATACATACACCAGTGCCATTATCACAAACGATAACATTGCGTCCTTTGCTATCCATTTTTATTTGATTTTAGTGTATATCGCTGCTGCCGGTGGTCGTCGTCGCAACTTGTTAACTTTATTTTTTTATTAGATTCAGCTTTAGTTTGATGACGAAGCGAAGACTTTTTGCCGCTAACACCGTACCACTCCCTTCTGCTATACAATATTGTTTTAGTTTGCTGCTACTTTAGTTTGTTCAGGGTTTTTTGTTTGTCGCTGCTGCTTCCTTTTTTATTTTTCTAAATTTGTTTATTTAATTTTTTTTTTTTCGTTTACTTGCCGCTTTTAGTCGTATTTTCTTTTTAATTGATACACTTATACACACATTGACACACACACAAACACCTACGCGCACACACTGCACTTAAGTAATGCTTATTATTAAATAATAACTAGTAATAGTAACAATAATAGTTACAACTAATTAAAAAACAACAACTTATTTTTGATGTTTTAAACAACTAAAAAATTTATTTAAAAAAAAAAAATCCTTGGCCAATCGACATGAATACTACCGCGCACAGTGTGACCGAGTTATAGAAAATTACAATGTACAAAAAAACTATGTACATTTGCACTTTTGGTATTAAGCATAAATACTAATATGCGGTCACACTGATTTGGCGGCAATTTTTAGACAACAATAAAGCGGCGAATTTGTTGTTTGTTGCTGCGGCACAAGAAAGAAAAAAAACTTTTTTTTGTTCGTATTGAAAAGTTTTATAAAATAACAACAAAATGGAAGGTGCGTAAAAAAAGATTTATTATATTATTGCTTTGATTTAGCATAACGCATCAATTGTATATATATTGCAGCTGCACCGGATGACATGTGGTCACCGTATAAACTTTTTAGTACCACATTCCATAGCGCGCTCACTGGTCCGGCGGAAAGCGTTGCAAACATGGAGCAGTGCCTAAAGAAACACAAACAGTTCTTTACAAATTTACTACGAAATCCGGTAAGTTGGCAATAATGAATAGTTTAACTTTTTGTTCTTTACATATATTTTCCTTTTATTGTCTTGTGCCGGCATTTGTTGCCAAAAACATAACCTAACTGTAAACTGGTCGCCACCAAATTAATTTTGTTTTATATTGTACATTTGCTTAACACAGCCAAAGAATGAAAAACATCGTGCACTACTGCGCAACAGCTTATCGGAAGGTGTGCTTGTCAATGCAGTTGGACGCAAGGCGCCACTATCCAAAGCTCTTGTTGAAGAGGCACTTATACTTTCGGATATGTTTGATATGGATGAATTGATTGCTATGGAATTGTTAAACAGTGCACAGCGACAATTGGCAAATCATCCGGGCTTACCGAGAGGTATGATTGCTGTGCTACTTTACTATGATGGACGTAGAGATATGGCTGTTGTGGTGCGTGATCTTTTCCAAGCGGTAGCTGGTGTTACTTGGGCATCAGATTGTTCACGCGAGGTAATAATGCAGTAACTTATCTTATATATGTACATATGTATAATGCTTTTATAAATGTTTATATTTTAGATCACCATGTTGGTCTCATCATATGCACAAAATCTTGTCGAAGAATCGAATATACTTGTGCGTATTATTGATTTGCTCGATGAGCATCTTGATAAAGTCAAAGAGAATGCTATGCTTACAAAAAATCGTGCATTTGGCTCGATAAAGCATCAAAATCAAATAATGGACATATTCGATGAAATACGCATGGGTTTAGCTGTGGCTATTTTCAATTGGTCTGCACAGCGTGGTTTGCCAAGACAAATTGCAATACGCTTAATAGACTACCTCGCGAAGCATCAAACATCAGAAGCATCTGGCGTAATTGATGATGTTGCGCTAACACTGCTTATGGCTTTGGTCTGCTCATACGATACAAGCGTACTACAACGTCAAGAGGACTCAAATCCATATGTACAGAATTTACCCATATTATGCGATGCAGATTTTGCCGAACAAATCTATGAGAAACTTAATGCAATTCAACGCGAGAAAGACAATTTATGCAATAATCGCCTGGTTAGCTTTATAAAGTTTACCTTTGGCCTAACGCTGGCAAGTCTACGTCATGCACCAGCCAATTTACAAGTCGCTGTCAATCGTATTATTGATCGTGATGAGCAATTAGTCGATGATGCTATTGCTGGTGGTGTTTTTCATTTTGTGTTGCATAATTTGTTTGAAAAGGAATCCATATACAAGTAATTTTATTATATTAGATATACCAAATACGTTGCTCTGGAATATGCTCTAATTTAATATTTACTCAACAGACTCGAATACTTCTATCGCCGCATGCATATGGTCTTTACCGATTTCATTGATTTTATGCATTCCAAGGTAACCGAGTTACGCGGGCGTGCCGAAGAAACATGGCGTACCATATCCACGTGTAGAGCTGAAGGCATCGAAATACCATATATACTAGATAATAATTTTGAACTATTAATGCTGTGCATTGCAAAATTATATAAGGATAATCCAGGCGGTTTATCACTTTGCATTGAGTATTGGGGTCCAACAGATACAATTGGCGATGAAAATTATATTACAACAACGCGTGCTGTAGCATTGTTTAAATTTTGTACGTCTAGCCGGAGAGCTATTGCCCTCGACTTTGTTTGTAGCATATTTAAGCATGATAACTGGCTTAACTAGCTGTGAACATTCAGCACGTAATGCCTACAATTTACTTAAGCAGGCACATCCTCAAGCTCTACACAATAGCATTGTCTTGAGTTGGGATCATTTTTTTATTTCGATGAAAAAATATTACAAGTAAGTAACATCTTTGAAGAACTTTACCACAAAAGAAATTTAATTACATGATGTGTATCTCTTTATATAATAGTGATCTACGTCAAGAAGGATCGCTACTAGGCAGCGATTCGATATATCGCCATCGTTCATTTGCACGTGGCATCAATCCATTTGAAGTTGAAGGTATGCAAGCTGTTTTGCGCATCATTGCCGCCGTTGCCAATTATGATGAAGTCTCACGTATTATATTATGTCAGCATCAAACTTGGACTCCCATACAAATGTTTATTGGACTCTTAGGCTGTGCTATACCCCTCTCATTTAAAGCAAATTTATTACTTACGCTGTCTGCCTTGGCGAAATCGGTAGAAACATCAGTTACCATATGGAACTGTTTGGAGGATTCACAAGTTATACGTACCATAACATTGGCAAATAGTCAATGTAGCTTAGATGAGGAAATTGATCAAAATGAATGCCGCGCTGAGACATATGAATTAAGTCGCGCTGTACTAGATTTACTTTATACGTTGGTCGAAACAAATGTACCAAATAACTTGGGCAGCAGCATACGCAAGCCTGGACTTGAGCCTTATTTGAAATTTGTGGTGAACACAATATTTTTGAAATTCTATCGACGCGCGTACAAAAATCCAATTGAAAAATGGCAAGTTGGTACCAAGTGTTTGCGTTTTATATATTTTCTACTTGAGAAATATGTACCGCAACCGCAAGATTCTGTAGAGAAACGTGATCAAAATGCACATCCTGGCTATCACATTATGTTGCATTTGCACACTAAATCTGACATGTTGAATCTAATATTGTTACTTATTGAAGATATATGCAAACAGCTGGATGATTATTCAAAATTCCGTGGCAAGGAACATGTTGAGGAATGCGCTCTATACTGTTTGTTAATATTGGAGAATGCATTGGCCAAGCAAAGTTTATTCTTTGAGTCACATTCAATTGCAAATAGTGCACTGTTGTTAGGCGGCTTAAATCGTATGCTACTCGATATAAATCCAAGTACACGACAACCTGATTTTCTACTAAATATAACGAAATATGTTACATATAATAGTTGGCTGCCAAAGCATACATTGGCTGCGGTTAAGATACTCAATGCTGTAACAAATCTACCGAATACATCTAATCATATACTAGATATGTATGGACAATCCGATATGGCTAAATTTGAGATACGTAAAGGTTTTGTTGAATGTCTTGAGGCAGATGTGCCACCGCTAGTAGATTACGATGATGTCCATGTGCTAACTGCAAAAGAAGAAAACAGCAGAATTGAATTGCAGATTAAGGAAGCGATTATTAAGTTCTTTCAGCGCTGCATAAGACATCCGTTTCCAAATTTTGTCTATTTTCTATTGGGATTTGATGGCAATAAGGAATATGTCTTTGCGGCCAATATGCGACATGCACAAGTCACGGTTGAGACTGGCTTGACATGCATGAAATCTTTAGTATATCTGCTGGAGCATAATCTTTTGGTAAATTAATATATTAATTTGCTATTAATTATTTATTATATTTATTTTTTTTTTTTTTTTTTTATAGTTGCAAAAAAACTGCAATTACTATGATGAACATGCTGAGCATATCATAGCACTTGTCTGGCAGCTACTTTATTCGCTTTATGAAAATCGACGCACTAAGGAGGCAACAATGCGTTTTGTACGCGTTTCATGTACCGACTTTTTGTTACGACAACTCGCTGCGCTACCGTATAAAAATGCCCAAGAAGCACATGTTATAGATCAAATGAGCTATGTGCTAAAGAGTGTCGCCATTGAATTGAAAATATCAGCATACAATGGACAAATTAGTCGTTTTGCTGCCATTAGCGAAATACTA
This sequence comes from Leucophenga varia, assembly GCA_018903435.1. Taxonomy (NCBI): domain Eukaryota; kingdom Metazoa; phylum Arthropoda; class Insecta; order Diptera; family Drosophilidae; genus Leucophenga; species Leucophenga varia. The sequence continues at coordinate 290,147 of JAEIFJ010001141.1, forward strand.
TTAGGCACTGGCGGCGATAATACGCAACAACAGAGTAATGTGCCAATTGAATATTCCAATTTGTTTATGCAAAGTTCACGTCTTTATGATGATACGAATATGACAGTAAAACCAACTGATCCGGGTACAAGATTACATCTATGTCGTCTATTAGAGTACATAACAATAAATTCCGAAGAGCTAGTTTTACCACGTTTAGAATTCTACGATAATGCATTAATTGGACAGGTTATAATTGATTGTGAAATGAAATCAAATGGTAATCGTGCCTATGCGCTTATAAATATAAAAGAGCTACACGAACTATTACACGATGAATTGAGCACTGTGCAGGGTACAGTCGTTAGTGGACAGCGACAGCAAATGTTGCAAGAAATTAAGACGATTTTACGCTATGCCATACATTTGAATTGTAAACGTAATTTACGTTTGGCAACTGTACGCTTTATGAATTCGTGGACAACAGTTACGGAAACATTATATACATGTATGCCGGATACTGCATTACCGCTTAATGTGCGTAAACAGCATTTGGTTGATATAATTGAACGTTTATTGAATAAAGTACAAATTGTCGATCGTCAATTAGATATTGCGTTACTTGGCACGGGCACTTTACAGCTGCTGTTAAGTCATTTACGTTTATGCTATTATGAATTAGAAGATGGTGCTACATTGGATAGCGAACACAATAATACTGCCGCTGCTGCTGCGAGTACAATAACGCAAGAAACTGAAAATACGAATGCATCGATAACATCAAATACAGCAACATCAAGTCATGTACATTTACGCTTCATATTGAAAAATATACTAGAATGGATAATGGTTACCGATATAAATTCGCAGACATTACGTTTAAATCTTTACACGTCATTGTTGCACTGTTTGCGTATTGTGAAACGTCATCGTACCGATGATGAAATCGAAACTGGTGATAGGTAAGTAAAATAAATTAGTAAAGTAGTCAGTCAGTTACTAATAGAATCTTGTTATTTTTCCTGATTTTGCAGCTTTTTTTCACTCTTAGATAATACTGTAAACATTGATGCCGTACACTTTACCGATGTCAATCAAGTGCGTATGGCCATTGAAGTGATTAGCTCATTTGGCGAACAACTAATTACGGTAATTTGTGAGGATGTTGTTAGTGGTCATGATATATGTCGCATGAGTGCCATGGCATGTTTAACGGTATTGCTGGAGTTAGAAACTATGCCAATGATCATGAATACACTATCAATGCGTGGTTATCTAACAACAATTGTCGAAAGTTTACGTGCATCCGATGAAGAACTTTGTCTTACGTTACGCGAGAATCCGGATTGTATTAAGGCCATTTATAAATATGAATCAAGAATGGGTTTCATTGTACGTTTATGTCGTTCATACGTTGGCGCTGAAATGTTATTGGGTGAAAATATACTCACAACATTGGCTGCTATGAAAGTATTCGATATGCAACCGGATTTAAAATCGAATATAATGCAACGTAATGAAAATGCAGAAGATACATTTATACCTGGTGTTGCACAACGTTATCGTTCAATATTGTTTCCGGCATTGCATGTCTGTGATTCATTGTTAACAACATTCGGTCCCGATAACACTTCAGTTTCGGCACAAGTATTAAATTTCATTTTTGTACATTCGGATACATTTGAATCTATGCTACGTTCTGGTACACCATTTATGGATATTGGTTTTCTTGAGGAACTCTCCGGTATAACGAATATAATAGCACGCACTGCAACGCGTTCGATTTATGATGGTTGCCTTAATAATGATCGTCGAGGAGATGTTAATGTTGTTGATGATGATGCTATGAATGATTTAAATGGTAATGATGACTCAACAATTTACGATAAAGATCAACGTAATAATCTAAATCGTATACAACAATTAATGATGACACTATTTGGACGTTTCGTTATGAATGAGTCGACTATGTGGAATATGTTTAAACCGGAAAATGTTGCATATGAATTAACCGAAACAAACAAAGCTATGCATATGAGATATTTTCTTCAGATTAGCGCTAATCTTTCGACATATTGTCGTAATGTTATAACAACCGATAAAGCAAATAATAAGACAAAATTATTGCTTACAACATTGTTGAACGATGGCACTGCGCTGTAAGTATATACACATACATATATATTTAATTTAAGTAATATAATTTACTTAAATATTATTATTTTTTTTTTTTTTTTGCAGTGGACCCGAAGGCAATTATAGTAATTATTCTAAACGTTTAACCTCGATACTATTAAATATTGTACTAGCACAGCTCAAGGGCGCTGTTAATTATTATCTAGAACAAAAATCGCTTGCAGATAATCTGCTGCAGCAACGTTCTACGCTACCGAATATATCTTTTGATCCGAATGGTAAGCATTAGTTTGCTTGTCTGAAACAAAACAGATTTTTTTAAAACTTAAATTAAACAATTACAGCTAAAAAGCGTCATTTGGAGCTTACACAGCGCTACAATAATAAACAATTTGATCTGTCGCTTGCTGTTTTAATCGTTGAACATTGTCTCTATTTACTTTGGTTGCATTTGGATTATTATATGACGCGTACTGTTATTTTTAATATGGATAATCGTAATTCAATGAATGAAACAGCAAACCAGGGTTAGTAGCTAAATTTGTGTTTTGTATATTTTTTTTTAATTTATTTTATATAATTCTTTTTTTTTTCTTTTGCAGAGAATCTCTCTTGTTCGCTGACAGCATCATTTGATGAAATTGAAGCACTAAAGAAAACTTTACTCTCTACATTCAATGAAACCTTTTGCATACAAATAAAAAGCACTGCTGAGGGTGCTACTGCTGTTAAAAATTTCTGCGCTGAATGTTTAAATGGTATAAAAAGACTAATACAAGTAACGCCGTATTCCTATTCGGAGGTTTACTAGATAAGTTTTAACTTAAACGGCATAAAATAAGACTTTTTATACCTACTTTAGTTACGAATAAATAAAATATTAAAAAAATGTTTGTTTAATAATTTGCCTTTTCTTTTTTTTTTTTTTGCTTTATATTTAATGTTACGGTTTGTTGCCTTATACAAAAAATTTGAAATGTTACGGATTTGATATACGGCGTTTAAACTGAATCCAAATTTCCGTTTATATATTTTAAAGAATCGCTGAAAACGTTTTTTGAGCATCCCAGTTAAATATGTCAATCTTGTAGAACAATAACGAATTGTACAATTACCATCCATACCCATGACAGACAGACGGATATAACGCTCATGCGAAAAACTCAACTATTACACGATTTGCTGATTATCGTCAAATTGAAACATGCAAACAAAGTTTCTACTTCTCAGCCGCTGTGCTCATTTCTCGGTTCGAAAAGAAACGAGACAAAAAAATAAAAGAAGATACTGCGCACTTGCTATCTCTTTTATTTTTAGCAATCGAGTACTTGCGTAGGAAAGCTTTTTTTTCATCAGCGGCGATGATCTCGTCGTGCTCGTCGTATCTTCCAAGTACGTTATCTGTTTCTCCCAACGCAACCAGGATCGTTCTCGTTGACATACTGCCTTCAATTTGGTTTATAATTTTACCCGTAAACTTTTTTTTTTTTACTAGACTACGTATATCACTAAACGACATCATTAAAAAGCTTGTAAAGCAGCTCAATCTGATCGGTTGAAACCATTTACACGAATCTTTCTCTCGACTGCAACTAACTTCGACGTCTTAATCCATTCTGACATGGCCCCATGCTTAGTCGCCAAGTTGAACGCAACACACGGATTATCCAAATCATGATGCGTCGTATCTGTGATCATAGAATTTTTTTTCTTTTTTGAACTCTGCAATAGATTTCAGCGGACATCTTTTTATTCTTGAGTCGCGTTCAGTCCCTATTGCTCGAAAACCATTTTCTTTCAGCAAAAAAAGCAAGCAACGTAAAATATTGTCAAAAAACACAATGTGATCTGAAGGATGGGGAGCTTTGTCCAAAAAATAAACAACAACTCTGGACCCAAGCGGTATTTGCTGTTTCAGTGCAGTGAAGTTTTTGGCTCCGCAATAGATTTCAAATTGGTACAAATAACCACAACTGCTCGTCAGCATCCAATTTTAAAGCCAAATCTGACAGACTTGCTACCGTAAAAACGTGATGATTTGATGTCTTCAAATGCCACGTTAATAAAAGTATTTATCTTTTATCCAAAAAAAAAAATACATAATTGTTTTTTTTTTTTTTTTTTTTTAAACACCGAAATATAATGTTTTCAAATTTATTTGTTCAGAGTTTTGTTATTGTATTTTTTAAGTTTACTTTATATACTTTAGCTTCACACTTAACTTGTTTTGTTTTTCGTTTAATAAATTTTTCTGATTGGAAACATTACATATTTACATTTGACTAAAGCGACGACTTAATTTTTTTTTTTTTTTTTTGTTATTTAACAGCTAAATTATTATTATATAATATAATTTATTAATTTTTTATTGAATTAAACTTAGCAAAACAATTGTTGTCTGAATTTATTCTTACATTTTGTTTTTAATGCTTTTTCTACTAATTTTTATTTTATTTTTATTTTTTGTTTAATATAAATTTCTATTTTTTGGTTACCTTTTCTTATTGTTTTCTTTTTATTTTAGATTTTTTTTTTTTGAACTTACAAGAGAAATAATAGTATTTTTTTCTTTTATTTATTTAAAAATAATAATTAATTAATTAATTAATTAATAAAAAAAAGTAATAATTTAATAATAAAAAAATTAAAAAAAAAAAAAACAATAGTTTTTAACTGGTTTGGTGTTTTTGTTTAACATCATTTATTGCTCGTTCCTTTAACTATTTTTCTTTTTGTTTTTGTTGTTCTTCTTAGCGTTGATGATGTTTTTGTTGGTTTTTTTTTTTTTTGTTGTTTTTTTTAAATTATTTTTTTTTTTGTTACTGGGTTTGTTTTGAAAAATAATTTCAAAGAAATAAACAAATTTTGAAATATATTTATCAATTTGTTGTTGACGTTGTTTTTGGCGGAGTTTTATGATTAGTAACATTTTTACGTTGCGTAGCACCACCAACACCACCACCACCACCACTTCCACCAGTCGAATTTGCAGACGCTGCTGATTTTGTTTTTGATGTACGCACCGTTCCATTATTTATAACGCGACTATTCTCCGAACTTTCAGTTATATCTTCACTATCACTTGAACGTACATCACCGGTCATCTATAATAGACGGCATAAAAATAAAATAAAAGAAAATTAAATTATCCAATTAAAAAGTTAAATGATCATTTATGCTTACCAATCCTTTTTGCAGTGAATCAACAACAATCTTAAGAATCATATATGTCCAAATAACATGCAGCACCAAGAGCATCAACAGCAACGAATTAAATATATAATAAGCTGGGAACATTGGCAAAATTCTTGGTGCCTCAACCGAGGAGCTGCAATATATATATAAAGTAAAAAGAAATATTTTAGACAAAATTTAAGAACAAATGTTTGGTTTTATGGTGGGGTGTAATGAGTCAATTGTAAAGCTTTAAAGTGCTTGAAAAGATTTTAATGTTTAAGACAGAAAAATTATCTAAAATATTACAAAAAAAAAAAAAAAAAAAACTTTGTATCTCTTCTAAATAAACTAATAAATTAAGTGGCCTACTTCAACACCACACCATTAACTATTTTTAACCACGAAGCAACATGCCTACCTGTAAATAATGCGCGGATAAAAACCAAGTCGCGTTACAATCCAGACAACTGTGAAGATTGCAAAAATTGCATCGCATAGCTTTTGATAGTTGGCGTACTTGGTCAATTTGGCAGCCTGAAATATATATATAAAATAATAAAATAAATATATATAAAAAAATAAATATATATAAAAAAATAAATATATATAAAAAGAAATTTTATAAATATATATTTAAAAAAAGGAGACCACTCCCCCAGAATATTGGATGACGTAGAAAATTCAAATAGTGTTCAAATTTTAGGTAATTCGTTAAAAAGCAAAGTACCACTTTTTGAAATTCAAAATGGAGCATAATTTTGGCTCTAAACGATAAACAACTTCAGATCAGTTCAAAAACAAACTTTTGAAGCTAATCCGAGTGATTTTTTTCGGAATCGCCATTTTGAAACAAATATTCTGGGGGGAAAATAGTAGTCTCCCGTTGTAAAAGAATTTTTTTTTTTTTATATATATGTTTATGTTTTATTACCTCTAGGAATATATCAGCACAATCATGTACCACAAGCACCAGAGAACCAACACGATGTAAATTGCATACCCAACTGAGTGACATGAGCAGCAATGTAACCATATGATGTATAAACATTTGCCAGAAATCTTTACGTTTGACATCAAAGAATTGTGTACCAGTCAATGACCAATAGAAGGACATAGAGATCATATAATACCACCAAATATCATTCGATACGGACTATTTTCAAAAGAAACAAAAAAAAAAAAATAGTATATCAATAAACACAATTAATCACATCGTTAAGTGTAATTATATAAATACCTGATGTGGATAACCATACCAACAGCTCTTAACATCCCAGAACCATGGTTTATCCCACAGCACAATAACACCAAATATAAAACTGTAAAGATAATATATGCAACGCCAGGTATTTTCACAGAATTTAACCAACGTTGAAGGTTTATCTTGTGCACGTCGCAAGCGCCACCAACGTTCAATTTGTCGCTCCGACATATCCGTTTGTTTTGAAAGCGTTGCAAGCTGTTAAAAATAAAACAAGAAAACAAAAAATATAGATATAAATGAACGTTACAAAATATCATATAATATATATGTGTACATACCGCTTTATGATCAAGTCGCGTTGACTTTGTATACGCCTTCTCCAATATAGGAACATTTGCTGCTTTCTTTGGACGCGAACTTCTGATGCCAAGTGATTTTCCAATTGGTGCTATCCAGAAGCTAAAAAAAAAAGAACAGAGAACATACATAAATTAAACGTTTTTTTTTTTAATACAATAATCTATGGAAATCTTCTATAGAATTATTTCATGAATTATTTTTTCGTTTTCCACCAAAAAAAAAAAAAAAAAAAAAAAAAAAATAGAGCTAAGCTAAATATTTGATGCGATTCCGTACATTCCAATGTAAAACTTATTTGTTCCATTGATGCCATTATTCCGCACCCATCTTCTGTATCCAAATTAGAATTATTTATTTAAATTTTATTTTATTTTTTTTTAATATATGTTCACGGAATGTGCTCTACCCTGATCTTGCTCAAGGTGAAGTGCGTATTTCAAAAATAAAAAGAAACGTAATTTCATCGATTGAACACCTTTCCGGCATATCAATTAGAATCGATTGGAATTTTTGGAATAACATAATCAGCAGAGACGTAGCGAGACAAACAAAATAAACGACGCAGCACTTGTGGCACCCAGTTTGTAGTCTACGTATACGTGTGCTGCATTTTCCATTTATAATTCAAAATCAAAACAAATTAATTTGCATGCGCAACATACAATACGCGGCGGCTTCCACCTTGTTTCCACTGCTCACTGCTGCTGCTGGACTAAGCCAAAATATCTTTTATTTTTGCCAAATTAAAATAAGGAAGCGACAACTATAAATAGACGGACGGACGAACAGACAGACAGACATATAAATAAAACGTTTACAATAGAATAATTATAAAAACGATTTAATTATGCTCAACGTGTTGCGTATAGAAGAAATATAACTAAAAAAAAAAAAAATACAAAAAATATATAAAAAATGAATTAATTGAATTAATTTATTTTTTTTAATGATTTTTTTCAAGTGCTACCCGCAGCACATGTTATAAGAAAATAATTCCCAAAATTATATTAAAAGATATAAATCAATTTGAAATTAATTGTAATAAAAAAGAAAAATTATTTAACATTTACCCGCATTCATGAAGACTTTTCTTATTAAATTTTCTATAATTGGATTATTTGCTGCAGTAAGAGAGAATTTTTCACTCTTTGGAACATAATTACTAAATATGCGCATGTCTAAGCGTGTCATTGGAGTTCAACTATTTTTTTTTTTTTATAAATAAAACGACCCTTTTTTTTAAATGGTTTGAGAGTTTCGAGTAAATAAAATGCATAATAATTATTTAAAATACTCATGCAATAATAATAATTTTTAGATTCGATCAGACCGATAACATACATTTGCAATTTCCGAAACATGCACAACGATTTGAAAACATACAAAATTTACTCATATCGCATGACTGTATTAAAAATAAAAAAAAAAAGGTCATGAACTGATAATAAATATTTATATATTTACTTAAATTATTGTAAATAAAAAATAAATTGCAAATATATTTTTAAAATAATTAAAAATACATATTTTTTTATAAAAATATAAAAAAAATGTATATTATAATTTGATAAGCGAAATTTTTTTTATGAGTCACAATCTGTTTGATTTGTGATAGGCATATATACTATAGTATTGTGTATTCGAATAATTTGTGTACATAGAGACGAGAAGACATGTGACTACAAAAACCTTTAAACTTTAGATTAAAACAAGAAAAAACGTTAACTTCGCTTTAATACTCGTCATACGATGATAAGGCTAACTTTTTTTGGTTTGTATAGGCGCAAGTGTTGTCAAAAAGAGTTATTTTTAAATCGACAGAGACTTGAAAATCGCAGTGACTGCAAACAGTGATTAAATTGCAGTTCGCGAAAAACAATCAGCGATTACTGAACTGTTCGCGAAAAGCGATACATAAAATCGCCGCTAACTGAACTGTTTCGCTACACCGAAACATAACAAACCGACTTGGTTTTTATGGATTAAAAAATTCGCAAACACAACGTTCAGTCACTGTGAAAAAATCACCGATGATGTGATTTTTAAATGCCAACACTATAATGATCATGTGTCCCAATGTGTTTATAGGTTGATATAATAAGTATTTTGAAGATAATTTATTTATACAAATACTTAAAAATTGGAGATTGGAGAATTTATATGTTATGATGATCCAAACTCAATCGTGTGTCATTTTTTTTTATATTGGAAGCTAATAGTCTATATTGAAATGCGGTTCTTAAACTTTAATGTTAACGTGGTTAGGTTCGTTCAAATTTATAAAATACTTGAAATATTGAGTTTTTGTAGACTTTCTTTTGTACAGTTCTCCATACCATAAGCTTCTGTTAGAATTTCGTAAACTACGAACTATTAGAGTGAGTAAATTAATCTAAAAATTAAATTTGTTTGTTATCTAAAATCACTTTCATTGCTTTATAATCTCGCTTGTTGCTTTTGTTTTTTCTATTTACTTTATTTAAATAGCTTCTCGTTATGAAGTGTATAATAATTTACAAAAAGTGATTATTTTAATAATTCTTAGCATGCGATACTACAATAATAATCATCCAATACAGCACAACAACATCATTAAAAATTGTTACTACTGTCAGGCGAGACAAAAAAAAAAAAAAATAAACTACAGGCGTAAAAATTATTATCAGTAAGTACCTCCTTTTTTTTTTGTTATGAGTATTTATACTATTGAATGTATTGATTAATATTTAATTAGATGACAAGCCGGCTCGGCAGCAAATAACTTTTAATCAAAAAGATTTTTTTTTTTTTGTTTTCTTAGACTATACTAGTAGTAATTGTGACTCATAGTTTATATGTATGTAATTTATACAACAACAAAAAAATACAATTACTCATTATTTGGTTTTATTATTATTAACGCATTTAAATAGCAAATATTGAGACGTTGAAAAAAACAAATTTTAAAAGTATTTTCTAATTTAAATGTATATTTTAAACTTTTATTTAGCAACCTAATTGCACTACGACAATTGCAATCGCCAACTGCACATCTCTAACTATTAAATGCAATCGAAATGCGCACATATCCAGCTTCCATCTTCAGTTTATATTTATATACATACATCGTATGTATCAAAGCATTAAAATGTTACAATTAAACTGAGAGCATCTCAAAAATAGCAACAACAAATTGTCATTGAGACGTTAATCGGATAAGAGTAACACTAAAAAAAAAAAAAAGAAAACAATTATAGTTCAAAAGGTTAATGTCCGAATTTAACGAAGAAGAAAGTTGTCAAAAATATATACAGCTGCGATCAAAATAATAGTAGTGTACCTTAAAAAATTTGAAAATCTTAAAAATAAAATTATTGAGCTTGGGAAAAATCTATTTAGTATTTTGTATAACAACTTTAGTGTCTTAGCAGCAAATTAAAAAAAAAAAACTTGGAGTTCGATTAAATTTAGGCATGAAATGACTTAAAGCTAAAAAGATTATCAAAAATGCCGCTCAAAAAATAGTAGTGATTTGCTCTTAGGTAGAAATAATAATAAAAACACACTTGAAAGTTAAATTTTTTAATTCTTTATTACTTCTTGTTGTGTTTCATTTGAATTAGTATTTGGTTGAATGTCCTTTGTTTGCAATAACAGCAACACAGCGCCGATGCATGGAATCACCAGATTCTGGCATCTTTCCAGGTATTGAGTTCCAAACCTTCTTTACCGCTTCCCAAAGTTGATGGATTGCAATTAGCGACTGTCTTCTTCCATCACACCAAAGATTTTCAATTGGATTGAGGTCCGGCGACTGGGGGGGCCATTCCAACACTTTGACATCATTCCTTTCAAACCATTGTTTCACGGCTGTGCTGGTATGCTTAGGTCATGTTGGAAGACCCAAATCAGTGGCATTTCTTCAGAAGGAGGAGCATTGCTTCCTGCATTATTTTAACATACAAATGTCGGTCTATTAATTCTTTTACCCAATAAATGGGTCCAACTCTACTATTATTTTGAGCATTTGAACTGGTTCATTGAGAAATGGCGAAATATTTTGTGGTCCGACGATTCAAACATCGTGCTGTTCGGTGAAAAAGGTCTCGTGAATATGTCCGACGACCACCAAACACCGGATACAAGCCTCAATTTACCAGAAAAACGATAAAACATGGCGGATCGAGTATCATGATTTGGGCATGCTTTTCTTACTACGGAGTTGGACCCATTTATTGGGTAAAAGAATTAATAGACCGACATTTGTATGTTAAAATAATGCAGGAAGCAATGCTCCCATATGCTTCTGAAGAAATGCCACTGATTTGGGTCTTCCAACATGATAATGATCCTAAGCATACCGCACAGCCGTGAAACAATGGTTTGAAGGAATGATGTCAAAGTGTTGGAATGGCCCCCCAGTCGCCGGACCTCAATCCAATTGAAAATCTTTGGTGTGATGTGAAGAAGACAGTCGCTAATTGCAATCCATCAACTTTGGGAAGCGGTAAAGAAGGTTTGGAACTTAATACCTGGAGAAAGATGCCAGAATCTGGTTGATTCCATGCATCGGCGCTGTGTTGCTGTTATTGCAAACAAAGGACATTCAACCAAATACTAATTCAAATGAAACACAACAAGAAGTAATAAAGAATTAAAAAATTTAACTTTCAAGTGTGTTTTTATTATTATTTCTACCTAAGAGCAAATCACTACTATTTTTTTGAGCGGCATTTTTTGATAATCTTTTTAGCTTTAAGTCATTTCATGCCTAAATTTAATCGAACTCCAAGTTTTTTTTTTTTAATTTGCTGCTAAGACACTAAAGTTGTTATACAAAATACTAAATAGATTTTTCCAAGCTCAATAATTTTATTTTTAAGATTTTCAAATTTTTTTAAGGTACACTACTATTATTTTGATCGCAACTGTTATATATATATATATATATATGTATACAGCTCCACAAAAAAAAAAAATAAAAATAATCCATGTAGTTACAATAAACGCAAATTCTTTATAAACCGGAATTCATTAATTGAAGAATGTAACAGGAAATCTTTTCTTTTTTTTTTATATTTTTAAAATTTAAATCAAAATACTAGCATATCGGAAAAGTTTTATATAAATAAAAGATAAGCTCTAGAACGTTATAGCACCTGCTGTACACAGCTTAGATTAATAAGGTCTATGTATACTATATAGATCATGTGTTCTCTCTTTAGCTCACTTTTTTTCGACAAACTTGGAATAAACGTTTTCTCTAAAAATCATAAACGTTGATAAGATATGAATTATGTGGTTGGATTTTTTTTTTTTTTTTTTTGTTTCTTTCTAAATATTTAATAATCCGAAACGCATAGTTAAAAAATAATAAAATAAAAAAACCTCAATTATATACCGCACGCTTTTTTTTTTATTATCGTAACAAGTGGGCCAAGGCGTAGCGGTGTACACACTTTCAGTTAGGGCAAAATGATCAACGTGAGAAGGCCATCATCGAAAAGCTTACGCTTGAACGGAAAGCAAATGAAAAAAAGAAAAAAGTGGGCTGTTTCAAAGAAAGCATAATAATTTTATTCTATCGATATAGCCAATACAAAAAAAAGTATTGAGCTTTTATTTCATACATTATATAAAAAAATAAATGAAATATAAACCGTATTTTGGTTGTTTAAACTAATTGTTAATTATATTCATTGCTAGCGTATACCCGGCGTTTGCTACTACGTTGTACGGGTTGCTCTTTCGGTTCTTTTTCTTTTCGCATAATGCTGTTTTTTGTGCAATTGCGGTTCTTTTTAGTGGCATTTTTGTACTTTTCGTTTTTTTATTTATTTTTTTTTTATTGCAGCGTGTTGGTGTTTGCTTGAAAACATACTAAAAAATACTTTTTCTTTGTTTTTTGTATAAAAATATTCATATAGTCGAAAATTGCATTGTTTTAGTGGTCTATAATTATACTTGCATTGTTGCCTTTCAAATGAAACTGCTTTGGGACTCATCGGTTGAATGGTTTCAAAAACCATAGCGGACATAGAAACATTTTTTTTACTATTTTATACATTATTGAATTGAATTTTAGAAGAGATTTGAAACAAAGCATTAGAGATTTTTTGATACATCACTGATAGCGGTATTTGAGCTATGGATCTATCGAAATTAACGTTTAAACAAAAAAAAAAAAAATTTAGCAACAGGGTGTTCATTTCACAAAAAAAAATCGTCATAAATAAATTGCATTCCATCATGATGCACCAAGTTATTCATTTAACAGCAACAGGGTGTGTTTTTGTGTTCGTTTCGATTCCACTTGTTCCACCAACAAATGCGATCTGCTATTTGCTATTTTTAAAGAGCAATACTTGTAAGCTGTATGTTTTAATTAATTAACACCATATTCTGTACAAATATTAGCTAGTTAAAAAAAAAAAAAATAAAATAAAAATACTATTTGGTCAACACTTTAATACATAATTTTCCACTCATTTTAACCAACTATTGACTGACCTATTTTTTCTTTTTTTATCATATTAAAACAATTATATATACCAACGCAAAGCTGTTTTTCCCTGCATTATCAGTGCTTTAAATGAATCGAAGACATAGCGCCATTAGATATTAAAAATAATACAAAAATAAAAAAAAAAAAAATCAAGAAATTATTATTTGTATGTGAATAGAACTAGTCTAGTTTGCTGACGATATTTTCACAAGCAATTGAGTCAGAGACCTAAAAGCCCCATAATCACATACACATACGTATACATATGCACACTCATCATGAGGCAATCAAGATAATATTATCAATTTTGAGATATAGTGAAAAAAAAAAAATATATATAGTATGTACGTACAACAATATACAATAAATATTATGAAAACAACTACATATGTGTATATTGTATATTTCTACGTTACGGAAAATGTTATCTTTTGTAATTATTCTAAAAACTAAGACTAACTAAGAAGCTAATAAAAGATATTAAGCAAATCATCTTCGTATTCAAATGTACAATAAATAACTAAGGAAAATATTTATGAGTAATACAAAGTTAGTAAGTAATACAATATTAAAAAATAAAATATATATTTATTGAACATTTATTAGCTAAAAGTATGCAATGAGTAATAACAAAATGGGTGTTTTTTTTTTTTAACAAATGCGATTGTATTTTTTTCCATATGCAACTCTTTAAAGTTCTTGCAGTTATGCTTGAACAATATTTATTTGATTAGGTTGTTCAATGCATATAAAATATTAAGTTAATTAAAACTGATTAAATTGATTAAAAGTAATCAAGTCTTTCAAATTAATCTACCAATGTTCTTTTTTTTTTTTTTTAACGCGAGTTTAATTAATTAAATTTACAAAAAAAAAAACATTTGAATGCTTCTTAAAAATAAATTGATTAATATAAATCAAAAGTAATCAAGTGCTTAAAATCATTAAATATATGATTTATAAATCAAATCTATACAAACAGGCTGTGGCTGTCTTTTCAAATTGCTTCGACAAATGCAAACGCTAGGTTTCATTTTCAGCACGTTTTCTTGTGTTCCATATGGGGAAACATATATTTGTCAGGCTCCTATTTTCACTTACTTTTTCGTTTTACTTTTTCAATCAAATTATGTGATTTCATTTCTAAGTGTTCCGAAATTCGAAACTTTTTACTATCGATATCATTAGGTATCGGTTTATCTGATTTGTTATAACAAATAATTTGATTAAGCTGTCATTTACTTTTCAAATAACTTTTCTTTGGGAAAATTTTATTCTTACATATTAAATGCAATGAAAATTTATTGCTGAAGGAGTAAATAATTTTTAAATAATAATGATTTGAATATCAAACATTCCGATAAATATAAATCGGCTAAATGTAACCGTTTGAAAACCGAAAAAAATATATATGATAATTTTCCAAAAATTTGTAGATGTGCTGTTACGGTTGATGTGTGTGACCATATCGATCTAGTTTTCAAGAGCTCAGAGGAACAGCCTTCGATTTGTGTGTAATGATTTGTAACACGACTGTGTTTCTGCTCTTCAATTTTGCAAAAATAACCCAAAAAGAGTTTTTATGTGATTAAGGGTTTCGAGACTAGATTCGTCTACAGCATGAAAAAACACTTCGACAATTCTTTTTTTTTTTTTTTTGTTACACGAGGAACATAAGTTTGCAGAATTTGCAGTGCTCTCTCATTGTTTGCGCTAACCGGAGCCGGATTATTGTCAAAATGTTACCATTTAAGTTATTCATATTTTAAACTTGGTTATTTTTAGTTTATTTTTTTCTTTAAATGCCAGAAAGTTATCAGTGATTAAAGTTTTCTATTTGAATGCGTTCATTAATGATAAAAGTAAATTTTCTAACAATTAAACTATCAAAATACTAAATAGCTTCCTATTTGAAAATATTTAAAACAAAACAGCTTTTCCAATGAAACGGGTTTTTTTTTTATTTTTTAATTAGAAAAATAGTAACCAGCACCTTTAAAAAAAAAAAAAAAATATAGTTATACTACTCAAAGTTCAGCACATACACACACACACATTTTAAAAATTTTAAGATTTGCTGCTGCTATCGCGTGATGTAGAAAACAAGAAATCAGCTGTGCAGCAGCGTAAAAAAAAATAATTTAAATAAATCTTTAATAGACAACTTGAGCAACAGCAGCAGCAGACTTTAAGTGAGACAGACGACTCGACTCGGACGCCGGCAATAACGATAAGCGTACTATACAATGTTATTATTATTATTATTAAATAGTAACTATGTAAGTAGTACAAGTAATATGAAACAATTTAAATGGTTAGAAAATCATTAAATAAATTAAAATAAGTATTTTGAACTTGAACTTTAAAGATAGATATTTATAGTACGAAAATACGTAAATCAATTTCAAAGTTATACAATTCTAATGAAAAGCTTAAGTACATGAGTGCAACAACACGTGGAAACTTAATCCAAGTACCAAAATTTAGTAAAATAATATTAAAAGGGAGCTACTACTGCTAGCTACTGTTTGCCAGCCATGTAGAGAGCATAAATTCAATGGTACAATCAAATCAATACATATGTTTGCTAAAGTATCTCAAGGTAATTTTACTGATTTCTTTTGAGACGTTGTGTTTTAGCCAATTAGCAAGCAGCACACTGAATTTATATCTAATCAAAACCAAATTGTGCCTCGAGGTTAAGTTATAATCTGCAGGGAAATAAAAAACAAATCAAAAAAAAAAAACCCTTAGAAGATTATACAGAAAAAAAATTTAAGCGCATACCTAAAGATACTTTTCTTTTTGTTACGTATATTCTAAGAAATTATCTAAGACTCATAGTGTACCCAAAAACAAAAAAAAAAAAAAAAAAAAAAAAACCAGCTGAACAGCGATCAAAACTGACCCTGAAATTCAAATTCTCGTTTAAGAAACCGAAAGCTAAAAAGATAAATGAATAAACTATGATGTATAGTATAATATATGCAGATATAAAACCGGACAGCCGTGAATCTATGCGTTTGCAATATTTTTATTTTATATCTTTTTTTATTTTTGTATATTTTTGAGCATAAATTAATAAAGTTTTTTTTTTCTTTTGGTGCGTGTGTGTTTGTGGTTTCCAATTTAAAGCAGTTGCAGTTTATTTATTTTTTTTTTTTATACCCGTCACACATAATGCCAAACGG
The DNA here is from genome assembly GCA_018903435.1 of Leucophenga varia. Taxonomy (NCBI): domain Eukaryota; kingdom Metazoa; phylum Arthropoda; class Insecta; order Diptera; family Drosophilidae; genus Leucophenga; species Leucophenga varia. Next base: position 306,678 of record JAEIFJ010001141.1, read on the forward strand.
ATATTATCAGTTTATTGGAAAATTCGAACGCATCTTGAACCCAATGTAATGTATAAAATTCTTGTGAAACAGTGTTTCTAACAAAACTTCTCCAAAACGGCTTTTTTTTTGCATACTCTTAAATTGGTGGTGTTGGTCCCAATAGATTCGATCATAAAATCATTCAATATTTTTAAAACAACTCAATCGATTTTAATGAAATTTTATATGATCTATAGAATCGATCATAAATTCATGGAAAACACAAGCGATTTCAATAAAATTTTGTAAAATTAAACGAACCAAAAATATGTTTCTTAATATTTCTTAAAATCTACCAATTATTTTCGATTTTTTTATATAGGATATATTGGTATATATAGTATGTACTCAACCTAATAAGCAATTCGAAGTTTCGTGTGACATGTATTTAAGCTTCGGTTTTATCGAAGTGTATGTTTTTTTTCTCGTTTTTTTTTTTTCGATTTATATTTTTTTACTTTAATGCAAAATGTTAAAGTTTATAGAATTTTATTGCAAATCTATGTCAATAGTCCGTCCGTCTGTCCGTACTACACATAACCTTCGCTTTAAACTCGCAAACTCCCACAGATTCACATACACGTTTAAAATCTACATTGTATAACTAAATTGTATATAGCTAATTGTGTGTGTGTTAAACAAAAAAAATGTAATTAGATTTCGGTTCATGTACTTTTCAGAAGTGCTAAAAAAAAATGTCACAGAAAAAAAAATTATTTACATCATCAAACAATACACTGAACGAAATAATTACACAGTTCAACACCTAAAAGGTGCACTCTATTTTGACTAGAGTTCCTGAAAGTGCTCTTAACGCAACAAGCAAAAATCCAATTACATTTTTCTCGGTTTAGGCCGAATTTGTGTAAAATACACTCACGACAGAAAAAAATTTAGTTAATTAATTGGTTCTGACTGTTACCATTTCAAAGAAATACTGGAAAGATCATTCTTCTATTTTACAATTTATCGTTAAAGCACAGATTATACAGGCGGAGTCAATTTTAATGGTAGAATGAATGCAGAAAAATAAAAATGCTCTATATTGAATGGAGCTTTCTATCATGAAAACTATATCTATCTATAACTCGTAAACCGATGGGAATCATAAATATTTTGAGTGAAATAAAATAAGATGCCCAATCGTGCTAAGCTAGAAAAAAAAAAACCATTTAAAATTTGAATTATTTTGATAAAAGAAGTCAAATAGATTATGTGCACATTTAATGATCTAGAATATATTATACTGTGTTATGAAAAAAAAAATTTAAAACATTTTACTTATTTTTTATATAGATTTTTAGTTTAAAAGGTAGGAACCAAGCGTCAGCCCTTACGTCATACAAATGTTGAAGCTTATCAGTTAAAAAGAAAAAAAAAGTTTATTTATTTATTGTATATTTGTAAAATTTTTCGGACCAAATGGCTCGGGACAACTAAAACTTAAAAGAATGATGATAAGAAAAATTAATATTTCGATTTTGTACGCAGAAATAAATTCAAATTTAAACAGTACAAAAGGCTGCATTATTTCTTTACGTTTCCGGTAAAATTATTTGTTGTCGTTAAAAAGAAAAAGTTTATATTACCGATAAAAAAATGTGTAATTCGAGTAAATTTCTAAAAATGTTCTAAAGAAACCTTTAATAGCAACTGACAACCATGCTTTTATTAAAAAAAAAAATAAATAAATAAATAAATAAAAACGGCATCGTCACAGCTAACTTTTCTTGAATGAATACGTGCGTCCTGTTTAATAAGAGGGTATATGCTATAATAATCCTACTTTATTAATGTGTCCTATTGTGTCAATAAATATTACAATTACAATAAATATTTTGACCATATTTAAAATAAATCGCTTCATAAATAAACATTTTTTCATTCAAATACTCAAAAATTTGAGGTAAATTTCTATAAGGGTTATATGTTATAATGATTTAACCTTTATCATGGGTACCTTTCTAAACATGGTTTGATATTAGAAGTATTTCAAACAAATCGCTTTACAAATCATCCAGCTTAAATTCCAAATTTCGTGTCAATTTCTTTAAAACTGAGCGAATTAAACGTGTAACAACAGACAGACGGACATGGCTAGATCGACTTGTCGTGCAACTATAATTATTTCGTTAGGTGTAAGGATATTCCAAGAAAACATGAGTCAGAAGTAGCAATAAAAAAATACAGTCAGCTAAATAAAAAAATTTTATAAAAAGAATTTTCCACGAATGTTCTTATGTTGCAACTATAATTATTTCGTTAGGTGTATGCAGTAATAAAATAGCACGTTAAAAAACGAAAATAAAAAAAAACAACAACACAATACACGCGAGTTGCACAAACAATCGCACATATATTAGCCATTTAGCCGTTACTTATGTACATACACATACACACACGCACATACAATAATAAAATTGCTAGAAAAACAATAGGGCAGAGAAAACTAACGCTGCATGCAAGAAACGCGGGCTAATCAAGGGCTTTTTTGGCCAAAAAAACACGGTGACTCAAATAAAAAGTGAAAAAAAATTAACACCAAATGTAGGGGAAGGTATAAAGCAGAACAAGGCTAACTCTAAAGCATAAATTGCAAATACCGCAAGCAAACATTAATGTATACAATATGCAACATGCAAGAGAGAACTAAACTCAACTGAATAGAGAGAGGGCAAGCGAGTGAGCGAGCGTAACATAGAGCGAAACTAGTGCGAGTCGCAATGTATGACAGTCGAACGCATGCAAATCATAAGAGGGGCGAAAAAAAAATATTGGGCGTTTCCACGTGAGGTTATGTTTTTTGACGCAAATATAAAATAAAAATATTAATATTAAAAAACGAAATGCATGGAAAAAAAAAACGAATGCACAAAGAAAACGATAAGCGTGATCAGCAGTAAATGCGGCGTCGGCGACTAAATGGTGCCGGTAGCAGTGCTCCAATACACACACACATATATATATATATACATATGTACACCTACAATTGATGCGTCAGTGTGTTGCGTTTATGTATGCGCGCGGTTTTACTGCACAATACACGCGTTAATATACATATATTCTTCTATTACTCTTACGCTACACACAGTTTAATATGTTTATTAGCAACATACAACTATTTTGTGGTCAAACAGTTCTATGGCTTGTTTTTTCTTTTATGTTTTTAATACTATTTGCATTCTAATTCGAATTGAAGTCTAAATAAACAAATAGCTTCTTCTTGTTCTTCTTCTTCCTTTTTGAATTACACACATAGTGTGCCCCGCCTTTACCATTGAATCGACAAAAAAAAAAAAAAAAGTCTAAAAAAACAACAAACACAAAAACGCTTACCGTTCGAGTGTGTATCGCAGCAGCATGACCACTAACGCCAGCGGCAGTGGCCAAATGAGATCCCGGTAATTGGCGTGCACAACATCTGGACGTGAACCAGGCGCAATATCCGCCCATGTTGTATTTGGTGGTAGCCAAACGTGCGTGCTCCAAAATGCATCACTAAATTTATTGATTAAATCCATCGTTTTCGTTTTTCTGTGCTTTTTTTGATTTTTTTTTCTTGTTCTTTTTTATTGTTTTGCTTTTTTTTTTTTTGTTTTACTTTAATTAACTAGCGCGCTTAGTACACTTTTCTTTTTTTGTATATATATATTTTTTTTAATAGTTTTCTACACACGCGCACACTTTTGACTTATTGTTTTTTATTATTTCTTTCTATATTTACTTTACTTTTCAGTCATAATTTACTTTCGTCAAAACGAAAAAAATATGTACATATAAACAAAAAAAAAAAAAAAAATTAATACTTTAAGACACAAGCGTATAAGAAATGCAACTATTTCCAAAAGTTAATGCTTAGCGTTTTATTTCATATATATTTGTAGATTGTATCTATTAATATATATATGTAAAAATATTTATATATATATGCGCCGCATACACGAGTATGCGCTACTTTTATATAGAACGAAACGTCTTATTGTAGCGCTGAATCTCGTGTGACTTCGAAGCGCCTGGGCCTGGAACTGGAGTATCGTATCGTAACTAACATTTAGAGTGTTTATGTCTTGTTTTGTCAAAATGTGCTAAAAAAAAAAACAAACTGTATTTCACACCGGGTAACTGCATGAAGTTAGCAATGCTGGTATTTTTTAGACACAGGGGGACTCGAAAAATTCTTTTTATTAATAATGCTTCTATTAGACAATATTAGTATGCTGTACGTTTTTTTGTTTTTGTTTGTTTATGTTAGTTAAAGTATTAACTAATAAAAATAGAACCCAATAAGCACCATATTGTTGCAGCTTAGTTTTTTATAACCGTTACACATAGTGTAACGCAAAAAAACCTATATATATTCTTGATCAGCTCGAGTCGATTTATCCATGTTCGTCTGTTTGTTGCGAGGTGATTCATTCACTCAGTTTTAAAGATATTGAGCTGAAACTCGAAACTTATGCTTTTCTCCATCGGATCGGGCCACTTTAACATATAGCCCCATACAAACGTATCTCTTGTTTTCTGATATTTTCAAGAAAATCATTGTTAAAAAATTAAACTGAGTTGTGCTCCGGACGCCGGGATACATGGGCCCATGGAAGAAATGCTAAAAATCACGGTATGAGCGGGATCGGGAAAGATTGGAAAAAACTTGCCGACAGGACGGAATATTATAATCATAGTGCTCAAGCATGCCTGGTCACCACAGCGCTATGTTGCCTTGTGGATGTCGAGATATGGGAATCTGGTACTACTTATTATCATGTTCCTGCCCGCAGCAAAGTCGATTAGCCTTTCTCCATTACTGTTGATGGTGTCCAAATTTTAAAATTTATGTTGGTAAGGCGAAAAATTTAGCCTCCAGAATCCGTGCCCCTGCGTTGGCTTTACTACTCTGTGTCTGCGAACTGGAGTATATCTGTTTGAGTAGCCATCATTGCATTTGGTACACTTTTTCCTGTGTGTTTTCACGTGGTTATTTTACGTTTTTCTTTCGCTTTTATTGACGCAAGCTCTTATATGATTTATTTTCAGAAAGCCATAGAGCATACTTAAAATAACATAAATTAAATTAACTGTTTTAAGCAGCATTTTGCCAATATTAATGCTTAGTTAAGTACAAGCAATGGCATTCAATTCAAATACAACGTTATTTTGCTTCATTTTATTAATTATTAATATGTACATTATAAATTTTTGTAACTCACCCTGTGTCTAAAAAAATACCAATATTACCAGTTAGTTATTGCTAACTTCATGCCGGCTACAGACTGTATTCTAAATACACAGGATGTATTTGTATACGCAGTGGCAGCACAGTATGTATGTTTTTGTAATTGGTTAGCTTAGCGTTACCATACATTTGCGTACACTTACATCTGCACAGGTGCGAGCAGTTAAAAAATATATGACAAACTAAGCCGAATGCTATATGACGTATGTATGAGCGAGATGCATTGCTATAAACATATTCATTGACATACGAAACAGCACAGCGTGGTAGTGTGTTGTGTTGTGTGTGTGCGTGCGTGGAAATAAAATCATCGAGATTTCGTCGTAATTTGTGGTTTTAATAAATTCTAAAATTTAGTATTTAATTTTAGTGTTATGTTATTATAATTTAACATTTTTATACGAGTTCAACGAAAATGGCAGATTTTATTGACTCGGAAGCCGAAGAATCTGATGTGCGTAAGCCAAAATAAATAAAAAGCAAAGACAATGCGAAAAAAAGCGCTTAAAAAATTGCAACTAATATAATAAAAAAAAATGTGTATTTTGGCGTTTTTTTTTTTTTTTTTTTTTGAATGCTATTTTGTCAATATTTATGTAAAATGTTTCTTTGTTTTGTTTTAGGAGGAAGAAGATCTTGATGTACATGAACGAAAGAAATTGAAAAAGTTAAAAGCCGTATCGGATAGTAGCGAGGAAGATGATGAAGGTTTGTATATACACATTACTCTGCAAAAAATTTTTTTTTTTTTTTTAGTATATTTTTTGTTAAGTGACTCCATAACGGTGCCGCTTATAACAACAACAATAAAAACGGCGGCATTGATATGGTCAGCACGTTGGTTGCTGGCGTTCATTTTTTTGCCAAGGGCAGCGGTGGCCGAAGCCGCCGCCGTCGCCGCTGCTACCAAGCATGGCCCTTTAGTTTTTTGTCAAACACGTTGCAGCGCCGCTATCCGTAAAATTTATTGCACACGTTGCCAATAATGAAATTGCGTTTAAATGAAATACGTTGTTTTTTAAATTATTTAACACATTTTTTAATTCGCTTTTTTTCATTTTTTGTTGCGCGCCGTTTGCCATTCCGCGTCGTTGTTGTCAAAACAAAAATAGGCGGTTGGTTTGCGCGCATTTTTTTTTTTTTTTTTTTTTTTTTTAAATCAAGTTAAACTTTTTTCAAGACCTCTGCCTGACATAGTGTACACCACTTGTGTTCCATGAGTTAAAATCATTTCCATTTAAAACTTTGCATTTATGTAGATACCCAAGAACCTTTAAAAATTTTGAGAACATGTATCAAATTAATTTTCTAAAGCGATTTTTTTCTAGGGGGTTTCTTCCAAAATTTTTAAAGCTGTTGCATGGAAAAGTTTTTCGAAAAGGCAATTTTAATGTTGCTCCTAGCTTAATGTTCAGTTAAAATAATCGCCACATTTATTTCTTTAACGTTAAATCTCCAAACTACTACTTTCCACAGCATTAACAGTTTTTGGATGACTCTCGTTGTTTGAAGATGTCCATGAACTTTTAAAAAATGCCAACCAAAGTCACAAGTAGTCTGATTGTAGTTGTATTTTTATTTGTTTGGAACATGGACTTATTTGGTAAAGAGAGGGGGGGGAGGGAAATTAATTATTTAAAAAAAACTATATCAGACAAGCATATCTGAGCATCATGCAACTAGAGTTGTAATATCAGTGATTTATTTTTAACTGATTTTTGTATTCTTCGACATCTCCACAAACACAGGAAACCTTATTTAGAATGCTCATATTAAACAATGTTTGTACCTCCTTCACGTCGCCTTCCAAATTTATGGAATCTAACTGCAGCCGTAGCATTTTTAAACCGGTCAGATCTATATGATCTGTATTACGCGTAAGCTTAATGCTTTGAATTTGTTCTCAAATATATAGAAAAATATTAAGGAATTGTTTTCTCGATTTGTCAGTCTGAAAAGTTAACAATATTTAAATACATACAAAATAATATAATAATCATTCTATCGAACGGTTGAACTTATAAAATTTTCTTTAATGAACTTTCTGCGTATACAACCTAAGCAAACAGAAGTTTATGGTACACTTTCGTTGATAAAATAATTCAATATAATTTTGTAATTTCTTACAGATGACGAGGAACGTTTACGCGAGGAGTTGAAAGATTTGATCGATGATAATCCCATTGAAGAGGATGCTAGCGATAACGAAGACTCTGATGGTTCGGGTGGTTCAAAGAAGCGTAAAAAACATGATGATGACGATCTCGACGATCGACTAGAGGATGATGATTACGATCTTATAGAGGAAAATTTGGGTGTAAAAGTTGAACGTAGAGTAAGTTTTTTTAAATTTAAACTCGTAACGACGAAATGATAAAATTATCTTTATTATTTTTTTTTTACCTTGTAACAGAAACGTTTCAAGCGTTTACGTCGCATACAGGATAATGAAAGCGATAATGAAGAGCAGCATGTTGATGAGGGTCTAGCGCGTGAGGCCATTGCTGAACAACTCTTTGATGAAAACGATGAGGTAAATCAGGCGTCATGCGGCATACTTAGAATCGAAATATTATTTATTTAATACAATAATTTGTTTTTCTTTATCTTGTTTGTATTTAGAGCATTGATAGACGTTCAGAGCCTACTAATCGTGAAGCCGATGGCTATGACGATGAGGACACAGATTCCGATGCTGATGATTTTATTGTCGATGATAATGGACGTCCAATTGCGGAAAAGAAGAAAAAGCGTCGACCCATATTTACAGATGCGTAAGTACAAAAAAAAAAAAAAAAAAAAACCAAAGTTTTTAATTTTGTTTATCGAATTTGTTTAACATAACTTTTGTTCATTGCATAATTTCAGTTCACTGCAAGAGGGTCAAGATATCTTTGGTGTTGATTTTGACTATGACGATTTTGCCAAATACGAAGAGGACGAGTATGAAGACGATTCCGATGGTGAGGAATACGATGAAGAGACAGGCGATGAAATACGTAGTAAAGCGAAAAAGAAGTCGGTGAAGAAAAAAGTTGCAAAGAAAACCATATTCGATGTATACGAGCCGAGCGAATTGAAACGTGGTCATTTCACCGATCTCGATAATGAGATACGCAAAACAGATGTACCCGAACGCATGCAATTACGTCAAATACCCGTAACACCGGTAGCCGAGGGCTCATTAGAACTGGACGAAGAGTCTGAATGGATATACAAACATGCGTTTTGTAAGCCACCTGTCTCGATGCAGGACCAACCAGATGCACCTCTTGACAAGTACAAAAAACCGCCGAGCGCTGTTGGTAAAATAAAGCAAACCCTCGAATTCATACGCAATCAACAGCTTGAGGTGCCATTTATTGCATTCTATCGCAAGGAATATGTCAAGCCTGAGCTAAGCTTTGAAGATCTCTGGAAAGTTTATTACTTTGATGAGCGTTGGTGTCAGTTGCGTGCACGCAAAGAGAAACTGAATGTGCTTTTTGAGAAAAATGCGTAACTATCAATTGAACGAATTGTGTAGTGATACGACAAAACCATTGCCAGATGATGTACGTCTAATCAAAGACTCCGATTTTGATCGTTTACGGGAAGTGCAATCTATGGCTGAACTGAAAGATGTACATTCGCATTTTCAGTTGCATTATTCGCATGAAATACCGAAAATGCAAGAAGATTTTCGCCGCAAAGAACGTGAACGTTTAATACAGAGCAGACGACAACGTCGAAAGTCAATTGATGCGGATGGTGTGGAAGGTGAAGATGTCGAGGAGCCTCAACTTGAAGAAATTGAACCGGAACCAGAGCCCGAAGAGCATTTAAAACAGGCCAAAGATACTGGACCCTATGCGACATGTCGTAAGGCTGGCATTTGCGGTTTCGCCAAACGTTTTGGCATGGCGCCAGAAAAATTCGCTGAAAATCTACGCGATAGTTATCAGCGTAATGAAGTCGATCAAGAGCAATTAAGTCCAACCGATCTTGCAAAGCAGTACCTGTCAACGCGCTTCATGACCGTCGATGAAGTTTTGCATGCAGTCAAGTTTGTTGTAGCGCAACAGATATCACGCGAGCCGCTGCTGCGTAAGACCGTACGTGAGGTGTTCTTTGAGCGTGCCAAGTTAAATGTAGTAGCGACAAAACGTGGCTTATTGGAAATCGATGAAAATCATTCGTGCTACTCGATGAAATATCTGCTAAAGAAACCCGTTAACGATCTATACGGTGATCAGTTTTTAAAGCTACTCATGGCTGAGGAGCAGAAGTTAATTGAAATTAACTTTAGTGAAGATATTGATGGCAATGGCGGTAGCTCAGTTACCTATGTAGACGAAGCAAAGCAGCTGTACCATTTGGATCAGTTCTCGAAAACAGTACAAGAGTGGAATGCACTACGTGCGGAATGCGTTGAATTGGCATTTAAGAAAATGATAATACCTGATCTATTCAAAGAGCTACGCGCTGTACTCACCGAGGAAGCAAAGGATTGTGTATTGCGTTCGTGCTGCGCAAAGGTTAATCAATGGCTCGAGGTAGCGCCGTATAAGCCTAGTCAATCGGAAGACTTCACTTATGATGAGTGGAGTACAGTGCGCGGTATACGTGCACTGGGACTTGCTTACGAGCCGGACATAAATTCGGCCGCTTTCTGTGCGATCACCACAGTTGAAGGTGATATTTCGGACTATTTGCGTCTGCCGCATTTGCTCAAACGGAAAAATTCTAATCGGCCGGAGGATAAGGCAGCTAAGATGTCTGATCTTAGAAAGCTTTCTGACTTTATACGCAACAAAAAACCTCATGTCATAGCAATTGGTGGCGAATCGCGTGAAGCTCAAATGATACAAGCCGATATTAAAGAGCTGCTCAAGGAGCTGGCCGATGAAGAACAATTTCCACCGGTTGGTGTCGAGATAATCGACAATGAATTAGCAAAGATCTATGCTAATTCGAAGAAGGGCTGTGCCGACTTTAAGGAGTATCCAATTCTTCTTAAACAAGCCGTGTCGCTTGCACGCAAAATGCAGGATCCACTGGTCGAATACTCACAGCTCTGCAATGCTGACGATGAAATTCTATGCTTGCGCTTTCATACACTGCAGGAACAATTGCATCGAGAGACACTACTCGAGCATTTGTATCTTGAGTTTATTAATCGTACGAACGAGGTTGGACTGGACATCAACATGGCTGTACAAAATTCGCGCACAGTTAATTTAATACAATTCATATGCGGTCTGGGACCGCGCAAGGGCCAAGCACTGCTTAAGATAATGAAGCAAAGCAATCAGCGTCTGGAGAATCGAACTCAGCTGGTCACACTTTGTCATCTTGGACCGAAGGTGTTCATTAATTGTTCTGGTTTCATAAAAATTGACACAAGTTCACTGGGTGACAGTACTGAAGCGTATGTCGAGGTGTTAGACGGTTCTCGTGTACATCCGGAAACATATGAATGGGCACGAAAAATGGCCATTGATGCAATGGAGTACGATGATGAGGAGACAAATCCAGCTGGTGCACTGGAGGAAATACTTGAATCACCCGAGCGTCTTAAAGATTTAGATTTGGATGCATTTGCCGTGGAATTGGAACGTCAAGGTTTTGGTAGTAAGAGCATTACACTGTATGACATACGCAGTGAACTAAGCTGTCTTTATAAAGACTTTCGAACGCCATTCCGTTCACCGAATGCCGAAGAACTCTTCGATATGCTCACCAAAGAGACACCCGATACGTTCTACGTTGGCAAGTGTATACAAGCGGAGGTTATCAGTATATCGCATCGTCGACCACAAGGTGATCAACTTGATCAAGCAAATCCGGTGCGCATTGACGACACTAATTCATGGCAGTGTCCATTTTGTCAAAAGGATGATTTTCCTGAACTGTCAGATGTTTGGAATCATTTTGATGCAAATTCATGTCCAGGTCAACCGATTGGCTTAAAAATACGCCTTGAAAATGGCTTACTCGGCTTTATACACATGAAGAACTTCTCCGACAAGCCGGTAAAGAAGCTTGAAGAACGCGTACGAATCGGACAGACGATACATGTACGTATCATTAAGATCGACGTTGATCGATTTTCGGTTGATTGCACTTCAAAAACGACCGATTTGCACGATGTAAACCATGATTATCGTCCGCGCCGTGATGCGTACTATGACTACAATCTGGAGAAGAAAGACGAACGCAAATACACAGATCAGAAAAAGAAACAACAGATAAAGGCGCAATGCAAGCGACGTGTTATAGCGCATCCTTGTTTCCAAAATAAGACTTACATGGAAATAATTGAATTCATGAAGAACATGGACCAGGGCGAAGTGGTGTTGCGTCCATCGAGCAAAGGCTACGATCACATAACAGCAACATGGAAGGTTACGGATGATATTTACCAGCACATTGACGTACGCGAAGAGGGCAACGAAAATGACTATAGCGTCGGCAAAAGTTTATGGATTGGCAACGAAGAATTCGAAGATCTCGATGAGATCATTGCACGACACATAAATCCGATGGGTCAATGGGCGCGTGAATTATTGAATTTCAAATATTACCGTGATACAAATGGCGGCATGAAGGACAAGATGGAAGAGTTGCTTAAAGAGGAGAAAATGAAAGATCCTAAGAAAATACACTACTTCCTTTCGGCCTCAAAGAACTATCCCGGCAAGTTCCTGCTTTCATATCTGCCGAAAACTAAATGTCGTCACGAATATGTGACTGTGATACCAGATGGTTTTCGTTTCCGTGGACAGATATTCCTTTCGGTTAATGCACTACTTAAATGGTTCAAAGAACATTATATGGATCCGATAGCGACACCGATTTCGACGACACCAAATGTTGCGGCCAGTACGCACAGCAACAGTAGTATGCGACCTCCTGCTGGCTATAGTAGCAGCAATGCTAGTATTGGTGGTGGCAGTTCTGCGCGCAGCTCTGGACATAATGATATACGCGGCTCATCACATTATGGTGGCGGACCGCATCATTCAACGCATTCCAGCTCCGGTGCATCAATACAGAACTCACATTATTCAGCTAATACGCCCGCTTATGGTGGCTATATAAATACGCCATATACACCAAGTGGTCAAACACCATTTATGACACCATACAGCGCTACGCCGCATACTGCACAAACACCACGCTATGGACATAATGTACCCAGTCCAAGCTCTAGTTCAGCATCAAATTCACACTATGGCCGACATCAATTTGGTAGTAGTAGTGGCGGCGGTGGTGGTATGAGTGGTGGCCAAGGCGGTGGTAGTTCAAGCAATAATTATCATCATAATTCCTCGCCTGCGCTACGCTCATTTTATGATTCAGGTGCTGTGGTGGTGGTGGTGGTAGCAGCAGTGGTAATGCATATACAACTGGTGGAAATAATAGAAACAAAGAAAGTCTAGAATGGCAAATGGCTTCCGATTCGTGGGCTAGACGTAAACCTTCCAATACCAATCAATATCAGCAGCAGCAACAACAACAACAACAATATCATCAACAACATGGAGCATATTCGAGTGGAAATACCGTACACAAACCTTCACCGATGATAAATGATTATGGAAATTCATCGTCCGGTGGTGGACGCGTGTTAAATAATTATACAACACCAACAAATGACTATCATACATCAACTGGCACTAGTGGAGGTGGTGCTGCGGTTGGCGCTGGCAGTGGTGCTGTTGGTAGTAACAATAGCAATAGTGGTGGTGGTGTGCTGCTCTAAATTCATCGTCCATGTCACAATATAATAATGGCGATGATCGTATACGTTCATCGCGCGATTATGCAAAATCAGCACGCAGTACGCCACGTACAAACACCTCGCCCCACTCGATGAACCTCGGCGATTCGACGCCTCTTTACGATGAAAATTAAATTGAATTCTTAAAATGATGTTGATATGTTATGAGATTTTTGAATCACTCTAAAATGCATATATATACATTCAGACAGATAGACCGACAGACAGACAGACGCAGAAACACACAACACAACATTTAAACTGTAAACACGGATAATTGTCAAAATCCGTAAGAAAATATTAAGCAAACTAAATTTATAGATAAAGAAAATGAAGATGAGGACGACGAAAAAAAAACATCCAGATAATTTATAGTTATGTATGTATTACAGCTGCAATTTTTCAATTATTTGTGTCAGAGAATGAATGCTGCATTGTGTAGAAAAGAAAAAAAAACAAAAGAAACACAAAAAATACGTTCACTTAATTAAATATTGACAATGATATATACAAAACTGAATTCTGATTTCTTTGGCGATTAAAAAATAAATCCTTATACTTTTATTTTTTTGTATTTTTTTATTATTTTTTTTTTTTTTTTTTTTTGTAATGCAATTTTTGAATATTTTTAATTTTTTTTTTATATTCTAAAATTAAAGTAAAATAATTAAATAAATAATACAAAAGGAATTCTATTGGAAAACTTTCTTCGAAGCAAGATTATACTCAACACTCAAAAAAGGGGTTTATTGTCCTGCGGCTGAAATTCATACTTTGTTTTTTTACGCAAAGAGACAAAGCTGCTTAAAAGCAAAAGTTAAAACAAAGCATTAAGTTTATTAACCGAACGTATATGTTAAGGCCCGGATTTGGGGTAAATGAACGACATCAATTTTACGCTTAAAGGTAAGTGCTGTAGACTAGAAATTTTATTTATACCAATATTCCAGATGAGTTGTTTCAGAGTCGTACATGATCCGCTGCTACTGCTTTAACTTCTTTTAAATTCAGTTAATGTTTTAAACTGTAAATTTCAAAAAAATCGATTTTTTATTGCATATTTTATTCAGTTTGTCTGAAAGTTTGTCTGAAAGTTTGTAACGCATGAAAGGAGACGTCATAGAGCCCATAAAGTATTTATATTCTTGATCAGCTTGACGAGACGAATCGATCTAGCCATGTCCGTCCGTATATTTCTATGCAATTTTTTCGTTGAAAGCTGAAATTTGGAACTTACTTTACTTTGCTTTACTTGGCAACGACTAAATCATATGTTTGAAAATGAAAGTGCCACGCCTATACAAACTTACCGCCCATTTTCGAATTCTTGTATGAAAATGGATATTATTTATAAATTTATTCACTCTAAATTGGGTAAAAACGTTTATAGTATTATCATATGTACAAACCACCGATGTTTTAAGGATCGGACAACTATAACATAAAGCCCCCATATAAACTCACCTTCCCAACGCACTTTTGACTCCCGCCCAATCCTATTCCGAATCTTACCTAAGCCACTGATGATTTAAATATTAAAGATTGTTAAAAAATTATTAAAAAATTAAAAAAAGCTTCGATTGGTTTCATGCCGCAGACAGACGGACATATGTATGTACAAGTATCAACTTAGTTTTCGATGCTAATCAAGAGTAGAACTGCTATGCCTCCTTCTACTCAGTTGTCCTAAACTAAAAATAGTCTTTCACCATTTGAGTTAATCTGAATTAAAAAATTGTATTTCATAAATCGCCTAAATTTCGTAAAATTTTCGATTAGCAGCGTTCTTTTTCAGGGAAAACCTCAAAATTATCATTAGAAAAACATTTTTTTTTCTGGAAACAAAAGATGAATATATAAAAACCTATTTCCGTTATTTCTCATACGTTAGGTCATGACCGATAGAGGTACGTATGTACATATGTGTGCATATACCTATATTTTTTTAGTTGTGGTATTATTCATGGTAAAAGTCTAAATTAATTTCATCAGAATTCGCGAATTTTCTAGATTTGATATGAGAACAAAAAAAAATGAATATGTTAGAAACGCAGTTGTTTTGCGAGTAAATAATAAAAATAAAAACTTACAAATGTACATATATACACATATGTATATGTATGTGTGTATGTATGCCAACAATAAAGAAAACATTTGTATTTACTTCACGGGAAAAACAAACAAAAAAAAAAAACAATTAAGAGAGAGAGAGACAGAGAAACAAATAGAATTTTTATGCGCTTTCATTTATTTTCCGTATTTCAGAATTTATAATAAATATTTAATAATAAATACCATATGTTTTTGTTTAGCTCAAAAGTCAATGAACACAAAGAAGCAATGTATTATTACATATTTATATTATTTCTTTTTTTTTTCTTATTAAAAAAAACATACACACATACATATATACTTACTCATGTACACGAAAAGAGAGAGAGACGTACTGGAAATGAGCTAATGGAAATGAACAACTGCGTAGTATATTTTCAAAAAGCGTTGCCAGACTTTTTTATAAAGTTGTATATATTGCTGAAACTAAAGAAATAGGTTAGTATTTTGTAATGTAAAAAAAGTTAAGTATTAAAATAGTATTTTAAATATAGTTTGTATATTTTTTTCTTTAAAAACTCTTTTCATAACGACAAAACGTTAATTTTGCTATATAAATTTTTAAAAAGTCTGGTAGCGCTATTACTTTCCATCTATTCCCATGTGTAAGCAAGATAGCATATATGCATTTTTTATAAATGCATGCATAATATTTATGAAAAAAATCGTAATTTTTTTATATTTACAACGTATTTTATATTACATATGCATTTGATACATTTAATATATTGTTGTATATTATTTAAAAAAGTTCTATAATATCTTTTAAATTCAAAAAGGCAAAACAAAGCAAACAAGCTGAAATGTGTAAGCGAGATAGCTAGAAACAAAACGTATTGAACTGCGACAGCTGCTATAAATACAAGTGACGCACTACAAATTTCCGTATTTGAACTGAGAAATTAGTTGAAAGCGCATCGCACCGGAGAAAAAGAGAATAAATCAAATTTAATTTAAAAAAAAAAAAAGTGAAAGAAAAAAAGTTATAAAACAAAGAAAAGAAAAATTATTATATTGAATAGTGAAAATAAAATAAATAACGTGTTTATATTTTACGCTGTACCACAACTTGCGTTGAGGTAAGTAAAAAAAAAAAAAAGAATAAATTTAAAAAAAAAAATGACGTTTCATTTTTTTTTTTTTTTTTAAATGGCGTCGCATTGAAAAATTTTGTGAAATTTGTTTTTTTTTTCCTTTAAATTGTACTTGTTATTTATATTTCGTTATCTGTCGCAGTTGTTAAAAGTTTTCAAATATTTGTGACTTTGAAAATTTATATATATAAATAAAAAAAATTAAAAAAATTTTAAAAGTTAGAAAATAAAATAATAGGTCAGTGGAAAAAAATGTGCAGTTTACGCTGCTGCATACAGCCATTTTGTTTTTCTGTTTTTCTCTCAGAAATAAAAATTTTCATTTAGACATAAGTGCGAAAGAGAAAATTTTCTATTGTTAGATTTTTCATTCGAGAAATGCACCCATTGGAAGTGCTGCACCATTTTGTAGATACATAACTTTTATGCGTTCCAGATAATAATAATTTTTATTTTTGTTTTTGCAGCATCATTCAAAATGCAAATCTTCGTTAAGACCTTGACTGGCAAAACCATCACTTTGGAGGTTGAGCCATCCGATACCATTGAAAACGTTAAGGCCAAGATCCAAGACAAGGAGGGTATTCCCCCAGATCAGCAGCGTCTGATCTTCGCCGGTAAGCAGCTGGAGGACGGACGTACTTTGTCCGACTACAACATCCAGAAGGAGTCGACCTTGCACTTGGTGCTCCGTCTGCGTGGTGGCATGCAAATCTTCGTTAAAACCTTGACTGGAAAGACCATCACTTTGGAGGTTGAGCCATCCGATACCATTGAAAACGTTAAGGCTAAGATTCAAGACAAAGAGGGTATTCCCCCAGATCAGCAGCGTTTGATCTTCGCCGGTAAGCAGCTGGAGGACGGACGTACTTTGTCCGACTACAACATCCAAGAAGGAGTCGACCTTGCACTTGGTGCTCCGTTTGCGTGGTGGCATGCAAATCTTCGTCAAGACCTTGACTGGCAAGACCATCACCTTGGAGGTTGAGCCATCCGACACTATTGAAAACGTTAAGGCTAAGATTCAAGACAAAGAGGGTATTCCTCCAGATCAGCAGCGTTTGATCTTCGCCGGTAAGCAGTTGGAGGACGGACGTACTTTGTCCGATTACAACATCCAGAAGGAGTCGACCTTGCACTTGGTGCTGCGCCTGCGTGGTGGCATGCAAATCTTCGTCAAAACCTTGACTGGAAAGACCATCACCTTGGAGGTTGAGCCATCCGACACTATTGAAAACGTTAAGGCTAAGATTCAAGACAAAGAGGGTATTCCCCCAGATCAGCAGCGTTTGATCTTCGCCGGTAAGCAGCTGGAGGACGGACGTACTTTGTCCGATTACAACATCCAGAAGGAGTCAACTTTGCACTTGGTACTGCGTCTGCGTGGTGGCATGCAAATCTTCGTCAAGACCTTAACTGGAAAGACCATCACTTTGGAGGTTGAGCCATCCGATACAATTGAAAACGTTAAGGCCAAGATCCAAGACAAGGAGGGTATTCCCCCAGATCAGCAGCGTTTGATCTTCGCTGGTAAGCAGCTGGAGGACGGACGTACTTTGTCCGACTACAACATCCAGAAGGAGTCGACCTTGCACTTGGTGCTGCGTCTGCGTGGTGGCATGCAAATCTTCGTTAAGACCTTGACTGGCAAGACCATCACTTTGGAGGTTGAGCCATCCGATACAATTGAAAACGTTAAGGCCAAGATCCAAGACAAGGAGGGTATTCCCCCCAGATCAGCAGCGTTTGATCTTCGCCGGTAAGCAGTTGGAGGACGGACGTACTTTGTCCGATTACAACATCCAGAAGGGAGTCGACCTTGCACTTGGTGCTGCGTCTGCGTGGTGGCATGCAAATCTTCGTCAAGACCTTAACTGGCAAGACCATCACTTTGGAGGTTGAGCCATCCGATACAATTGAAAACGTTAAGGCCAAGATCCAAGACAAGGAGGGTATTCCCCCAGATCAGCAGCGTTTGATCTTCGCTGGTAAACAGCTGGAGGACGGACGTACTTTGTCCGACTACAACATCCAAAAGGAGTCGACCTTGCACTTAGTGCTCCGTTTGCGTGGTGGCATGCAAATCTTCGTTAAGACCTTGACTGGCAAGACCATCACCTTGGAGGTTGAGCCATCCGATACAATTGAAAACGTCAAGGCAAAAATCCAAGACAAGGAGGGTATTCCCCCAGATCAGCAGCGTTTGATCTTCGCCGGTAAGCAGTTGGAGGACGGACGTACTTTGTCCGATTACAACATCCAGAAGGAGTCGACCTTGCACTTGGTGCTGCGTCTGCGTGGTGGCATGCAAATCTTCGTTAAGACCTTGACTGGCAAGACCATCACTTTGGAGGTTGAGCCATCCGATACAATCGAAAACGTTAAGGCCAAGATCCAAGACAAGGAGGGTATTCCCCCCAGATCAGCAGCGTTTGATCTTCGCCGGTAAGCAGTTGGAGGACGGACGTACTTTGTCCGACTACAACATCCAAAAGGAGTCGACCTTGCACTTGGTGCTGCGTCTGCGTGGTGGCATGCAAATCTTCGTCAAGACCTTAACTGGCAAGACCATCACTTTGGAGGTTGAGCCATCCGATACAATTGAAAACGTTAAGGCCAAGATCCAAGACAAGGAGGGTATTCCCCCCAGATCAGCAGCGTTTGATCTTCGCTGGTAAACAGCTGGAGGACGGACGTACTTTGTCCGACTACAACATCCAAAAGGAGTCGACCTTGCACTTAGTGCTCCGTTTGCGTGGTGGCATGCAAATCTTCGTTAAGACCTTGACTGGCAAGACCATCACCTTGGAGGTTGAGCCATCCGATACAATTGAAAACGTCAAGGCAAAAATCCAAGACAAGGAGGGTATTCCCCCAGATCAGCAGCGTTTGATCTTCGCCGGTAAGCAGTTGGAGGACGGACGTACTTTGTCCGATTACAACATCCAGAAGGAGTCGACCTTGCACTTGGTGCTGCGTCTGCGTGGTGGCATGCAAATTTTCGTCAAGACCTTGACTGGCAAGACCATCACTTTGGAGGTTGAGCCATCCGATACAATTGAAAACGTTAAGGCCAAGATCCAAGACAAGGAGGGTATTCCCCCAGATCAGCAGCGTTTGATCTTCGCCGGTAAAGCAGCTGGAGGACGGACGTACTTTGTCCGATTACAACATCCAGAAGGAGTCGACCTTGCACTTGGTGCTCCGTCTGCGTGGTGGCATGCAAATCTTCGTGAAGACCTTGACTGGCAAGACCATCACCTTGGAGGTTGAGCCATCCGATACAATTGAGAACGTCAAGGCCAAGATCCAAGACAAGGAGGGTATTCCCCCCAGATCAGCAGCGTTTGATCTTCGCCGGTAAGCAGTTGGAGGACGGACGTACTTTGTCCGACTACAACATCCAGAAGGAGTCGACCTTGCACTTGGTGCTCCGTCTGCGTGGTGGCATGCAAATCTTCGTCAAGACCTTGACTGGCAAGACCATCACTTTGGAGGTTGAGCCATCCGATACAATTGAAAACGTTAAGGCCAAGATCCAAGACAAGGAGGGTATTCCCCCCAGATCAGCAGCGTTTGATCTTCGCCGGTAAGCAGTTGGAGGACGGACGTACTTTGTCCGATTACAACATCCAAAAGGAGTCGACCTTGCACTTGGTGCTGCGTCTGCGTGGTGGCATGCAAATTTTCGTCAAGACCTTGACTGGCAAGACCATCACTTTGGAGGTGGAGCCATCCGATACAATTGAAAACGTTAAGGCCAAGATCCAAGACAAGGAGGGTATTCCCCCAGATCAGCAGCGTTTGATCTTCGCCGGTAAGCAGTTGGAGGACGGACGTACTTTGTCCGATTACAACATCCAAAAGGAGTCGACCTTGCACTTGGTGCTGCGTCTGCGTGGTGGCATGCAAATCTTCGTCAAGACTTTGACTGGCAAGACCATCACTTTGGAGGTGGAGCCATCCGATACCATTGAAAACGTTAAGGCTAAGATTCAAGACAAGGAGGGTATTCCCCCAGATCAGCAGCGTTTGATCTTCGCCGGTAAGCAGCTGGAGGACGGACGTACTTTGTCCGACTACAACATCCAAAAGGAGTCGACCTTGCACTTAGTGCTCCGTTTGCGTGGTGGCATGCAAATCTTCGTCAAGACCTTGACTGGCAAGACCATCACCTTGGAGGTTGAGCCATCCGACACTATTGAAAACGTTAAGGCTAAGATTCAAGACAAAGAGGGTATTCCCCCAGATCAGCAGCGTTTGATCTTCGCCGGTAAGCAGCTGGAGGACGGACGTACTTTGTCCGATTACAACATCCAGAAGGAGTCGACCTTGCACTTGGTGCTGCGTCTGCGTGGTGGCATGCAAATCTTCGTCAAAACCTTGACTGGAAAGACCATCACCTTGGAGGTTGAGCCATCCGACACTATTGAAAACGTTAAGGCTAAGATTCAAGACAAAGAGGGTATTCCCCCAGATCAGCAGCGTTTGATCTTCGCCGGTAAGCAGCTGGAGGACGGACGTACTTTGTCCGATTACAACATCCAGAAGGAGTCGACCTTGCACTTGGTGCTGCGTTTGCGCGGTGGCGCTTTCTAGACTTTCTCTCAAAATGGAAAAAAAAAAGAAATAGAAATTATATAAAATCGAAATTAAATGTATCCGCTTGTTATATTAGTTTACATATTTTGGATGTTGATTACACAATTTGTAATCCGCGTACATAAATATGTAAAGATATTACAGATTTACTAAATTTCAGAATAAATTGGTGTTTAAATGTTCAAATAATTTAAGCGTTTTTTTATTTATACATCGTTTTCTCTAAAAGCCGAGTCAATCTTAGGTATAGCCCGCATACAAATTTACCGCCCATTTTTGATTTTTTGTATGAATCCAATGTGGGTTAAATCACTTCTTCCATCATCCTATAGTATACTACCGATATGAGAAGGATCGGGCCACCATAGCATACAGACCCCACACAAAATCACTTTCCATTTTTTTATTTCAAGAAAATTATTGTTATATCTGCATTTGACATATATGCGGCTTATTTAAGCCCCAACTTGAATTGTCCCCACCGTTGGAGACTATGTGAGGCGGGTATGTGAGCTTCGGCTCTGCCGAAGTTAACATTTTTTTGTTTTTAATTATTATTGGAATACTGTATATAGACTGGGTTATTTTTACTTAGTTTTAATAAAATTATATTATATACCCCATACAAACGTATTCCTAAAGTTTGGACGTTTTATGAAAAGTTACAAATTTTAGAAAATTCTTCGTCTTCTGCCGCATTCAGCTGAGAAAAATAAATAAATAAATAAAAAAATTTATATATTTGTTTAATGTTTTCTTTTATTATTAATGACTCAAATAATTTAACTCTTTAAACCGATTTGGCCGCTTCCCCACTATTTAAAAAGCAAAAGATGGGATCATCTTCCAAGAAACATATAGCTAGCTTGAAAGAAAAACGAAAATTAAAATCAATGGACTACCTAGAGATGAGTGCCGAGTAATCGAGACACAGTGGGACTCACAAAATTTCCGTCCAGACGCATGTCTCTGGGTGGTGCATTAGGTGCTTATATGTACAGTTTGCCGAAATAAATCGATATAGCCATGTTCTTCTCTCCACGTAACCGATGCCTTAGGTTATTAATTTGATTTTGATGTGTTTCTTTTAAAAGGGATGGAAGTAAACATGCTGTCCGTGCATTGGTCCTTTTGTATTTTATGTGTAGTTTTCCACACTACCCATGAGGTACTACACCTAAGCGCATTACCCCTAAATTATTTTATATGGCTGGGGTTCCCCGGTAGGTATATTGCACCATAATACTTAATATAATAAGAGTGACTAGAGTGACGATAAAATCGTCAATTGATGATATACTGAAAATTCCAAATAAAGTCGTGCCTTCATTAAACACGCCATCGCCAATTTATCGTAGCTCTTTGGTTGAAATTTGACTGGCCAGCCGCCGTTCACCTACTAAAACGTTGACGCGCTAAATGAATGCATTCTCAGTGGAATCCCCAAAATTCCAAATGAAGTCGTGCGTTCATTAAACACGCCATCGCCAATTTATCGCAGCTCTTCAATAAGAGCTGCAAAGTTAAATCTAACTTTTTATTGATATTGAACTTGTATCTATTTTGGCTGGACCGCCGTCGCCGTTCACCTACTAAAACGTTGACGCGCTTAACGAATGCATTCTCAATAGAATTGCCAGTAACCAGATAGATACCTGCATAATTCCAATACTTTATCTTATTTACGCTTTATATACATACATAAGTCAATTGCTTGCAATCCTTTTTTTCGTTGTTTGAGGACGCTTGTAAAATCCCAATTCAGACAACAAAAAAATTGCTAACAATTTACTAGTAATGTGCAAAAGCGTAAAAAAATGTAAGTATGGAAGCGGCGGGATTCGCTTTAAAAATTTTGGTTAGTAAAAATCAATAAATATCAACATAAATATTAATTTACGCTTCCTTTTTTACCTTTACAAATTTATACGCACAGCTACACAGCTTTCTCTCCCACGTATGCGTGTATATACACAGCAGGGATGGACAACAGAGTTTTTGCAAAAAATTACACAAAAAATATCAGATTTGGTAATAAGTTCTCAAAATCTCTACAAAATTACACACTTTCCGACCGATTTATTTATGAATTTGTTAATCAGGAACACACTGTATGCCATATTATCTTTTGGTATTTTTAGTATAATTTCATATGTGTGTAACAGTCTGTACAAATAATACTGTACAGCTGACATTGTTACATGAAGCCTTGATTTTGTTAGCCGATAAAGCAGTACAGAACGGACGCAGGCGCAATAAATAAATAATAATAAAAAAATAAATAAAATAATTGAAAATGTCAAGCAAAAGATTAAAATTTTCAATAGAACTTGTATCTGGAAAAAATATAATACAAGTCGCATGTGCAGAATTTGAAACAGAATTTTTTACGCCACAAATTGTTAACGGATTCATAACACTTAAAAATATTATACCAAATCGTCGTTGCTGTCGTGAAATACAAAAGAAACAATTAACTCCCAAACAACAACGTCAAGTTTTTCGTTGGTTACCGACAGCTAAGTTAGCTACAAAGTCGCCTATAGCAAAAAGTACACCATTACGACAACAACAGCAGCAGCAGCAGCGCGGCAAGGAAAACTCACAACAACAACAACGAAAACCAAGAGACACAACGCTACGACGTGGTGCGCTCTTTGCAAATAAGCCGGATGGCGATATAGTAACTCCGGAACAGATGCGCTTCGTAAATACGGAACAGCAATGTTTTGATTTTAATTACAATGCAGTTTTGTTTAGCAAAACATATGAAAATAGAAAAAAGCAAATAACACCGAGCGCTGTACTACAAACACATCCTAAATTGGTGCGTAAAATGTTAACCAAAGAAAACGAAGTGATTATAATATTTTCTATTATTTTTACAGACACAAGAGAGCAGCAGCATGAAACAGAACTGCAACCACTAACGTCAACGCCTTTTATAAACAATCATCAATCTAGTTTTATACTACCACCAACGCCGGATGGAAGTTTTAACAATGCTGTGCAGCCTGCTGCATGTAGCAAATCGTTAGTAACACCACGCATTAAAACCGCATCAAACTTCAATGAAACAGTGACTGCCTGGCGTAAGGTCATTACACCAAAGCGTACATACGTACGTAGCAATAAGCAGACAACTTCCACGTTGCAGTCAAATTTTGCTTTGCCAATCAATAATGCCGTACAATGTAAAAAATTTGCTACGAAATCACCAAATCCAACGCTTAAAGTAATTTTGCAAAAACGTAAAATCATAATTGATCCATTAACAAAATTATCATCTTCTGAGTTAAAGAAATCTCTCCAGCAGCAACAAGATTTAAGTTGTATTTCAACAAGAATTGTAAAAGCAAAAAATCGTTTGGCATATAAAGCGCTTAAGTCGACTGCATTTGATTTATTAACCACGTCGAATCGTACGAATATCTCAAATAAATTGGAACAGCAATTACGTAAATGCTACATTAACAAAGTAAGCAGCACATATTCCATTTATAAACGTTTATTGTATTGAATTACCAACATACATATTCAGGGGTGTCATACAAAATCTCTTTTGATATGTTTCAAATCTCTGCTAAAATTCAATGAAATGATGAATACAATTCACAATTACTTCAAATATTATTTAAAACATAATATATAACAAAATATACACCAAATTTTTGTTATTTGTAATCAATATGGAATAGTCACTTCTTCTTTTAGTGGTGTGTTCAGCTGTGACCAGAAATTGACTAGGTCGCGTGAGACACACACCGACAACTTATCCATGTGGAAAAATTTATCAGTGATCAATACAGACTAACTCCTCATAGCTTACAATTGCTAACTATTAATTATTATATTAAGAGATGCTATAGAGCTTTTAGACTCATTAGTCTTATCCTCAAGAATATATATTTTTTTAATCGGATAATATTAATGGTGCCGCCAAACCCACGGAAGTTTTCCATGTATTAAACATGGGAAAATAAAATTTTTTCGTTAGGAATCACTTTACCTCTTTAGGCAATTATAAATGGCAAAGGCCTTGCGAAACTGACAGCCGCCATCACTGGGCATTTGCCCATCGGAAAACACGCGGCAAGGTTAGGTATCCATATAAAAGTACCTGCTGAAGTTGTAAGGAAGAGGACACTCCGGAAACGTTAAAACGTTACCAAGAGCTAGCTATCAAGACTGGTATTTTTTTGGCACAGGGTGACTCATGTAAATAAAAAATGTTTTTTAATATTTATTTAATTTATATTTAATTTTTAATAAAAATGAATAAAATATAGCAAAATAAACCAAAAACGATATATTTTAATCAAAGGCTCATTATTGCACTGAAGTTTGCATATAAATTGGCAAACAAATGCATTTATTGTAAATGTTCATATGATTTTTCTTGCTGAACTTTTTGGTCCAAAAATTTTCAATAAAGGAGCTTGGTTGCCAATATAAGAGGTATGGGATTCGAATCGTCTTGAAATAAGCTTTCATTTGAGACATTAAAATTGAAAAACAACCAGTGCAATAATAAGCCTTTAATAAAAATATATTGTTTTTTGGTTTATTTTATTATATTTTATTCATTTCATGTTACATGAGTCACCCCTGTGCCTAAAAATACCACTTCACGCAGGTATCTTAATATGGGTTGGTATTTTTTTTTGGTATTTTCGGAAAAACCTAATGCGGCCACACTGTTAAGTATCTCGTTCGCACTTCACAACAGTAACAAAGATGATTTGTTAATAGTGTAAAATGTTAATAATATAATACAATATACAATAATAATGAAAAATGATTATAATGCAAAGCCAATTGAATCGTGTAAAATATAAAAAGGCAAAATTAAGTGCAAAAACATTGAGACACTACGCAGAGTGCCGTCGTCGCCCCCCTCGCCTTCGTCGCCTACATATGTGAGAGCGATAATCGTGAAAAGTGCGTGAAAAGTTTCTTTTTTTTTTGTCTTTTCTTTTGTTTTTGAATTTTTTTTTATTGCATTAATGTTGTTGTTTCAATTAAAGATTAGATTCTGGCACATGTATTAATTTTCGTGCAATTGTATTTAATTGTATATATATATATATATATTATTTTAATATTTATAGTTTTGTAGTGCATTAATCGTTGTTATTTGTTTTCGTTCCTTTTACAAGGAAACTCAACTCGCTGCACGCCCAACCGACCGACCCCGCGTGCGCACCATTGTCACATAGAGCAAAAGTTAAGTAAAGCAATAAATTGTGTTCCGTTTCGTAGAACTGAATCACTATCACACAACTGTAAAAGTAGCAGTAACCCAATCTGAAATCCCCGCACAGAAATATATCCACCATCGTATGTCGTATGCAAATTACTACGAAAGTGCAAAATTAATATCGAATTAAACAATATCGAAACGAAAAAGAGATAATTTAAAAAATTGTGTTTACGCGTGCAGTCAAGTTACAGCATAGGCAACAATTTGTCGTTGACTCGACAATAACGTAAAATACGAAGTCCATTTTTTTGCGGGCAGCTTCAACGCAGCACCGTAAAGTAACTTGTCAACGCTCCCGCTAGGGAGAGATGCTGTGCAGTACGCAATGGGCTCGCAGACCTTGGAGATTCTGCGACAGGGCGTTTGGGCCTCACTGACTGGTGGTTACTTCTATGATCCACACCAAGGTGTTTTTTGTAATGTAGTCCACTTATATCTGTGGCTTTATTTACTCTGTTCGCCATTTGTTGCCTACCTGGTAAGTGATTTACGGATACGTCTTGATGATGATTATAGCTAATTATTATTTATGATTCTATTACTACAGTATTTTCCAAGCACCTGGCTAACATGGTGTGTATACATGGTCACCACTACTCTAACAATATTGGTCGTAAAGCTTGCGAACATGGCTTTGCATCAGCTATACGACCGAGCTCAGAGTATGTCCGAGGCAAATCTGAAGAATCAGTTTTTTAAAGTCACCAAAGAGACAGAACCGCGGTATGTTTGCATCAAAAAATTATGTACTAAACGTTTGATAAATCTAAATTGTTTTATTTTAATAATTTTAGAGATGATGAAACTGGCATTGAACTGAAGGTTATGGGCGTAGATGGGTCGCGCAATTCAGTTGAACATGCTATTAACGAAGCCAGCGAAGAGAATAGCATGTTGTCTATTGAGAATACGAATAGTATAATTGGTATGTATAACGTGAAAGTGCTATAAAGTGTGCGGAAAATAATAATTCGACTATTGTATACTATAGATCTCAAAGTTGACGTACATCGAAAGAATAGTTCTGAATCGATTGAACTAATGTTATATGCACAGGATCAGCAATCGCTTGCTGGTTCGGCTAGTGTGAGCAAGTCCATACGTTCAGCTAGTGGTGGTGTGCCAAGTACGAATACTGGTGGTGATACATTTAGCAAGTACCTGACAGTTTATCCAGAGCTAGTGGAAGCTACATCTAGAGTGAGCGCTAGTGCTGAGAGCAGTGTTATTACCACTGCGGGCACAACGCTTGTTGCCAATTTGTCACGTCAACCACATTTATCACGCAAGTGTTCAGAAGTATTTAATCGTCGCCATCATCGACGTCGTTTGGAACGCCAGTATAGCCTTGATGTTGGTGCCACTGCCGCCAGTGAATCAAACTTTGGCTCTAGACTGATGCGAAATCAATCCGATACGATTGCTACGACTGGTACAGTTGGCGTTAGTAGTTTACATGGTCGTAATAGTGGTGTCGGTGATATTGGAGGCCTGGGGCCAGTTAACAATGCAGTTACACGCAATGATACATTTTTGCATTCACAATTGCAACCAAAAACAAATTCTATTCTAAGCTCCATGAGTCGTGCGTCGAACGCAACGCGACAACATATTGGTACAAGTAGTATAAGTTCTGGCACAGCAACAGCTTCAATCACTCAATCTAATCCAGCAAGCGGGACAACACCGTCATCAAGTTCAGGCACAAAATCTTCACGTTTGCAAAGACACCGCAGTTCAGAGACACATGATGAACGCTTAAAGCACCAAAACCGAACCCTATTCCAGCCAATACATCACGAACAGCAGCATCCACGACATCACCATCAATTGCACCATGCAGGAAGCAGCGGGGCAAGTAGTATTGGTGCATTGGCGGTAATTGGTGGCGGAATTTCTGATGCTGAGGACATCGAAATTGGTTTAGGTGGTAGCTCCGGTGGTGTTGAAGAAAATCGTGGACGCGCACTACAGTCGTGGATACTTGGTAAGTGTTTAAATAAAATAATTTTTCATAGTTATCACACATTGTGCGAAACTCATTTATTACCATCAGAGACGGCATAAAGTATAAACATTCTTGATCAGCTCGATGAGAAGAATCGATTTTGCCATGTCCGTATGAATGTTAATTTTAAATTCCATTTTTGGGTATATCCTCATACAAACATACAACTTATTATCCAATTCTTATACGAAAACAAAGTTTTTTATAAAACTAATGACTTCAAAAATGGTAAAAATGCTTCTTATATCAAGCTTAATCTTTAGAATAAAATTAGTTGAGATCACACCGCAGTTTTCTAAATTTCTAAGAACATTTTTAGTTTGTTTACTATTTTAAGTTAAAATATAAAATAAAAGCTAAACACGAAGAACTATCTTCATTAAAATCACGTATAATTGGTATATAAGCTTCGGTTCCACCGAAGTTAACGTTTTTCCTTGTTTTTTTTTAATACATTTTTTAAAAATATTTTTTATCTTTTAAAGATTCCTCTTCTGATGTGTATTTGGAGGACGACAGTTTTACAAAATCGGATCTTTTTATTGAGCAACTTGTGGAGGCACGTACATCGTTACAACAGCTAAGACATCTTCACTCACAGTATCAACAGCAGTATCGTGCAGCGACTCAGCATCACCACCTACCACACCACCATCATCATCACCATCTTGGCGCAAATAGCATACGCAAAGATCCAGCAAGTACCATGTCCGCGCTACAGTTATCTATTGCAGCGCCAGTATCTTCTAGTGCTGTCGTTGGTAATGGTAGTAGTAAATCGTCTAGCGCCATTGCTAGCGGCAGTAATAGTGGCGCCGTAAATACGTCGACAGTTTCAAGTGGCAGTAATATGAAGAGACGTCGCCATTCAAATGCCACGAGTTATTACAAAATTGGTACACAATCTGTTAAATCTTCTGTTTTGTCCAGTGGCGGTCAACTAACATCAGGAGTAAGACGTATAAAGAGCGCTGCATTAGAGATTCCTTGTGCACAACCGTCAGTCTTAAATTTAAACACTCATCCTAATAGCGTTGAAGCAATAAGTGGTCAACAGCAAATGCGGAATCCGCTACCACCTCCGAGTAAGTGTCTTGTTCGGAATCAACATCTCAATTTATATCCCCGCCTGGTTGACCAAAACTATGCAGATAGCAGCAGTACATGTAGCAGTCTTAATTTTGCTGCTGCCAGCACTTGCGGTTCAACAACTGCGTTGATCGAACCTCCTGTGTATCCAATAGTTGAGCATTCCGATGAAAAGGCGTCGCTTGATTTGACCAAAGACGAATTAAAGGTTGGAGAAGTGGAAAGTGATGGAACAGAAGATGATGAAGTTAAATATGTGAATGTTGGATTCACTGAAGTTACGAATAAAGCAACTACAAAACCTAGTCTCGATGGCAACACCAACTTCCAAATTGACAATAGCGACGCTGATGCAATAGAAAGCAGTAATGTACCAGATCTGCTCAAATTCAAATCTTGTGGCTCTCATCCGACACACCACAGCGCTGAATCAGACGTCGGTGGAATACTAGCTGGAGATGGCGACGACGATGACGATGTATTCAAAGATTTTGATGACA
Source organism: Leucophenga varia (assembly GCA_018903435.1). Lineage (NCBI taxonomy): Eukaryota > Metazoa > Arthropoda > Insecta > Diptera > Drosophilidae > Leucophenga > Leucophenga varia. Next base: position 336,365 of record JAEIFJ010001141.1, read on the forward strand.
ACCTTGAAAACATACTCAGCGAGCTGCAGCATACGCAAAATCAATTAGACGATGTGTTAAAATCAGTCGAAGGCAGTCAGGATGCAGTACGATGCGAAGAACGTGTTCAAAATACCGATGCATCTACAAACTTGTCGCTTGTTGATGATGATGACGATGAAACAGACAACAATGGGTCACGATCTCCGTTGCTAAGCGGCACTAGAAACCGGCCCACTGTTCGGGAAATCGCAGCAGATAAAGCACTACGTAATGAAATTGAGGCTACAAAACATGGCGACCAACCAATGCCGCAGCAGCACCTACAGCAACTTAACCACAATCAAGTAATTAAAAGTGAGGCTGACTCAGGATGTCCGTCTAGTGATTGCGAGCAAGTAAGTGCTAGTTCAAAAGATCAGTTGTTGGCAGGCATGGAACTACCAGCTAAGCTCAAAAGTAATGAAACTGCTACAACTGATACTGTAGATTGTGAACAACCTAGTACATCGACGATGGTGACCTCTAAAAATCTTGGCGCTATTCCAAAGGTAATACGATATCAAGAAATCAACGAAACGCACAACGAACCAAGCTCCTCGCAATTACATATGCGGCGCAGTGTGAGGCACGATGTGTATCCATATTCCAATTCCGTGGTTTTGACCACGGCAACTCATACGCTGTCAGAACGTAACACAAAACAAGAGCCACAGGTAGCAGCGACAAATTCATCAAAATCTGTAAAAACAGTGTCTTCTCGACGCGCCTCAACATCATCATCAACTTCAGCAAGAAGTGTCAGTGCAGAAAATTTGACAGCTGATATACATAAAATGCTATGGCTCATGCATGGTGGGGCGGTGGATGATCTTGGACGTCCTATAGCGGGAATCGCTGCCGATGGCACTCCTATTCCAGCACATCCAAATATAGTACCGCCGAATATGTCAAATGCACATTTTCAATTTTATCAGGACGCCATTCAACAGGCGCTACACAGTACCTATCCTTCGCAATCTATAGAACATCTGGAGCGGAGCTATTTTCGCGATAAGCTGCGACTTGAATCGAAGCAAATATCAGAGCCAGCTGTCTTTGAATTGCAACCGCAGTTGAGTGGCAATGCCACTGCCACTTCTACTGCATCTCAGGTGATATCGACCACGGCAAGTACATATCAGCAACAACACCATCAAGGCACAATTGGAATGCTTATGTCGACATCCTCATCGGCAGCCGCAGGGCTCAACTCACGAAATATAGCTGCCAGCAATGGCAGTGCAACCACTGCCACACTTTCATTGCAAGGTCTCATCAATGTCATACGGAACGAACGTACTGTTATGCGCAGTTCCACAGGTATGGATGCGCTAAACAATGCGGATGGAATTGGAAATAATGTCAGTGGCATTGCCATTGCTCCTGGAAACGCAGATGGTAGCCTTGGTCCAAGCACAAGCACAAATGTTGCGACTAGCGGAAACAATGGCGGAGGTGGAGTTGCCATACTGAATGTTGACGGTCCTCACTTTGGACCGTACTGCGATTTTTGGCGTCCCGCATGTATGCTGTCGGCCGAAAAACCTATTGTTCCAAAGAGTTTTTACAAGTATCGCTTTAAATGCTGCGGTTATGAACGTGAATTTAAGATATCTATGGATCGACTTCAGCTGCTTGCACTTTTCGATCGTGATCTACACTGGATTCATATCGTATTTTCCCTAATATTGAGCGCGCTGGTAGCCTATCTAGGGGCTCGGATTCTCCAACATTGTTACTATAAGGATATGTTTGCATTTCTTTTCTGCGCTGTCATTGCCAGTGCACAATATTCGCTTGTAAAGAGCGTTCAGCCAGACGCCGCTTCGCCAATTCATGGTTTCAACAAGACTGTTGCCTACTCACGCGCCATATACTTTACGATTTGCAGCGCCCTACTCTTGCTACTAAAACAATTAACGCTTGACTACGCGACACAGTCACATCAGCAGCGTTCAGATCTCAAATTCTTTGGCGCGCAATACTCACCAATGGATGTGGCCACAGCGTTGTTACAGTTCATGTATATTGTTATGCTTTGCTTTCCACTGATCTTCTCGCTTGGACTCTTTCCGCAAATAAACACGTTCCTTATGTACCTGCTGGAGCAGATTGATATGCATGTATTTGGCGGAAACGCTGCGAGTAGCCTATTGGGTTCCTGCATATGTGTTCTACGTTCAGTACTTGCTGTTATCTTACTATATGGGCCACTATATGCAGCGCTTGCGGAAGCACGGGGTACACAATATATACTTTTTCTATATTTTGCGCAATGCTGATTCCTATTAGTTATCACCTTTCGCGATCTGCCAGCGACTTCAGTCATGTGTGGAGACTTATCAAAACATGCATAGTCAGCACTTATCGCGAGGACGATGATGAGGTTAGTGCCGCTTCTGCAGTCGTATCAACGCCCAATGGACCAAAAGTTAACACTAGCACACCTAAACATTCGCGGCGGCAACATCGCTCCAGAACAACTGGTCAAAACAAGCAAGGCTCCTCAAGCATGGCAAATAGTAATGAAAACATTGAATTGTCATCAATGGAAAAATTACCAATGCGTGATTTCGAGACACAATCTGGAGCTAATTTAGAAAACAAACATAGTAAATCGAAAACTTCGTCTCTCGGCAGTAGTCAAACATTAGCCAAGACAATATCCAGCAGTAAAAAGGCTATTACAGCCTCAAGTTCGTTTGCGTCTATTGGCGGCAACGCTGACGAAGGAACAACAGGTATAGCTGCTAGCGAACTGGGTAACGAGCCTGCATCGACTGATATTAGTGCAGATATAAACGCAACCGACAAACAAACTAAAATTAGTGGCAATGTTTTAGGCGATGACGTGGTTGAATCTGTCGTCGTACATCCTGTCGAACAGTGTATACCAGCTGACGTAATTGAAAATAATCCAACTAACGATGAACAGGTCGGAGTTGTTGCTGCGATATCTTCAGCTGAAAACAAAAAAGTACTCGATTTTGTCAATAGCGATGACAGGGTTTCAAATTCATCAACAAATCCCGGCGATATATCTACACTCACTGCCGGTGGCCCAACTGATGCACCTACTGCCGTTGCAAACAACGGTGTTGTTGGCAATGCCACCAGCGAAAGCTGCGAAAGTGAATTACCAGATCCACTGCCTCGAAAGTTACAGAACACTGTGAATACACGCCTTAAGAACGATATTGTGGTTATGACTTTGCTAGCGGTAAGTGTCCTAGGATTGCATTGTAGCACAGTATTCACGGTACTGCAACCGGATCTAAATATTGTGCTTTATGCATTTACCGGCGCTTTGGGAATGTTATTGCATTACATTATACCGCAAATGCGCAAGCATATGCCATGGCTCTGCTTTGCCCGACCTATATTACGGCAAAAGGAGTACGGACAATTCGAAGTCTCTAATGCACCGAAGATTATGTGGTTCGAAAAAGTATACATTTATTTATGCTTAATCGAACGGAATGTTCTCTTTCCGTTGCTCGCAATATCCGCACTAACAGCGGACGCTCAGTTGATTGCAAATAAATTTGGTGTGCCTTGGGGCACACTGATCGTAGCCGTGTGTGCTTTAAAATGTAAGTTAATCTACATATATAGGAACTAGTTTGTAGTTTCGTTTTTTTTTTTGTTTTGCATGTTCCTTAATTGATACATTTTTTTTTTTTGTTGCAGTTGTTAGAAGTTCATATTCGGATCCAACTAATCAATACCTGATTGTTTTGTTTACTGTTCTACTGTTTCGCATCGATTTCACTGTGGCAACTGAAACTTTTATTATAGATTATTTCTTTGTCTCACTGGCTTTTCGCAAGTGTTGTGACTTTCTGCTAAAGGTAAGTCTTAAAGTAAATGTCTACCTAGATGCTCGCTCGTTTTATTAAATTTGACGTTTTTATTTTCAGTTACAATTTATTGTCACCTATATTGCGCCATGGCAGATAACTTGGGGTTCAGCTTTTCATGCTTTTGCGCAGCCATTCAGCGTTCCTCATTCGGCAATGTTATTCTTACAAGCCGCCGTTTCAGCTGTATTCTCAACGCCTTTAAATCCATTTCTTGGCAGTGCCATTTTTCTTACGTCCTACGTGCGCCCAATAAAATTCTGGGAACGTGACTATAACACGCGACGCATTGATCACTCGAACACTCGACTTAGTTCGCAACTTGAGCGAGATTTGGGCGCGGATGATAATAATTTAAACAGCATCTTTTACGAGCATTTAACTCGTTCGCTTCAACATTCCCTTTGCGGTGATCTATTGATGGGGCGCTGGGGTAACGTCAACCAGGGAGATTGTTTCGGTAGGTAATTCGTTATTTGAAATGATATTTATCTGTCGCCACACGCCAAATACGGTTATAAAAGGTCTTAAAGAATATGATTCCTAGAAAAAAAAGTCAAATTGAACATTTGAAAATTCTTAATTTGAATCTATATTTTTAGTGCTGGCTTCTGACTATCTCAACTGTCTTGTACACATAATTGAACTTGGTAATGGTCTATGCACATTTCAAATGCGTGGCCTTGAGTTTCGTGGTACCTACTGCCAACAACGTGAAGTTGAAGCTATTACAGAGGGCGTTGAAGACAATGATGGCTGCTGTTGCTGTGATCCGGGACATTTGCCACGCATGCTGAGTGCGAATGCAATGTTCTCGACACGTTGGCTTGCTTGGCAAGTGGTTGCAGCGCAATATGTGCTCGAGGGTTACTCAATATCAGACAATTTAGCAAGCGCTACACTGCAAGTCTTCGAGTATCGCAAGGTACTTATAACCTATTACATAAAAGTAAGTAAAAATCAAAAGAGATTAGAAAGAAAAGTATTTTTTTTTGTTAATGATAAACATTTTTATAGAGTATTATATACTACGTTGTGAAAAATCCAAAGCTTGAACAATGGTTAGCTCCAGGTCCAATACAAGACGCATTACAACCTACACTTAATCGTCAGTTTGTCGATTTAGATCCAATTTTTAATTTTAATCTGGATGAGGATTTTGACTTTCGTGCATTTGGAATAACTCGTTCTAGCTTTTGCTATGTGTATTTGAAGTGGATAAATTTCTGTGTGGACAAACGAAGGGAAGCACAAAATCCAAAAGAAACCACTACAGCAGCAACTGCTACTACTGCACCAGCAGGATGCAGTGCAGTAGCACCAGAAAACGTTCAATCTGCCGCTGCGACTGCTGCAGCGTACAATGACTCCAAAAGCACGCCGAATCTTTCAACGCATAGCAACACAACACCGCAATCAAAATCGCAATCGCAGCAACAATTGCGAAGTGTACGACCACAGAAAAGTGCAACAATGAGTGGCAGCGCAACTGTTAACAATACCAATTCTTCAGAACACATGGCTAGTTCACATTCCTTTGCAAATATATCACGTCAAACATCGGAAAGCGCGCCGGGACTTAGTGGTGTTGGATTAGGCGTGAACTATGTTAATTACATGGAAAATGCTGCAGTATATAATCAGTCGTCAGCCGCTGCAGCAGTAACGATTGGTGTGAATATGCAGAGTGCCAAGTCTCAGGGTAAAACAATACGCAAAGAGGACTTAAACACTGTCGCGGACAATGCTTCAAAAGAAGGTAGCGAAAACGGTCGTGAGAAACAAACACTTAAACTAAAAGTTGCGAGCGTTGCTAAGGATGCGCCTTTGGTATCACTGTGCCTGGCGCTTGGACTGTTGGCACGACGTTCCTTAGCTACTGCATCGCACAGTTCTCTAACCGGCGTTGAGTTCTTTTTGCACGGTTTGCATGCACTTTTAAAGGCGATTTTCGCATCACATCACCGCGTGATGAGTGGGTTTTTGCCGATATGGAACTTTTGCACTCGGTGGTAGCGCCCGCTGTGAAAATGGCGCTTAAACTTCAACAGGATCATATATCAAATCCGGATGAGTTTCTTGATCCAAATGCCTTATATGAAGGCATAGATACATGTTCAAAAGAATTGGTAATCTCACATGAGGCCGATCCCGTGTGGCGCAGTGCAGTGCTAAAGGGTGCTCCCAATTTATTGGCGCTCCGACATGTTATGGAGGATGGCTCGGACGAATACAGAATTATACGCCTTACTAAACGTTTTCTAAGCTTTCGTGTCATTAAGCTTAATCGCGAGTGCGTACGAGGTCTGTGGGCTGGACAGCAACAAGAACTTATTTATCTGCGGAATCGCAACCCCGAGCGTGGCAGTATACAGAATGCGAAGCAGGCATTACGCAATATAATTAATTCGAGTTGTGATCAGCCCATTGGTTATCCGATTTACGTGTCACCGTTAACAACTTCGTATGCCGACACAAATAACCAACTGTGTGATGTCATCGGCGGTGCTATAACTCTTGAATCAATTAAAGTAAATGTATTCAATTGGTGGCAGAAAGTACGAGAACGATGTCGTCAAGGTTGCAGCTCGGGCTCAGCCATGGAGGCTTCAAATCTGGGCGTATGTAACTTTGGCAGTGGCATTGGAACAGGAAGCGTAGGTGGTGGTGGCGTAGTTGGTACTGGCATTGCTACAGGCAGCGTTGGTGGAGAATCTGGTGATTTAGCACCCGTTTTTATATCAGCACCTCTATACAACACTTTAACAGTTAACAATTACTTTGGCGTGCGTTCTGGAAATGTGGGAAATATTGGCGGAAGCTTGGCCGGCACTTATGTCAGCGATAGTTTAGCAGTAGTTCGTGGCGGCCTTGCTGTAATGCCGGTTAAACCCACCTCAACAACGTTAATAGCTGGATTGCTCAATCGAGAGCGAGAGCAGGAACGTAGTACGACCAGTGATGGTGTTGCATTACGTGAAGTAACCGCATTACGTAGCAGTGGAAGTGGACAACGTCGAAGTGGCATGCAGCGCAGCGCGGAACGTGAACAACGTGCAACACTGCCCATTCCAAATGTTAGTACAGCAACAAATGACCACAAAGAAAACGTTGATGGCGAGAAGAACACCGATGCAAACGAAGTAATCGACTCTTGTCTTAACTATGCCAGCTCATCACGATATGTTAAAGTAACATCTTCATCAACTGGTAACATCATAACGACGCCTGGAGATTACCCAAGAAAAACCAAAGGTCCGATCTGTTTAACAGCAGCTACTTTAGCGACAGAGACAACCGCAACAACCGGTAGAGCTGTAGATATGACACCACGAAAGCCACGTATTGAAATCTTTCGTAAAGTTATAATTGTTGATGATACCGAGGTAAGTCAGTCAGTCAGTCGCATTGACAACTTTTTATTGTTCGAATATTATTATTCTAATTTTTTTTTTTTTTTTTAGATCTACGATTGCCTTGACCTTATTGATGCAGTTGTCTGGCCAAACGAGCATATGCGTGCCAATGGAGGCCGTGTATCATGGAAAGACTGGGAACCCACTGCGGGTATGGTTGGCTATGTGGTTCACTGCTGGATACCCAATCACAGCGATACGCGTTTTCGTTCACACGTTAACCGCATTGTCTATCTAATTGAGATTGGCGAACACTATGTACCCGTCGAAGAGCTCGGGCTGCGCGAATACAATCAGATTATGGGTAGTTCAGAAGAAATGGCAAATTCTAGACGCAGTTCAATACAACGTGAATTTGACGAATATAATTTGCAATTAAAACTAGCTGGTCTAACGCCTATACTTGGCAGCAGTCTAGAGTCTCCATCACGGCAGTTGACCACGGCTAGCGGTGGTGAAGCAAAGCACAGATGTGTTTTAGCAAATAAACCAAAGATACAGGCCGTGAGCAGTAGCAGTAGCAGCGAGGATGAGGATGTACCAAGAACATCGCACCCGCATATTGTCGACATGAAGAATTTCAATACATTATTGAATATGTGGAAATTAATTGCCGATAAGAAGAAGAAAGCGAGCACAACATCAGAGCAATTGAGCACTGATGAATTTGAAGGTTTCGATTACGATAGCGAACAGCCAAGAACGTTGAGGAACGATGTAAATGAAGATCCTAATGCAAACAATGTGGCAAACGCAGCTGAGAATTTAGATACGGCGGCAGCTATACAGACAACAGAACCTGCTGCTACAACACACCAAACTGCTGTGCAGTTGAGCGCAAATGAAGAATCAATGCAAAGTACTGAAATGGATACAGAAAAGGCCGAAGAAGAAGGAAGAATTAGAACAAAATATCGTGCAGAAAGATATTACTATAAACTTGAATGTAGAATTAGTAAAAGAAGAAACGAAAGATACAGAAACAGATACAGCAGAGCCATTAGCTTCCACTCCAAAAGAAATCCAGAATACGCCATTGTCAAATAAAAACACAAACAAATCAACTGAGTTGACTGCGTTAAATATGCAGCACGAATATGACTCAGAAACGGATGTAAATAACGATTTTGCTGTGCCGGCAGAGCCAACGAACACGGAGCCACAACAGGAACAAGCAACGAATATGCCTCAAAATGATGTAAATGATGCTAGTGAAGTTTAGCTAATGCTAGTAGAAAATTTAATGCAACACTACGTACGTATCTGTTTATATCTTTAAAAAAAAAAAATTATCTGTTGATTGTGTTTTTTTTTAATATTTTTTTTTTTTTTTTAATAGTTTTATTATTATTTTTTAAAATAATTAACTGTAAAATTTATTCAAATTGTTAAGTATAAAGTTTGTTACAAAAAAACAAAAAAGAAATTATTAACAAATAATATTTGTTTAAATAGAAAAAGAAATTAAATTAAGCAACAACAAAAAAAGTTTACATATTCGTAAAAATACACATCATTAGTTAATTGAGGATTTTATATTTAAGTACTCATAAAGGAATATTGAATTAATTTATAACTTTTTTTTTTTTTTTAATGTAAAGAAAAAAATCACCACTAATTCGAAACTCCCTTTGCACATTTTATACAGGATTTTTGCTTCCATTAATTTAAAAAAAAAAAAAAAAAAAAAAAAAAAAAAAAAATCCCAAATCGACTTTAAGCCATTTGGCGAATTTTATATAGCAACGTTATTAGAGACAAGATAATTCCATAATTAATAAATACCTTAAAAATTAAAATACAACAAATGTATAAAAACATAAATTTTCTATTATTTTCTTTTTTGAAATGCTACATATATATGTACAATATATTGTAATAACGAAAATAATTTTTAGTAGTTTCTTAATCTAATTGTTTTATAAAGTATAAATCATGATTAAATTAGAAGTACACACAAATTACCAAAATATATATAGATATATACATATGTATAAAGAAAATACTTCCTTAGAATATATTTATTACAGCAAGTTATGTATTGTATATTGTAAACTATTAAAACAAAATATGTATTTATATTATTATGAATATTAGTCTGAACAAACAAACAAACATACAATATAAAAAAATCCTCTACATGTCTGATATCTTTTTTTTATTATTATTATTATTTATAATATTTTTATTGTTTGATTTTTCTTCTACAATTTAAAAGTAAACTATTTATAACTGTCTCTCTAAAATTATTTTGCTTTATTTATATGTTATTCATTCCTCAGCTTTAAACGCTGTACTCAATAAATATCCCTTAAATAATATATATAAATATTTATATATTATTGTATCCTTCTAAAAAATTATTAAAAAGAAAAAAAATACATATATACCACACACTCATAATAATAATGGTATAAAAAATTACTATTAAAAATAGTGTAATATAAATATATATAAATAAATATATAAACATTTTAAAAATAATATAAAAAAATAAAAAAATAGATAATGTAATATTAAAAAGCAACAAAAATATGTAAACAATGAATTGATTAATAATATATATATTTTTTAATTTAATGAAATTAAAATATACATGCAAAATATAGCAAATGAATTTATAGTTTAAACAAAAATAGAAGAAAAAAAAAAAAAAAACAAAAAAACATACCAAAACTATTTATATAAGAAAGTTATGTGTATAAAATGTAATAAATTTAAGCTAATAAAAAGCATGGTAAACAAAATATATTAAATATGTTTAAATGAAACATTTAAAATAAAAAACCAAAAAATTTATATAAAAAATTAAAAAAATAAATAAATAAAAAAAAAAAACAGAACAGCTCTCACGTTGCCTTAAATAATTAGACTGATTTTTTATATAAATAAATATATACATACATGCATATATAAAACAAATTGTGTACTGTGTAAATAAAAAACGAATAATATGTATAAATATACATATATTGTGTAACATATATGTTTATATATACTAATAAAATTAATAAAAAGGAACTTATTAATGATGTACATAAAGTATATAAAAACAAAAAAAAAATGTGTTTAAAAAATAATAATAGAACAGCTTAACGATTAAACCGTGTCGAAGCAAATTAAAAAATAAATAAATAAAAAAGAAAAAAAAACAAAATTATATATACGACGAATAAAAATAAATTTTAGTAACAAAAAATTCAATTCATAAAATGTTACTTACGAATTAACTAATTTAATTCTTATGAACAAAATGTAAATTAAAAAAAAACTTAAATTTAAAAAAAATATATATATAAAAAATTAAAAAATATAACAAAAAAAAAATTAAAATAAATAATAATAAACTAAATAAAGTTTCATTAATGTTGCAAAAATTGTTCTTTTTAATAAAAATTAAAATACATTATTTAGTAAAAAAAAATCTATAAATTAAATTTATTCAATGCTATATAAAGGATTTTACAGTATGCCAATTAGAAAGAGAAAATTATTCAAACAGAAAGGGACAAAAAATACGCACGTAATGGTTTCGTTGAGCGTCAGTTTTCCCATGCTTCGAATGACATAAATATGTACATATATGGCCTTACAGCATTTTTGAATAACACGTACCAAAACTAAAGTACTCCAAAATATTCATTAGCATATTGAACAATGACACAATATGCTTGTTCAATCACAAATTTAATATAAACATTTAATTTGTTAAAAATTGTTTTAAAAAATACAAATATATGTACAAGTTTTTATTTTCATTAGAATAAAATTATATATGTTTTCCATGAATTTGTCTTGAGATATTCTTGCATTCTTATGATTGCTAACTTTTAAATTGCGGCGGCCAAAATGGTGCAAGTTCACTTAATGCTACGTCATATAACAGATTTTGGTATTCCTTAAGTAAAACTGAAACGAATGAGAATATTGTTTTTTAATAAAATAAAAAAAATTGAATTTTTCTAATGAATAAAATACTTACAGTTTGAATTTTTAAGCCACTGATCCTGCAGTGCCTGACGTGTGTGTATTTGATGATTAATAAGTTCGCGTTTAAATCGTAATACGGCTTCATTAAGATTTGACCAGGTTTTTATTAGTGACGATGGCGTTGATTTCAGTTTTGATTTGTACTCTGCCAATTTCGGGCATATGATACCATCCAGCAGAAACATACCAAAGTAGCTAAGAAACGTTTGAATAAATTTACATATATAGTATAAATAATTAAGGAAGAAAATATACATATTTAGTAAAAGAAGAAAAAGAAGAAGAACTGAACTAACCAACACGCCTTCTCGTCCAATGGCATAACAATCTCAGCCAATGGTAGTTCCCACGCTGCCTTGCCAAAGGTTGCATCGACAAATGCATAAATTTTGCCATCGGTAGCATCATAGCGTGGCACTGGATCTTCACGCACTTTACCAATGTTACAGAGCAGCGGTACATAGAGCAACAACCACTCCGGCTCGATTACCGTAATACCGCGTATGAACATCTTTGTACTATCGCCGTTTTGTAGTTCGTAAGCCTCCTGGTAAATGATCCACTCGGGCAGTTGACGTTGCTTTTGCTTTAATACCGATGATGAATGCATAAAGACTGGTTCCTCCATTTCAATGCAATTGTAAGCATACTTTAGACGTCGTTTTTCCTCTTTATCACTTATATCGGCTAGCTGCACTTTGCGTGCCACACGATCACCCATACCAGCAAGTAGTATCTGACGCAAAAAGCGCGCTTGCGCATCTGTTGGTGGTTTCATTTCTGGATCTACGCAGATATCAACACCGCTAATGTTTAAATTAATTTCGTTGGTTAGCTGCACGCGTAGCTTACGCACCTCTGTAATGGCTTTTAAACGTAACCCATTCTCCGCACAGAAAGTGTTTAGCTTGCCGCGTGAGCCTGCGTATTCAGCAGCACCGACTGCACGCAATAAAACCATTGGATCACCGAGTAGCTCATAGTTTCCTGAGCTAGCCCAGCTTTGTCGTTTCTTGAGCCATTTGTTTGCACCGGGCGCAATGTCTGTGTCTCTGCTAACACCGATCTCCATTAGCACTTCTTGTACCGATAACGCAGCTACAAGGCATATGGTGTACGGCAGCAGATTTTGTTGATGCGATAAGGCAAGCATCTTGCCAAATTGCGGTGCCACAGGAAAACGTGAAGCAACATGTCCCAGCTTCGTAACAATCGGTGGTAGTTGCTGTTTGCTGCTATTGCCACCTGTACCTGTTTTATTGTTGTTATCACTCGCAACATGTTCCAATGCACCGAGTACTACTAAACGTTTCTCGGCAGCCTGCAGCTGTAAAATGTCTGGCGGTGACGGAAAAGGAAAGTTAATGACACGATCGATGCCCATGCAACGCATTTGCAGCATTAAATCGTCCACAGGTTTCTTTTGTATATCAGGCACTGAAAAATCCTCGAAGACATCATTATAAACGGCACTAGAGTACAAACGGTAGCAGTGGCCTGCGCTGACACGGCCAGCACGACCCGCACGCTGATCGGCTGATGCTTTCGATGTAAAGCTTACAACAAATGCACTAACGCCAGTTATTTTATCATAAAGACGTGTCTTTTGGCGTCCGCTATCAACGACATATTTGATGTTCGGTATAGTCAGCGACGTTTCGGCAACATTTGTACTCACTACACACAATCGACAGCCCTCCGGTGGCGGCTGAAAGATACGATTTTGTTTCTCTGTTGAAAGCAACGAATACAATGGAAGCACCCACAACGGCTGTTTTGTTGCAAGCAGTTCAGTTGCACCAGCTATACCAGTATCGTCATCTTCATCGTCATCATTGCTCCAATCATTCAAGTCGTCACCGGCAGCATCCTCTGCATCAGAACCAATTGTTAAATCGTTGTTTTGCATATCCGTAACAGTTTCATGCATATCTGCTTCAGTATCATCACCGGGCAGTAGATAATCATCAAGATTGATCTTAGGTAATGACATTTGCGATAGAAATTTCTTTTTAGATTTGCGTACATTGCGTATAGCACGCTTCATATTGAATTCATCATCATCATCATTACTACCATTGTTATCGTTACCATCATCCGGATTATTGCTCTTGTTTGACTTTGTGTCATCATTTGTGCCCTTTGTTTGCTCATTAGCGCTGGATTTGCCTTTAGCGTTGACTTTCTCTTTGGTGTATGGAAAACTGCGACGTAATTTGCGTACTAGTTGATTGACTTCTTGTTGACCTGTAACGAATATCAATATTCCACCCTCCGGTAATTGGGCGTGAATCCTTACCGTTTTACGATATGCCTCATCTACATAATTGTCTGGTGTACGTTTTTGAAAGTGTATTGTAACTGGATACTGACGTGTCTCAACCTTCAAGAGTGGCGGTGGTATCTTAAAGAGATGAGTATTGTTTGTAAAATCCTCAACACGCAATGTAGCAGACATAATGATCAGTTTCAGTGGTTTGCCACGCTTGTGTCTCAGTGGTACTATTCGTGACAGCAAGCCAACCAGAATATCTGTGTAGGCACTGCGCTCGTGCGCCTCATCCAATATTATAACCGAATAGTTATTAAGCAAAAAAGTCAGACTCAATCTCTTTGAGCAATACACCATCAGTCATGAACTTTATACGCGTAGCTGGCGTAACGTTTCCCTCGAATCGTATTAGATAGGATACTTCAGCTTCGGAAAGATTCATCTCGTGTGCAACACGTTTGGACATGGCTATTGCAGCAACACGACGTGGTTCGGTAATACCAATCATTTTGTTATTCTGCGTATAGCCGGCTTCGTATAAAAATTGCGGAATCTGTGTCGTTTTTCCTGAGCCTGTCTCACCGGCTACAATAATAATTTGATTTTCATTGATTGTCTCCATTACCTGTTGTTCCTCGGCCAAAATAGGCAGTTTTAAACGCGCTGCCTGTACTTCGGCCGTGCGGTGCACAGGCACATAGACAGTCTTGTGCGTAATCTTCGGTGCGGCCGCTGCCACTGCTGCTGATTTATGTGAAGTTGACGAAGCACTTGATTGCAATTTACTTGTGCTGGGAAGTTCACTTTCTAATGTAGCAGCATTTGCTGTTGCAGTTGAAACAACTGGCTGCATCGTCATTGATTTTACTGGCGTTTCGCTTGACTCGTTCACTTGTTCGTCGCTTAGATCCTCCTCACTGCTCATGTTATCACTGTCGTCATTATCATCGTATACACCTACAAAATTTGGATCTTTTCGTTTTGCCTCAATTTCATCTTGCTCTTCCTCCAATAGCTTTCGCTTTGCGGCACCTCTTATTGAACTAACACGCGCATATGTTGCATCAGTTTTCTGTTGTTGTGCCTCAAGTTGCTCTTTGCGTTCCTTTTTCTTTGCTAAATATTCGTCGAGTGTTGGGAGTTTCTTCAAACCCACCGTTTGTACTTGGCTTATGGATGTGTACTGCTGTAATTCGGATTCCGGTATTTGTACCGCAGCTAGTTTTTCGAGCAGTTCTGTGCGCTACAAACAAAATAATATTTCTTCTTAATAATCAACGATTTCATATGCGGCATAGAACACCGAATTCACTTACGCCTTCCTTCTTTTTCTTTTTGTCAACAATTGACTGCAGATGTTTTACGTTGCTTCTTCGTTAGAATCCTTACATGTTGTCGTTTCTCGACTTGAATTTTTGTTTCTCGTTTTTTAGAGGGTAAAACCAGTGCGTTTGCTTCATCATAACCGGCGCCACCAGTGCTTTCATCGATTTCAATTTCAATCTGCAAAAAGAACATTAGAATAAAAACCTATGTCTATACCAAAACAAACCAAAGGCTGGCTTACATTTTTAACAGCTGAGTTATCCACAATGGTGTGTGGATTTTTACGCGCTTTCGCGTTAAAAACACGTTTACCCATCGCGCTGCCTGTCTGCCTGCCGTCAAATAAAACCGAAGCAATATGTAGTCCTTTGCAGTTTCCAGTACGTGCAGCAATAGGAATACTTAAACTTTTAGCACAGCACTTCGAATTGGACCAATCCGTTTTAGTTCTGCAAGTGCGAATCAAATGTTTACGATTCAATACAACCGCCCGCCGCACGTGCACACAGTGCCAGTGTCACCGAATTCAATTTTCAAAGTTTCCTTAATGTACTAAAAATTACCACCACACACCACAAATTCCACTTTTTTTTCTGCTAACAGTGCTGGCGATTTTAACGTTCTATTTTTTTGATTTTTTTAATATTAAAATATTTTTATTATTTTTATCTACCCCTCCTGCTGGAACCAAAAGCCCATTTATTAATAATTATTAGAGCCTAAAACATCATAATCACTACATAGTATAAAACAAAGTCGCTTTTTTGTCCCTACATTCCTATGTATGCTTAAATCTTTCAAACTACGCAGGGATTTTGATGCGGTTTTTTTAAATAGAGTGATTGAAGAGGAAGGTTTATATTTTGGAATGTTTTGACCGGGTGCCTAATGGGGGCCTTGAAACTGGAAAAGCGAAATATTTGGAACAAAAAGACGTTAAAAAATTTATTTTTTTGTGTTTTTTTAAAATTCAGGTGAGCGACAAGACGGGATTTTAGAAAATTTTGACTCGGGCCTAATGGGGGCCTTGAAACCGGAAAAGCCATATCTTTGGAATGAATAGACGTAGTGACTTGAAACAGGGCTCATTTGAAAGATGGTTAAAAAAACATTTTTGGCGTTTAAGGTGTTCAAGGGATTTCCGAAATTCCTGGGACCCATATGTGGACCCAATACACATTTTTTGACGAATTTTTTTTTTCTATTACAGGTGAGCACTTAGATGGGATTTAAGAAAATTTTGACCCGGGCCTAATGAGAGTCTTGAAAAAAATGCATATCTTTGGATTGAACAATTTATATTTAGCCACCAAATAGAAGCAAAAAAAAAAAAACGCGAGCAAAGCCGCGGATATACATGCTAGTAAATAAATAAATTATTTTTAATTTGTTCTGTTCATTTTTTTATTTCATATACATTTATATAATTACACAAAAAATCGAAGTACACAATTAATAAATTTAATTTTATTTTTTTTTTTAATTTTATTGATTTGGTTTTGTTTTTTTTTTTTTTTTTTGTCATTTGAGGTTGCCTTTTTTTGTTGTTGTTAGTTGTATGTTGTATGTATTTAGGAGTTGTTGTTGTACTTATTATTATTATTCTTATTTTTTTTTTGCAATTGTTAACATATTTTTTGTTTTTAATTTAGCGCATTAAATTAAGATCTATTTTTTTTTATTTTATTTTTTTTTTTTTTGCATTTTTGTATTTTTTGTGACACGTAAAAACTTCTAGTTTGCTTCTTATTTTTTCTTTTTAAATATAATTTTATCGTTTCAAAAATGTTTTTCCGCCATTTGACATTTACTTAAAAAATATTTCGCGTTGAATTTGGATATACAATTAATTATAATAATAATATATATTTTTTTGTTATAATATTCATAGACGTGTATAGTGTGTATTGTAGTTTTTTGTAGTTTGTTTTATTTTTTTTTTATTTTTTAGTTCTTTTGGCGCAAATATTTCTGTCATTTTCACCGAAATTTTAATTTTTTTTTCTTTTATGAAGCATTTGTATTATTGAAATACTAAAAACGTTTGGGCTTAGAAAAGAGATGACAACTAAAATGGACGCAAAATTAGAATTGTTTTCTAATTAAATTTTTTTTTCTATTTTATTTAGTTTTATTTTTTTTTATTTTTAGCATATTTGTTAGTGTTTTAGTTGTAGTTTTAGCTATAGGAATGTGTTACCATTTATTATTTAGTTTTATTTTATTTATTTATGTTTTTTCTTTTTTTCTATTTCTTAAAATTTTAAATGGAAACATTTGGACACTCTACTTTGATTCTTGTTTTTGTTTTTGTGTTTTTTTTTTTTGTTCAGTTAGCTTTTTATACTCATATTCTACACACTTGAAAAAACGTTTAATTTAAATATAAAATTACATCTTCTTTTCTTTTTTTTTATTTTCAATTATGGAAAAAGATTATCTGGAACATTTCGATTGCTTAAAGTTCAACTTTATTAATTTTGCAAAAAAAATAATAAAGCTCGACTTTTGTATGCTGAGCAGAGTTTACACAATTTTACACGACGAAAGTGCTTAAAAGGAAAGTGCAAAGGCATTTTTTTATTGCAGATTTTTTTTCAACATATTGCAAATGTATTCGTTATATTTATTAAACTTGTTTCATATTCAAATGTTTTGAAGAGTATTAAAGCGTTGACCTGTTATTATTGTATTATTTTATTTTCTTTTCTTTTATAATTTGTTTATTTTTAATAAGTAAATAGTGTTTTCTTTTGTATTTTTGTTTTGTTTTTTTTTTTTATATAAGTATATATATATTTATTTATTTAGTATATAAATGCAGCTCAAAAACATTTCACTTGATTTTTACATCTATTAAATTTAATTTTTATTTTATTTCATTTCATTTTATTTTGTTTTATTTATTTTTTAAAAGAATATTTTCAACTTTATGTTGTTTAACTCTTTATTTTTGCTCTCTTTTATTGTGTGTATATATTTTAATAACTTTATTATTTATTTATATACATAAAATGTATTTTTCGTTTTTTTTAATAATTTTTTTTTTAATATTATTTTTATTTTTTGTTTGCTCATTTATTGTATACTCTATATCATCTAAGTATTTATTAGTAGAAATATTTTAAGCTGAGGTAGTCATTTCTTCTTTATATTTTACATACATTTATAAATATATATTTATCAACTAAACGGTTTGTATTTATTTATTTTAATTATTATTTTTTTTTTTATTTTTTTTTTTTTGTCGTACATATTTCATTCATCTCATCTTAGTTTTTGTCGTGACTCTTTTTTTATAATTGGACTTGTTTGCTATTTAAGCCTCTTTATCTGCAATTCGTTGCCATTCTTTATACATATCTAGACGCAGTCGTGACAGTAATAAACGAGATACGCTTCTTAAAATAAAAATTAAATATATAAAATAAGAATTTATGAATAAAAAAAAAATTTAAAAAAATTTTTTTAAATATTTAAAAACAAATTATAAAACGAAATTATAAAAAAAAAAAAAAAATTAAAAAAAAAGTTTTAATAAAAAAAAAGTTACAAAAAACAAAATTAAAAAAAAAAAAAAAAAAAAAAAAAAAAATTAAAAAAAAAATTATAAAAAAAAATTATAAAAAAAAATTATAAAAAAAAAAATTATAAAAAAATTAAAAAAAAAATTATAAAAAAAATTATAAAAAAAAAAATTATAAAAAAAAAAGTTATAACAAAAAAAAAGGTTATAACAAAAAAAATTATAAAAAAAAAAATTAAAAAAAAAAAATTATAAAAAAAATTATTCAAAAAAAATTATAAAAAAAAGTATAAAAAAAAATTATAAAAAAAAGTTATAAAAAAAAAAAAAAATGTAAAAAAAAAAATATATTATATTTTTTTTTTTTTTTTTTTTTTTTTAAAAAAAAAAAAAATTTTTTAAAAAAAAAGTTCTTTTAAAAAATATTAAAAAATTATAAAAAAAAATATATAAAAGTTATAAAAATATTTAAAAAATATAAAAATTTTTTTAAAATATTTTTTTCCTTTTTTAATATTTTTTAAACTAATTTTTTTATTATATTTTTTATATTTTTAAAAATTTTTTTAAAATTTTTTTTTAAAATATTTTTATTTAAATTTATATTTTGATTAAGTTTAAAAAAGTTTAAAAAAAAAAATTTTTAAAAAATATAAAAAAATATTACTAAAAAATATGTTAAAACACCATATTTAGCAAAAATAAAGTCAAAAAGTTGCTAAAAAAAAAAATATACTGAAAATATTGTGAATGATTCTCACGTCAAAAGCCCAAAGAATCGTTCGGACCTTTACACACAAATACACTAAAAATGTAAATCCCATACAAACCTACTCCAAAAATGTGGGTTGTTGCATAATTATTTTTTAAATGTATAAATGTGAAACTAGCACCACTTTGAAGCGGCGGAAGAATGTTGAGTGTTGCACTGCAGCAGTCAAGTTTTGCTAATGTCTGAACAAAAAATTAATTAAAGGAGCAAACCACAACACACGCTCATGTCTTATTATTTCACTTCTTCAAAATAATGGAAAAGTCAAATTTTTGCTACACGAACTCAAATAATAAAATAAAAAGCGTAAAAAAAAACAAGGAAACAAAATAAATTTTCAAAATAAATTAAAATAAAAACACCATTTTTTTTTTATTGTTTTTTTCGTGCTTTTGAATTTGATTTATTTCGCGCATTTTATGTATAGCTCTATTTTCTACGCTATATATTCTATTCTCTCGTTTAAAATACACATACACTCAAAAACAAAAGAAAAAAAACTAAAATTTGTTTTTTTTTTTTTTTACAAATAAAATTATAAATATGTTTAATAAAAATTAAATTCCGTATTTAAAAATTTGCATGTTTTTAATTGTTTTTTTTTTTTTTTTTTTTTTGTTTTAATTTAAATTTTACCATTTTTTTGTTTTGTGTTTGATTTTTTTTTTAAATATATTTAAATATATATTTGTTTATATAGTATATACATATGTATAATTCTATATGAATTTTAAAAATATTTTTTTAATATAATTAAATATTTGAATTTAGTTTTAAGTTTTCCGTTTTTTTTTTTTTTCTTTTTTATTTTTACAGACTATAAATTTAAAAAAAAAAAAAGCCTTAATATGATGAATTTCGGTTGCTTAAATATTAAAACTAAAATTATTATTACAAAATAATAATAAAGAAAATTAAAATGTTGTTTAACTGCTTAAATTAAAAATTAAATAAACTAAAAAAAAACATGTTTTGTTTTTTTTTCTTAAATTTTTTTTTTTTTTATAATAATTTTTCTTTTTTTATTATTATTGTATATATTGCACTGCTACAAATCGATTTTAAATATAAACTACTATCACACAGGCAAATCGACTGGTAACAGCTGCAAAAATTAAAAAAAAAATAATAATAAAAATTAAACATATGACAGCGATTTTTTATTTTATATATATACTTTTTTTTTTTTTTTTTTTAAATAATTACAATAATTTCAAAACATGCTGCTGTTCAATATTGTTGTTGTAAAATTTAAAATTAAACCAAATAGTTAGAAAAAATAAAAACAAAAATAATGACAAAAAAGAATGTTTAAAAATAATTACATATTGTTTTAAATTATTTGAAATTGTAATATAATTTGTTTTTTTTTTTTTCGAAGTGTATTTTTATATTTAATAATATTGTAAAATTTTACAAAATTGTATATTCAAAATGTTTATGTTTTTTGTGTAAAAAATAATATTTTTTTAATGCTTTAGTATATATATTTTTATATATAGTTGGATATATATATGTATATAAATAATATGTATATATGAATATAAATATATATATATATATATTTATATATATATTATATATAAATATATTTATTTTTTTTATACATAGCACATTGTTGTATATTGTATACATATAAATATATTTTATATATATACAGTATACATATATGTATATATAATTATATATTGTATATATATATAAACATTTTCAAAAATTTTGTTGTTGTATATAATTTTAAAATTAGAAAATTTTCTTGCACAGAAAAAAAAAAAATATTTTATTTAATGCATGCGTATCTGAGTATATAAATTTTTTTAAATTTATTTTATTTTATTTTTTTCATAATGGATTTTTATATATATATATATATGTATGTATGTCTAAATATATTGTAAAATTAAAAATGTTAGAAAAGAAAAAATATGATTTTTTTTTTTTTTTTTTTGTTTGTTTGTTGCATTATATATATGTATATATATTAAGTATGTTCTTATGTTTTTTTATTTTTTATTTTTTTGTATATAGTTTTATATGTATAAAAATGGATTTGAACATAAAACGTTAACGGTAATAAAATAATAAATGTTGTAGCTCAGTCTCCAGTTAATTACCGCACGTTTTACGTTTAATCCGCTCAATAATTTGCTTAAAAGATTTAATTATTTTTTTTTTGTTTGAACCAATTTTAAAAATAGTAAATTAATAAAAAAAAAAAAAAAAAGAATGCAACTTAAAGAACTTAGCAAAGCAAAGAGAAAACTACAAAAAAATATTTACATATTAAAATGCGTTCTCTTGATTCACAACTCTCTCTCGTTCTATCTCTCTCGCTCTCTAAATATGCGTTCCAAATTTTCGTTTTTTCCATTTATTTTTTTTTTACGCTTTTTTTTTTTTTTATTTACTCTTTTCGCTGCCAAATTTTTTTTTTTTTATTTTTTTGCTGTGTTTTTTTGAATTATTTAAATTATTTATACGTATGCATTGTATATTATAGTTAATTTTTTTCTATGTATGTAAGTATGTAGTATAATTAATATTGTTACAATAATATATTTATGTATGTATGTTAATTTAGTTTTTCTATAGATTTCGTATAGATTTGTGTTGAAGTATATATATATATATATATATATATATATTTTTTTTTGTAATAACTAAAAATGTATTTGCCTTATTTTGTATCAATTCAAGATTTTTTTTCATTGTAATTTTTATTTTTATATATTTTTTTTTTTTTTTTTGTTTTATTTTGCATATATAAATTTCTGTTGCCAAATTGAAAATTTATAACATTTTTTGTTTTTATATTTCCAAAAATTTTGTTGTTGTTTTGCAATTTTTTTCATATTTAATTTTTTTTTAATGGTTCCTTTTATAATTAGTTTTATTTAATTACTAATTTTTTTCAAAGTTTTGCGGCAGTGTTTTATTCAAGTTTTTTTTTATTTATTTTTATTTTTAGTTTCATTTAAATTTTGGCATGTTATTCTTGTTGTTGTTACTAAAAATGCATTTTTTTTGTTGTTGTTAAAAATCATTGTTTGTTTTATTTTTTAATCTTTTTTTTGTAAATTTTGTTTATTTTTTTTTTATTTATTTTGTTTGCATAATTTTTTGTTCTGTCTTTCTGCGTTTTTTTTTTTTGTTTTTTGCCACTTTGCGTCCAATATTCAAAATTTTTTTTTTATATTTTTCGTTTTACCCATTATTTGTTTTTTTTTTTTAACTGTCTTTGTTACTGTCTCTGTTGTTACTGTCACTGTTACCTTCAATTACTGTTATACTGTAACTGTTATATTTAACTGTTAATATTCGTCATTGTTCGTTGTAAATTATTTTTTTTAAATTTTATTTTGGTTTTCAAAAAGAAATTTCTATCATTCCTGTGCTTTTTTTTTCATCTAATCTTTTCATTTCATAGAGTGCTGCTGGCGGCTATGGATGTTATCGTTGTTGTTGTTGTTATTTTAATCTTACTACTTTTTATATCGTTATAAGTAAAAAAAAAAAAAAAAGATTTATTAATTAAAAAAAAATGTATATATAACATTTTTAAAATTGTATTATTTTTTTTAATAACGAAATATTTAAAAATTAAATACCAAAAAAACAAAATTAATTTTTTTTTTTTTTTTTGTACTTGCGTTTGTTTGTACCTATAAAACTTTATTTATGTTTATATATACATATTTATATGTATATGAATATATATTGTTAAAATAAATAATATTTATTTACATATAAATACATATATATCACTCGTATATATATTTATATAAAAATATTTATATATGTATAAAAAAAAATTCATTCATTTCATAATTTCTTTTTCTTTACTTGCACATTTTTTTTTTTTTTTATTAAATATTTTTTATTTTTTTATTTATTATTGATTTTCAAGTAATTTTCAATTTAATTTTTGTTGTTGTTATTTTCAATTTGTTACTAAAACAATAAAAGCGAGAGAGCAAAAGAGAGCACATGTTGCATTATTTTTTTTTAATTAACAACTGCTTTCTCTCGCTCTCTCAAATGTTTAGTAGTGCGCTTTTTGTGGTATTTTTTGCTCTCTTAATTTAAAAAAAATTTTTTTCTTGCATTTTTGCCACAATTTATATAAGTGTTGTTGTTGTTGTTGTCGTTGTTGTTTTGCTGTTATTACAAATACTCAGTTTTGTTTTGTTGTTGTTGTTTTCGTCAATATGCTCGAATTGTTTCCAATTGTTTTTTATTATTTGTTCTTTTTTTTTTTTAATTATGCTGTTATATTCTGTGTGATAAATCAGTTTTATTTAATATTTTTTTTTAAACTTTATTATTTATTTTTTTTTTTGTTGCTTTGTTTGTAAATGTAACTGTTTTTTGTAGCTGTTGCAAAGTTTTTAAGTTAAAATTTTACTATTTGGACTTTGTTTTTAGTTAAAATATTATTTAAAGTATTCATTCATTGTACATTAAAAATATATTTAATAATATAATAAAAATAATTTAATTCATTAAAAACGAGTTTATCACACCTTAAATGTTATCAGTACTTGGCACAACTTACAACACAAAGAGCGCTATTTCGATTTATCATCAATTTAAGTTGTTAATTTTTTTTTTTTTTTTATTTTTAATTTTATTATTATGTTTATTTTTATTATATATATATATATTTATATTTTTACTTTTTAACGCTTAATTTACAACGCTCTTTAAAAAAAAAAAAAAACAAAAAAAGTTTATTAAAAGAAATAAACGCTTACAGAAGTAATTTTAATAGTAAACACGCACAAACTCATTTTAAAAAAAAAGTTTTGTGTTTAAAGCGCAAAAAAAAAAAAAAATACATATATGAAAAAATTAACAACAAAATAAATAATTTAATTTTACTATTAATTTACTTCCGAGCATTTATTTCTTTTCTTTCTTTCTTACTTTTTTTTTTTACTATGCTACTACTTTATTTATAATTTAACTTGTTACTTATATTTCACTTTTTCAACCTTCAGCAATTCTTTTTCATCCACATTTTCTTTGTCTTCTTCTTTTAATAACGATATAAATAGCCTCTAAACACTAAAATATAAATTTGTATTCGTCGTTTTTTTTTTCATCTTCTTCCGTTTTTTTTTTTTTTTTTGCATGCACTCTAAACACAAAAAGCTTCCCAGCATCATTAGCCAATAATAAACATTATTATTGTTAAAAAAAAAAAATAATAATAATAATTATCTGTATATCAATAATCAATAATTTTTAAATTCTCAATCCCATTAATTGTTTCTTTTTTAAAATACTTAAGAATTTTTTTAAAAATTCAAATTTTTTCCCCCCTTTTTTTGTTTTAAAATTTTTGTTTTTCTCTTTTTTGTGTTTTCTAGATTTAAGAATTCTTTGTATTGAAACTTTGGAAACGAGTTCATTTACTTTCCTATTCCTGTCGTTATCTTTTTTTTTTTTTTTTTTTTTTTTGAGCTTTGCCCATGTAACTCTTCTTCTTTTCTTTGCTTCTCTTCGCTTAATTATCATTAAAATAGTTTCAACAAAATAGTTTCAATTCAAAAATTGTAATTTGTTTTCGTTTAATTTTATATATATAAATATTTATTAATATATAATTTAAAATGTATACGCAGCAAAGTGCGGCATAGATACTTTTTCTCTGTACGCCTAACAAATTTCTTTTCTTTTCATTTCTTTCATTTTATATATTTACACACATTATTGACATCATTAAAATGCTACGACTTACTTATTAAGATGCTTTCCTTGATTTTTATTTTATATATAAATATATATATTATATATATATGAAAAAAAAAAAAAATAATTAAATAAATTAAGAAAAGTTTCTTTGTATGTTTTGCTGTCGTCTTAACTGTCAAAGCGTTTTGTTTTGTATTTTTTTTTTTGTTGTGGTTGTTCTATGTATGTATTTTGCAAATATTTTTTCTAGACGTACTTGCTTTCTTTGCTTTTGTTTTATTTTGTTGTGTTGTCAGTTTTGAATGGTTTTTTTTTTTTTTTTTAATTGTAAACTGCAATATGGTTTTTTTACAATTATTGCAGTGTATTTTTTTAACTGTTAACTACACAGCTTGTTAACAGCTGTTATAACTGTTAACTACACAGATTGTTAACAGCTCTTATAACTGTTACTTATTTTAACTGTTAATACAATCAATAACTGTTGCTGTTGTACTCTTATATAACGGTTCTTTTTGCGTACTGTTTTTTGTTTGTATGGTCACTTTTGATATGCTTTAATTTATTTCTTGAAAATAGAAATTTTTTAAGCTTTTGTTTTTTTTTTTTTTTGTTTGCTCACATTTGGTTTTTTTTTTTGTCTCGATCTGTTGGTTCAGTAATTTTTTTTTTTTATGTATAGATATATATTATATATACACAATTTAAATGATTTGTTCTATTTCTTATGTTTTTTTTTTGTCTTCTTTTTATTAACTTTTCTTTTTATGTTTAACTTAAAATCTAGCGCATTATTAAGTTTATGATTTTTATGCATTTAGTATAAGTTTTATTAATTTTTTTTTTTATACTTTTATTTGTTTATTTACTTATTAAGCCTTTTAAATTACCTTTAGTTAAGTTGTAGAAGATAATGCACTTACATTGAGGTATTTAATTACTTTTCATTCTTCTTAAAATTTTTCTTTTTTTTTTTTTTTTTTTTCTTTTTGTATTTTTTTTTTTTTTTTAATTTTTTTTTTATTTTTATTTGTTTCTTTGTGAATTTGTGAAAGAAAAAAATTTTAATTTGCCGAAATGTTCTTTTGTTTTTGCTTCTTCTGCTTCTTTCCACTTTTGATTTCTTTTTGCATAATTTTGTTGCCGAAATGTTGAATTTTTGTCTACATAATTATTGATCTTCAATAGAAATTAAACTATAAAAAAAAGATATAAATATATATTTATATATATAAATATGTATAAAAATGATAAAGTGAAAAAATATCAACTCTGTTTTTTTTTTATATAATTAACAACTATTTTATGTAAAATATTTATAACAGTAAAAAAAAAGTGCAATAAAATTTAATTATTTTTAAACAATGCTATTTCATTTTGTATTTTTTTTTTTCGTTATCAAATTCAATTTAAAACAAAACAATCCTATTAAAAAAAAAAATAAAACTTTTTCTCTGTTGCTCTCTATCTTGCTTTCTATGTATAACATAATTATGTAATTTAATATGCTATTGTAAATATTTGTATGTATAAAAAGTGACAAAACAAAATATTTATTATTAAAAAAAAAAAAAAACAAATTAATTATTTAATAATAATAATAATAAAAATCAGCTTTAATTAAAGTAAATATGTAAAATAAAAAAAATTGGGCTATTGTCTTTGTATGTTTGTTTGATTGTTTGTTGCTCTTTCTACTACTCGTACTCTTAAACGTTCTCTCTTCGTATCGTCACACGTTCTCTCGTCGTTTCTCACTTTCTATTCTTTATGCTTATTAACAATTGCTAAATTTATTAAATTCTTCTTATTGTTTTCTATTTGTTTTGATTTGAGTTGAATTGAGATAATAATTTATTTCTATTGCAAAACTAAAGGAAATTTATATATGTAATAAGTTAATTAAATTTATTAAATATAATAATAATAATAGTTTATATATTTATAACAATTTATATGCATCTGTACCATTTGAGTTAAGTTTTTTTTTTTTAATATTTTTTTTTTTTTACTTTACTTTACTTTAAGTTCATTTATTTATGTATATAAAATTAACATTTCAGCACCGTTTATCAAGGCAAAAAATTTCATCAAGTAACTCTCTTAAAAGAAAAAAAAACTTTTTCTTCTTCTTCGGCTTTATAATAATAGAATTTTTTAATTATAATTTTTCTTTTAATTAGGAAATGCAAGTCATCATTATCGTTCGTTATCATTATTATTAATATTTATATTTGTTTGCAATTCATTGGAAAAAAATGCCATCGCTAGAGTATACAAACTCTTTAGCTCTATTTATAAAATTCTCCCTCACTCTCGCTCTCTCTTTCGCTATCTATCTTTTTGTCTCAAAATTCTGTTACTGATTATTGGTAATGTTATTGAACTGATTTTAACTGCTATCTTCAAAATTTATAGTATTTTTTATTTTATTTTTTATTTATACTTTTTACACGATTTGTATCTTTTGTCCGTCTGTCTGTTTATAAAAACATAAATTAATTTTTTTGTTTTTTAATTTTTATAAATTTGACACATATACTCCTCGTAAATATTTTTAAGAAACATTGTTCCCATATTCTTAATAAATTACTGTTCGTCTGTCCGTCCGTCAAATTAAATTGATCTGTTGATTTTATGTAATTATTTTAATAAATATAAAAAGAAAAATACCAAAAGTGTAAAGAGTATTTAAGCTTTGATAAACCAAAGTTTCAAATTTTCTTGTTTTATATGCATTATTTTTTATTAATTTTTATTTATTAATTTTTTTTTTTCTTCCAATTTTTTCTGAAATTTTTATGACTTAATTTGAAAAGATTACCGATTTTCATTATATTTTTTTTTAGTTTTTTTTTATGTATAGTATATGTTTTATATTTTATTTTAATTGTTTTTTTTGTTTTTCTTTTTTGGGTGGGTTAATGTTTTTTTTCTTTCTTTTTTTTTTTTTAGTGTTGTTGCATTTGTTAAGCCAGATTTATTCATAGCCGCTTAACAAATATATTTTTACTTTTTTTTTTTATTTACTTAAATTATACAAATTTTGTTTTACGCTTAGACTTTTCAGTACTGTTAAGAAAAAACCAGAATTAAAAAAAAAAAGCAAAAATTGTTATTGAAAAATAATAAAAATTTTACAAAGAAAAAAAAGTTGAAAAAAAAAACATTTAGTTTCAAAATGAAAAAAAAAAAAAAAATTATTAAATGCTTTTTTTTTATAATTTTTAAAATGATCAAAGCGGTTTTTTTTTTGCTGCTGTTGTTGTTGTTGTTGTTATCTAGCATTAAATAAATAAATGTTATTGTTTTTTTGTTTGTTTACTTTCTTTAATTCCTTTTTTAAATGTTTACTTATTTATTAAAACAAAAAAAAAATTTTTTTTTGTTGCTTTTTGAATGATCTTTTTTGTTTTCTTTTCTTAATTCTCTCACTATCGCTCTCTTTGCATTTTCTTTTTGGATTGTATATTTTTGTTGAAATTCATAGTTTCATTTCGTTTCTTTTTTATTTCTGTTTTTAGAATTACCCAAAAAAAAAAAAAAAATCTTAAGCTTTTAACAACTTACAGTTAGGTGCGCACAAAATAATAATTAAAAAAAAAAAAAAAAAAAAACAAAGCTTACGCTGCTAACTTTAACGCTTACTGATTTGAGCTCGCCTGTTGTTGTTGTTGTTGCTGCTGCTGCTGTTGTTGTTGTTGTTGTTGAGCAGATGCCGCAACGGCAGCGGCTCCAGGTTGTTGCTGCTGCTGTAATGGCAGCTGCTGTTGTTGTTGTTGTGGTTGTTGAGACTGTTGCGGCGGCGACGACTGTTGCTGTTGGTGTACACTGCTGCTGTTGTTGTTGTTGTTGTTGTTGTTGCTGTTGTTGTAGCTGAGTCCCGCTAGCAGCAGAGGTGGCCGCTACATTTTGTTGTTGTTCTTTGGCAGCTTTTTGTTTTTTGGTAACTGGCGGCGGATTAGTTGACATCATCATGGCACGTATGCGGCGCTGTGCAGACTACACAAACAAAAAACAAATTTTAGTACATATACAACATATATTTATATAAAAAAAAAAATTAAAAAAATAAAAACAATTCAATTAAACTAACCTGTACGCTATAGAAGGGACCAATTATATGTACAGGCGTTTCTTCATCGCCACCCGATGCGGGCGCCAGCGCATGTTCGGGCAGTTTAATAACGCTACCGGTGACACGTTGCAGTTCACGTACGTTCTGACCGCCTTTGCCGATAATTCGTCCGACCTATAAATGACAATGAAAGGAAAGAGAGTGTATGTGTAAATATGCAAGTTTTCTTTTTTAATAATATTTTAATTTAATTTTTTTTTTTTTTTTTTTGCTTACCTGCGAACTGGCTACCAGCAGTTCAACGGTTAGACGCACATCTTCTGTGCCACACATAAAACCTTCTTCGCGCATTTTTTCAAATATCATAAATTGCGCCTTCCATTGACCCTCCGGCGTACCAACAATTGTTACTTTACGTTCGTTCTGCTGTTCCAATGGTTTTTCATTATCGAGCGGTGCTATCTTTAATGAAGCGTTCGAGAAACGCATAATGCTACGTATATGCGAGCCCTTTGTACCAATAATGGCACCAACAGCATTATTCGGTATATATAAATATGTTGTCTCTTGTAAATCATTTGGAAATACAGGCGGCACAACACTGGCCGGCGTTTTTGACATAGCGTAGCTGGGACACGAGGGGAACGGCATGCTCGGATTAAAGACCATGCCGTTGCCCGGTGTCGACATCATCGCCATTGGATGTAGACCAGGAAACATTAGACTCTGCGGTGCCATTGCCTGTAAATCATTTTCATAGCTTTGGCGCAGTTTTGTGCTAATTTGATTTTCGGCACGTGACATATTCTCAATTTGTCCCTTAACCGTTATAATCCGTTCCAAATTGAAGCTGTTGATGTCATTAATAGAGCTAACAGTTATTTTTGTATCTGTATCCTGCATAATGCGTTTAATTGTGTTGCCGCTTTTACCAATGATACGTCCAATAAGATTATTATGAGCGAGTATCTTAAGACAGATTTCGCTGTAAGAAAATATTTATAAAATCAAATAATACAAATTTTATAAAATATACGAGTAGTATACGATTGTACGATTGTACTATGTACTTACCCCTTGTTCGTTGATAGTGCCTCCTGTTGCATAACTTCAAGTATTCGTTTACATGCATTAGTACAATTATCCGGATTACCATAAATTGTTATAGACTTCTCCAATGAGCCAACATTCTCCTTACGATGTACATCAACACGTGCTCTACTCTGTTGTGTTATCGTGCGTATAGTACTACCCTGACGTCCAATAATGGCACCAACCATTTCACTTTGTACAAGTATACGCAATGGAAAATCAGCTTGACGTCCAGGACCGGGCATACCTGGATAGGGATTACGTTGATTGCGCTGTGCACGACGTTGATTCTTATCGAGCTGCTCTGCGTGCAGTTTGCTGCCTTCAAATTCAACGCCGTTTAGACCGCCGGCAGCTCTAAAGTAGTC
The DNA here is from genome assembly GCA_018903435.1 of Leucophenga varia. Classification (NCBI taxonomy): domain Eukaryota; kingdom Metazoa; phylum Arthropoda; class Insecta; order Diptera; family Drosophilidae; genus Leucophenga; species Leucophenga varia. The sequence continues at coordinate 366,783 of JAEIFJ010001141.1, forward strand.
GAAAAGAAAAACAAAAAAGAAATTATTAAATATATATATCTCTTTAGAGGGTGCTCCAATAAGTAAATAAATGATTTTAGCATAAAAATACACTGAAAAAAAAAAATATACAATTTTATTTATTTGAATTTTTTTTTTTTTTTTTTTTTGCGTACGTACGTTGTGTGCAAAAAGTACACACACACACACAAACGCACAAATTTTGATTATTTCATTCAAACAACTTCTTTCATTCAATCATTCCTTCGTACATTCTTCGAACATTCAAAACTTTTTCCAAAAAATTTCTTCCAATAAATCAACGCCTTTTTTCCTTTTTTTAAACCAAAAATTTTTGATTGTTTTTTTTTTTTTTTATAGATTATAAATAAAAAACCAAAAAAGAAAAAACAAAAATATAATACGTTATATACCTTTGCGCCTGCTCAGGATTTTCGAATGTTATATGCACGGTCTGAGTATTTTGATCCTTACTAGAAATAGCCTCACATTGTTTGACGATGCCGTAGGGCTTCAGTAGTGGTTCGATGTCTTCGAAACGTGTTTGCAGCGGTATGCCGCTTATAAGAATTTTTGATGTCGTAACACTGCGCAGTGTTATAGAATGGTTGGTGTGGTTTGTGGAAGAGAGATAGTAGACAAATCAAGAGGAAGAGAGAAAGAAAATGTGTGTTTGTTTTGAGCAATGTGGGTATAACACAATAGACACCAATTTTAAAAAATATTTTTAAAATTTATTTTGTTTTTTTTTTTTTTTTTTTTTTTGCTTGGCTTGCATCAATCAAATCCTAATTCAAAGCATTTTAATATATAAAATGATATTAAAGTAAGACAGAGAGCGAGCGAGCGAGCGAGAGAGAGAGAGAGAGCGACAGAGAGTAAGATAGTGAGAAAAAGCGAGCGAAGTATTAAAGGAAGAATCAATCATATTTTTTTTTTTTTTTCAAGGATCAAACTTTAAAAAAAATTTTTTTTTTTTCTGGTTAATAGCAGGCGCTAAAGGATTAAAAGCAAATGAAAAAAAAACACAAAAACGATATAATATGACACAGCGTAGCATTAAAAAAAAATATATGATTTTTGTATTCGGAATAGTTATATCTCTAGAAAAAAAGAATCAAATAGCATGCAAAACTCTATGCATAAAAATTACAAATACTTAATAAAAAAAAAAGAAATATTGTAAATAAATATTAATTTACATATAAACAAGAACTTATTCGTTTATAAAAATATTATGTTTTTTTTTTTTTTTTTGGCAATAGTAAATTAAGTTGTTTGTTAAGAGTTGTGTTCCAGTTTTCACTGTCGAAATTGTTTTTTTTTTTTTTTTTGAGAATTGATTACGCAAAATTGTAACTTTTTTTTCTCTCTCTCTCACACTCACACTCTTACGCTCTATGTTTCACTTGAAATTTGAGCTTACCCATCTACTAATAAAATTGCGTCCAACATTTTAAATACACTTCAATTCAGTTCAAAATAATCTTGACTCGAAATTATATATAAAAAAAAAAAAAAAAAATACGCAAATACATCCAATTGTCACAAATTAATAATATTAAAATACTATATATTATCTCGTATATATAGTGAGAGACAGAGAGAGAGATGAAGAAATCGGTGTTACGTAAGGTTTGACTCTCTTTTTTTTTTTTTTTTTAAACTAAACACCACTTTTAGAGAAGAAGTTTTTGCACTGTTTTTTTTCACTTCCTATAAACGTTACAATCAAACACTAAATTTATAAACTTCGAATTGCTGAAGTTTCTTTTTTTTTTTTGATTTTTTTTTATGTTCGATTTCTGTGGAAGTATTTCGGCGTGCTTCTTGAATTTTTGTTGTTCTTTTTTTTTTTTAGCAAATAAAGTTTTCTCGAAAACAGAAATTCAGCGTTGTTGGCATTCAATACGATGATTGTGTTCAGTTCAAAGTTACAAAAAAAAAAAAAAAATTAATAAATAAATAAAAATAACAAAAATATTTCTAGGAGAAAACTGTCACCACTCAAAAACAACATGTAATCTCCTGCTTCTTCTTCTTCTTGTTTTTTTTTTTTTGTTCTTCTTCAACTTTTTGCACTACTGTAGCGTGTTTTGTTGAGTGTTTTTCGCTGCAGCGATTTGAGATATGAGTTATGCGAATTGAATTGAATTTTTGTTAGATGTGCGCTAAAATAACTCAATCGTTAGTTGCATATTTTTTTTTTTTTTTTAAGATTTCTCTGCTTGACTCAGTTTAGCCTTGAATCCAAACTTGTTTGTCTTCGGTTTCAGTTCAGTTTTTTTTTTTTGCTCGTTACACACTGATTTGTTCCTAATTTTCTGTCTGTCGTCTTTTGTTTGCTTTGTAATTTCTTCTAAAAGGGGAACAAAAAAATCTTAGTTCCTTTTCCTTGGTTTTATTTTTTTTTTTTTATTCTTCTTCTTCTTCTTAGTATCTCCCCCCGTTGTATGAATGTATTCGTTAATATTGTTAACCGAAATTTTTAGTGCGCTAATTCGTTTTCTTTCTTTTATGTTTCGTCGTCCTTTATGTTTTTTTTTTTTTTTGTAAACCCGAAAAAAATTAATTAATAAATAAATAAAAAAAAAAATATCTTTATTCTGATTCGTTTCGAAAAATTTTTTTAGAAATATTTTTTGTTTTTTAAACTATTTTCATCACGGAAAATTTTGCAAGAAACTGGAAATTTGATTGATCAGAAGTAAATGTATTGTTTATAGATGATGTTTCGTGTTCGTTTTTCAACTTATTCTATTTTATTTGTATACTTTTTTTACTATGTGAAAAATATTCATGCAAAGCATACTAAGATTTGTTTTTTTAGATTACTTTGATATAATATAAGATTGTCAAATATCTCTCTTCCGCCTATGTGCAAAGCGCTACAGAGCATCATTTGAATGGTCTTGACCTGACGACGGTATGCATGATTAGTTTGGAAAAATCTATAGACGTGTAAACATGGAGTTCACTAACGCCGAATTTCGCGCTATTTTGAAGTTTTCCTTCGTTAAAGGCAAATCCGCTAAAGAAACGTTCCGTGAGATTAATGGTGTTTTGGGGCATGGTACTCTATCACTTCGAAACGCTGAGGAATGGTTTCGACAGTTCAAAAACGGTGAAAACGACACCTTAGATAAGCCAGCCGGCGGAAGACCTGTGACAACGAATACCGATCAAATCATGTAAAGCATCGAGTTAGACCGTGACATCACCCAGGACATAGCGCCAAGTGATTAGCACCTGTTTCTGTTCATGGCGAACGCCCTTGGTGGTGTAAAGTTGGCCTCTAAAAGAGGATAAGAGATAATCCGTCTGCCGTATAAAACGAATTATCTTGGAGACCACAATTTCTTTAGCCGATTTTTAAGGAGGCAAACTCGTAAATTGCAGCGTTCTTTTCAGTTTTTATATTGTATTTGATTGAACTTTAATTAATAACGTTACACTGTGCTAAGTAAAACTAATTGTTGAGAGCTGATACAGCGCCATAGCCAGAGAAAGAGCAGAGAGAGAGAGAGCACAAAAAGTGAGAGTTACAATTCACATAACGGTATGTGTATACTAAATAAATTAAAAAATCTAAATGAAACAAGAAACCTCTTTTTTTTTTTTTTTTTTTTTTAATAAATTTTAAAATATGCAATTTGCTCGCTTCAAATAAAAATGAAGTATGGAATGCAGTAAAACGCATACAAAGCACTTTAATTTTAGAGACACATAAAGACACAAGACAACTTTAAACCAGGCTGCTGTGCGAGCGAATATGTACAAATATTTGAAGAATCTTATAGTTTTTTTTTTTTTTTTTTTTATAACTTTTTCAGAGCTTCTCTTTTACAAAAGTATCCGCGCTTTTGTTCCACTAAAATGTATCTCACGTTATTTGGTTCGTTTCATTTCATTTGTTATCTTCAGTTGCAATGTTGAACACTCGTTTTTTTTTTTTTTTGCATTTCTTGGAAGCAATAGCCGCAGCACTCAATGGAGTCCGATGAAATTCAGACGACGACAACTTCAATATTTTTCAATATCATAATTATGAATCAATTCGAAACTTAAAACTTTTCAGATTACCATTCTGGCTCTACATAGATAAAAGTGAACTACCGTTGGCAAACTACTAGTTCCCATGCAAGTAGCGCCGTTTTGATGTCTCTAAATCTCATATATTGTATAGGATCTGCTGCATCAAGCTGATAGAGCCTACTCCAAACCAACCAGCACACTTCTCGCAAGAGCGTATTTTAAATTGGACTGGAACTGCCATTGTCCAAGAAACCGCAATCTGTTAGACCTTAGTGCGAGGCAAGTGCACAGAAACGTTTTTCTAAGTTTCTTTTTCCTAGTCTGGACGCATGCCTCCAATGGGCCAATTGCCAGCAGTTAGAGTCTTTTCGCGAGTTCTGCAGTAATTCTTTTCTTGAACGCTTTGCGTCTAATCTTGGCCAAATCAATCTAACTTTCCTACAGCTATCTAATTGTTTGGTAGAGATTTCTGCATTCATTGGGATCTTCATCTGAACTGGAACTGGCGGGAAGTGAATTTAGTAGAAGCATTCGAATTTAAAGTTTTATAATTCTAATACGTGTTCTGCTCCAGCTGCTCCAGAAACTCTGGTTGATAACTTTTTTTTTACAATTGGTATTCCCATAGGACATCGGGCATCGGTAGTATGTGGTGTCCAGTCGTTATTGCTACTTTTCGGAAAGCGGAAACATTGGCCGCAATAAAGTCATTGTTTACGCGTGCAGTATGGCATGTCTCCATTTGCAATTTAGTCTTTGTGTGTCAGAGATCTCTGGGCAGAGACGTCGTCTGTGTTTCATACATACATACATATTGACTATATTATATATATATACACACACATACATATGTACATATTGTATAGTTTATATAGCAGCGAAGTTGTTGACAGTGGTAACTGGCACAGCACAACTCACAGTTTAGTTCAGTTCAACGCATTCTTTAGTTGACTTTGGTGTTTCTGTTGCGCTGGTGTTGTTTTGTGCCATTTTTTTCCATTGCTATACACACACACATACATACACATTTGTAAGTATTTTTTACTCTGTTCTTCGCGGTTGCTCCACTATTGCAGACTGTGCTTTGCTGGCGCTATTTTTTCCAAGAATTGTTTATCGAAAATGAGTTATTTTGGTTTCTGTTACTTGTTTTGTTCTTCTGTCGGTATTGCTTATGTTTCATTTTTTTTTTTTTTTTTTAATTCTTGTTTTTTATGCATTTTGCTGATGCTGTTGTATTTTTAATACCCTACAACACTTTTATAAATATTCGTTCGTTGTCATTGAACATAGAGGTGGAGAACTATCGATAGTTTTAAATCTATCGAGAGTCTACGATATTCCCATCCACAAAGTATATTATATATATATATAGTGAATTGGACTGTCAGTGACATTCACTGTATATATATAATTTACTTGGTGAATGGAACTGTCGTAGACTATCGATAGATTTAAAACTATCGATGGCGTCGACTATCGATAGTTCTCCACCTCTAATTAAACAGACACGTGCCAGCCAGCTAGCCATACCACATACCTTAAAGTGCAACTAAAAACTTATTAAATAAATATTTTTTTTAAACAGAATTCTAAAGCTTAAAAAAAATTATTCTGGAAAACTATCGATGGTCGACTTTTGTTTTATTAAAACCAACGATAATCGACGATTGTTATTTTTAAACTAACAATTACCTACGATAAATTATATACATATATATAGTGAATGTCACTGAAAATCGTGACCTTAACAATTTTCATTGCCTGGTGAAAAACACCATCACGGATGAAAAACATCATACGATTTCATATAAGGGTGTCCTATTAAGTCTATTTCTAAGGAGTGGCAAAAAAAAAAAACAGTGTCAAAAAATTAAAAAGCTTGTTTGATTCGATTCCGAAAAGAATTAAAACACTTCTAAATTCTAAATACCGTCTAGCGACTAAATACTAAAATTTTGATTTCTTAAAACAATTTTTAAATTTACATGCTTAAGTGAAGACGCAAATGAAAAAACGCTTAAAAAATGTATTTTAGTGTTGTGTAAGCCGTACTATCGTTGACACTAATGTACACTAACGAGATAGCTCGTTAGTGCCAAACAATCGATAGTAACGTTAGTGTTATCGATAGTTCTACATCTCTATAGTGTACAGAAAGAACGTTGATATCCGCAGCTAAACTAAATGTATCTTGTTTTCTTTTGACATGCAGGCGGCAGGCACGTTTTTAAATGTTTTTTTTTAGTCGCATTCGCTTTCATATTTTCTTTTGCTTTATTTACTTTTTTTTGTTTTTTTGTTAAACGGAAATGCGTTCGAAATATTTATTTTTTTTTTTTTTAATATTGTTTTCGCGCCAAAATACAGTTTGATAAGCATACAAGAACTAACAAAATAAACAATTATAAAAAAAAAAAAAAAAAAATGTTATTAATAAATATTTAAAAAATTGAAAAGCTTAACAGTGGGGACTGTTGCATGTACAACATGCATAAAAGTAGGAAAGAGAAAGAGAGTGGGAGAGTGAGCATAATGTATAAAAACGCGCGCGCACAAAAAACTGTTGCAATGCAAAATGCACAAAAAAAAAGACAAATAAAAACAACAACAAAACATATGACGCATGATGCAACTGCATACATGCAACAGCTTTTTTTTTTTTTTTTTTTTTGACACGCCTATATTGCTGCAAAAATTGCATGCAAAGAAAATGAAAACAAAAACAAAAAAAAAAACAAAAAAATCGAATCAGAGTACACATTGCAACGCCCACGACGCGTCGTTGTGTATTCTTTCATTTGCCTTTATTTTATTTTATTTTTTTTTCCACAATTTTGGTTGTTGTTGTTGGAAAACAATTAACTAAATTTTTTCGAAAGATTTATCCGATAGATTTTTTCATTTTTTAACTAATTATGATAACAAAAATTCCACCATTTTGAAACTTTTTTCCTAACAAAATAAATTTCAATTATTTTTAAAGAGTATCCTTTTTTTTATTAAAATTATTATTTATTTTATTTTTTTCGTATTTGTTTGTTTTATCGTTTCTTTGAATTTTTATGAATGAACAAAAAAATAAATGAACACACACACATACACTAGCACAAGTATGCTACTTTTTTACGTTGTCATTGTTGTTGCATTGTTTTTTTTTTTCTTTTTTTCTCCTGTTTCATTCAGCCCCATGACTTTTCTGTGTTGCACTTTGCTTTGCATATATGCATGTATGTGTGTATTGTGTGTGTGTATGTGTAAACATAAAATACACAAATGCAAGCACATGACCTGCAAGTGCAATATTATTTGTGTGACTCTCTCACTTGCGTATAAACTTTCTCGCCTCGCTTTGCCGCTTCACTTCATCCCTTTGTATAAAAAACAAGCTAGCTTTTTTGTTATTGGTTCTCTTTGCCTTTTCTTTATTAAATTATACCCTGTACAAATAATGTATAAATGAGAGTATTACATATGTATGTATGTATGTATATACGTAAATATTTATGTATTTATGAGGCACATAATATACTTAAATATTAACAGATAAGACCCCACAAATTAAGAACATTTTGATAGATGAAGAAACTTCATTATATCTGTAATCCGTTTAGTGGCCCCCTTATAAAATTGGTATAAAATTTCAAGAAAAACGAGCTTGATTTTTGACCAAAAAAAAAAAAAAAAATAAAAGTTTATACCAATAAACCAGTGACCCTGGACCAACCTATATGCCAAGAAATTAACCGGATATGTTTGCTGAGAGCGGAGTTTTGTTCTATATCATCTTTCATAAATTTAGTGCAGGGCATTTTCTTGTAGTTAAACAAACTTGATTGTAGCGTTCTTATTTTTAGTCTCGGCCCGTACCGTACCGTACCGTCTCGACCCAGTCTCTCTGTTTTATTGCATTCCACAAGTTGTTTTACAGCAACAACCACAACAACAACAACCAAATAGCACAAAAGTTTGCTTTGTTTGTTTGCTACTTTTACGCTAAAAATCGTTTTAAGAAGTTGAAGAGAGAAAAAATCCTAATTGTTAAACTACTTTCTTTCCCTTATATGTAGTTATTTATAAATATGTTTTTTTTTTTGTTTTTATTAATTAAAACTAAATATGGATTTAAAATGTGTTGTAAAGAATGTGGTAGTAAGTTTATTTTGATTTGACACAAAAAAAAAAAAATGTTTTTCATAAGATAATTCCTATAGGAACCGCATCAAAGACATTATATCTATAATCTGCATAAAAAAATATCAAATAAATTAGATCTATAAGGAATATATACAACTTAACATAACAATAGATGAGAAACCAAAGGCATGAATGGACCATTTGGTAAGTTTAAGTAAAACGATAAGAACTCAAAAAAAACTTTATTATTTTTTTTTTTTTTATATTCAGTTTGTCTGAAAGTTTGTAACGCATTGAAGGAGACGTCGTAGACCCCATAAAGTATATATATTCTTGATCAGCTCGACGAGACGAATCGAGCCATGTCCGTCCGTCTATCTGTCTGTCGGTCCGTCTGTCTATTTCTATGCATCTGTTTTGTTGAACATATAAAGATATTAAGCTGAATTTTGGAACTTAAGCTTTTCTCGGCAACGACTATGTTAAGTTCGAGAATGAGAGTGCCACGCCCATTTTTAGGTATAGCCCCATACAAACTTACCGTTTTTTTTACTATTTTTTTTTATAAAAATAATAATTATTAATGAATGTATTCGCTCCCATTTCGGTAAAAACATTTCTTTTGTCATCCAGTGTTAAAACCAAGATGCCACGCACATTTTTTGGTATAGCCCCCATACAAACTTTCCGCCCATTTTCGAATTTTTGGTATGAAAATGGTAATTATTTATTCGGGTATTTACTTCAAATTGTATAAAAAGTCTTCTTATATCTTCCAACGTCATGTTGCCACGCCCATTTTTAGGTGTGGCTTCCATACAAACTTACCGCCCATTTTCAAATATTTTCGAGAAATTTGTTGTTATACATATCTGTATTTTTAGCTCAAAATTTGAAACCAATATTGTGTGTAAACTTGGGTTGTCACTGATGATAACACATAAACTCTATAAAGATTTGACGGGTATTAAAGCTTCGGTTTCACCGAAGTTAACGTTTTTCCTTTTTTTTTTTTTTTTTTTTTAATTTTGAGCTATAGTCCTTCTCCACGCAACTAGCAAATGATCCATTCACCCAATTAAAGCCAATCTTCTTAAAAAATCGATCAATGAAAATCTGAAGATAGAAACCTTTTAGAAAAAATAATAGACTAACAAACGGAGCACATATCTTTTGAACAAGAAGCAACTTGATATCTCTTTTAGTTTTTGCCTAGCTTTATTATTGAAGATTTTTCAAAGTATTATTCCGACAACTCACAGCTATTTTATTGTCCAGGCCAATTTCAAGACTCAAAAAACAAATTAACAAGCCGTAATATTTAACAATAAAGAAACTATGTTCGATTGTGGAAAACGTTACCATATTTAAACCTTAGACTCTACAAAGCCGCCAAGTGGTAACTTAGAAACGGATTTTCTCTGGTCTCACTTTAAGTGGTAGCCCTCATACGCATCTTTCCCGAAAATTTTAGGGTTTTTGTTTAAAAACTACTTTGTTTCTTATTCTAGGAGTTTCAAATTTAGTAAATATAAATTTTTACTACGATAGTACCAATGAAATATCCCAATATACAAGATAGGACCAACAAAATTCTAGGTATAGTTCCCATTTTTTGGAGTTTTTTTTAGAAAATTTCAATACAATAAAGTATGGTACTAAGACTTAAATTAAGATACATAAAGATTGGGTACAGGGTATCTTGAGATCGAGCATGTGTACCGCTATTACAGTGTTTTGATAAATTTGATAATTGGCAATGCACTAAGTATGAGAGAATGCATAGGAGAGCAAACGACGATAACTCCTTCACATATACACATACATAAAACCTAAATCAAAACTATTTCCACTCACATAAATACTTATTTCTTTTTTCGTACTCGTATTGTACTCATTTACTCACCGATGATGCTCAATGTAGCGTGGAATTTTCATTGTTTGAATATTGATTCTGTTATTCTGCATTTTGTAGATTTTATTTTCAAACCAAACAAAAAAAAAAATGTATTTATTTATTTATTACTTTTGCTTTTTTGGGTTTTGTGTTGTAGCCGGCGTAGCTTGTAGGTGTAAATAGGAAAATACCACTACAAAAAAAAAAGCATGTATCTCTGTACAGGTGCAAACTGTTTGGAAACTTTCTTTTGTTGTTATACTTTTATTTTATATTTTCTTTTTATTTTTTCTTCTTTCTTTCTTTTTTTCTGTTAGATTATTAATTTTTCATTTAATTTTTGCGCATTTGATGCAATTTACAATTTAAATAAAATAAAAAAATTGATTTATTTAATTTCTTTTCTTTATAGTTGATTCTTTTCGTTTTGTTTCTTTTTGTTTCACTTTTATTTTGCGTAGTTATTATGTATTTTGACTTTATTTTTGTTGGTTTATTCTTCTATTTTATTTTTTTTACACATGTGACAACAAGAGACACAAAATGTGATAAGCATTAGAAAGAGATAGAACAATAACGTTCTTTTGCTCTATTAACAAATTAACCTTACTTTTTCTTTTCTTTTGCTTTCTTGTTTCACTGTTTTTCTTTTTTTTATATTTTTATTGTTGTTGTTATATATTTTTTTGTTTCTGTCTAAAAAATTAGTTTTTTGTTTGTTTTAATTATTTATTTTTATTTTTTTTTTCTTTGCGTTTATCGCTCAGCGATAAACATTAACAGCAAGCAATGAATTAGACACGCTGCTCTTTCGCTCTCTTTATCTGTTCTTCTTTTGTACCGTTACGTAGTAATATGCATCAAAATTAAAGATTTTGATTTTGCACTTCTCACTAAAATTAATTTTATAGAATAAAAAAAATGGAACTATTTTAGGTAAAATATTATTTTCTTCGCATAACTCGTTTGTTTTTTTTTTTTTTTTTGGAGAATCATTGAAATACATATGTTGAAAGAGACAATAAAAAAAAATCTGTTCAATGCGACTATTAAAAACTTTTTTTTTTGCGTTGGCAGTGTCATGTATATATGTATGTATGTGTGTGTGTGTGTGTGTACGTATGTATGCAGCAATATTTGTTAATAATTTCAATTTAACTCTAATATTTTTTTTTCGTTTTATTGCATGATTCATAAAAAATACATACATGCATAAATTCTCCAAGAGAGAAAAATGAGAGAGAGAGAGAGAGAGAGAAATAAAACAAGTGCTTGAGACAGCATGCATAAAACGCGTGCTGATAACTTTACGAACTTTTGTTGTTGTTTCTATTGGTACATATGTATATGTACAGTTATGCGCATAAGTTTAAGATCAGTGAGTGTTTTCTAGAAATATTTTTCTTTAGGCATAAAAAAAATTAAACCAGAAACATATTTTTTTTAATTTTATATCATACTTCATTTAAATTAAAAAAAAAAAAAAAAAAAAAAAAAAACAAAGCCATTGAAAGGCACAATTAGGTGTGCATAGGTATACTATATTTTTAAAAGGGATTTCCCCGGTTTGCTCATGAATTTGAGTGAAATTTGTAACGCCGCCTAGTAAAGACAATTGTCCATAACAAATCAAATTTTGTGGCAGGTTGGATTGTATATTCTCCTTTCAGCTCAGACCAAACGGCCGAGTATCGTTAAATCAATATGAATCATATTGGCGTTAATTCACAAAGCCAACAAGTTTGGGCCGTAATTTCTTGGAGTGGCAAGACGTATGTACTTGCAGCATATTGTAACTGAAAGCTTTAACTCGTTACGATAAATTGAAATTTTAGAGAGAAGTATGCTAACATTTATGGAGAATGATATGCCTTCACGTGGTGCACTCTTTCAGTGACACAGAGTTAGTTACATAATCATAATGCCTAATAATATGGCCGGCTTGTAGTTCTGAGCTCAACATCATTGAATGAATGTGCGGTGCTGGGCGGAAAAGTTGCAAAAACGAAAGTCCAAAACAATCATCGATTTGAAAATAATGTTGCAAGAAGAATGGAAAAATATTTCAATTAAAATTATTCATAAACTTTATTTCTAATGTGTAAAATAGCAAATACTAGCTTTTATTTCAGGGGATAAACATGGTCTTAAATTTAATTGCACCTAACTTTGCAAACCATTTGAATTTTTTTTTTTTTTTTGAAATATAACTAACTTGTTGCCTTTGAAATGTCTTTTTTTTTTTTTTAATTGAAGTATGAAAAATATTATTGTGCTGTTCACAAGGTCTTGCATGAGTGCACAAAAGAATAAGTGCAAACGATAACACAAAAAAAAAAAAAAAATAGTTTCTGTGTTAGTTGTTTTTGCAATTATTCTTTTATGCACTAATGCTAGACCACGTGAATAGCACATATGTTTCTGGTGCCTATTTTTCTTTAGGCACCAGAAAAAAAAATACTCACTGGTCTTAAACTTATGCGCATAACTATATGTTTGAATTATTGTATGTATGCATGTGTCTCTGCAATACACCACGATCAGCCACAATCAGCCTAAAACTGTTATTTCTCTGTTGGCTAAAATTGTTAGCAGGTCAACAACAACAACAATAAAAAAAAAAAAAAAAAAACAAATTGATAACGTATGCGCGGTGTGAAATAAAAAACACAATTAATAGCAAAAAAATAAAAGAATAAAATATTGTAAAAAAAAAAAAAAAGCTCCCCCGTGTGTGAATTTTCTTTCATTGAGTTTGGTCAACATTGAATGTGAATAACAGCAACGCAAAGTGACGAAAGGGGAGGGTTTGATATGCATTTGTGTTGTGTTGTGTTATGTGCAAATACGCCCGCCTCTCTAAACTAGGTCAGTCAGTTAGAAACGTATGCAACATTCTTATGGGTGTGTGTGTGTGTGTATGTGTATGTACGGTAGTTATGTGTAAATGACCAACACTAACTGCAATTGCAACAATAACAAAAAACCCACAACGGCGGCGACAGTGACGGCGACGATAAGACCCAACAACTAGTTGAATAAAACTTGAACATATTATTAATATGTATGTTTGTATATATATGTACGTGTGTATGTGTGAATATGCGTTAAAATGAGAATGATAGAGAGCACAAATAAATAGTAGCTTGCTTAAGTGAGTATACATATTTATGTATCTATGCACATATACTATGTGTATGTATGGAATGCAGTCAACTTTTATTCCAATTGGATCAATCAACTTAGTCTACTGTTCTTTATATCTTTTAAGCAAAGCATGCCAAACAACAGTGGCAAAAATTTCTTTTTACAACACACAAACATACATATGTACATGTATTAGAGGTGGATAACTATCGATAGCACTACCGATGGCTAAATCCCTCGTTTACTGTGCAATAGTTTCATCGATATAGCGGCTTACACATCACTAAAATAAATTTTTGGTTGACACAATATAATATCCACAGAATCAGTGAATCGTACACCTTAAGAATTTTCAAATTCAGACTTCGAAAAAAAATCGTACAGCTCTGTTTTTTCAATTATATTAAAAAGTTTATTGAGAACGCCCTAGTTTTAGTATTTAATTGCAACGCATATTGCATTTAAAAGTGTTTTAATTGTTTTTGTGGCATCGAATCAAACAACTTTTTATATGCTTTAACACTATATCTCAGAATGTTACTCCTCAGAAAGAGACTATAAATTTTGGGAGCAATGAAAATTGTCAGTTATACGATCGATTTTCAGTGTTATTCACTGTATACAATATACTTGTTGAATGGGACTATTGATAGTTTTAAAATAACAAGCGTCGACTATGATGGTTTGAAGAAAACTAACGTCAACAATCGATGGCGTCGACTATCGTTAGTTCTCCATCTCTAATATATATATATGATCTACGTATCAGCTTCTTCTGCTTTTCAAATAAACAGTGAGTGGTGATGAGAACGATTTTGTCGTAAATTGAGTGTTAACGAATACAAATGCAAAATATGTACAATACGTGTTTTATATTAGTTTGACATGCACTGCTTTCTTTAAAGCTATTTGGCAAATTAACTTCCGGTATAACGCTAAACATACATACATACGAGTATGTGCATCAAAAAATCAAAACAAATTATTAAAAAATAAATAAATATAAATAGAAGCGGAGCATAGCTTAGTTCAGTCCTGTCCTATCCTCCCCATGCCTAGTGTTATAAATGCATGTCACAGCATGTTCGATTGTCCAAGTTCCACTTTGGAGCGCAACACAACAGTGCCATGTATGTTCGAAGCGTAAAAAAAAAAAAAAAAAAAAAAAGTAAAGAAAGAAAAAAAAAATAGTGGCGCTCCCACGCTACTAAACAAGCAAATCCTCTCTACCACTCTACCGTTGCTACATACATACACACACACACAGACGCTAAACTAAACAGACACACACAGATACTACAGTACGACGACGACGACTACGACGATAAGGTTGCTCTTCGCTTTTGGCGCTCTTGCAAAGACACAAATATAAGATAATAGTTTTTTTTTTTTTTTTTTTTTATTTACTTTATTTATTGACTAGATTAGTATGACTGCTGCTGCTGTTGCTGTTATTTGTATTTGCTTGTTATTGTTGTTGTTGCAATACTGATTTTGATGCATCATAAATAATTGTCTTTTTTTAAGTTGCTTGAGCAAATAAATGAAAACAAAAAAAAAAATTATCTGCACACATACATAAATTTATACATACTAACTAACATAACGGTCGTTACAATTTTGCTTTTGCTGTTTTTGTTGTTGTTGCCATGTACATGTGGCTTTAAGTCAAAGTAGAAGAAAAAGGTGGGGCAGTAGCAGTAAAAAGGAAAGACAAAAAAAAAAAAAAAAAGTGATAAATATGCTAAAAAAAAAACATATGTTAGTATGTGTTGCTGCTATTTGCTTTTGTTTAAAGCGCTGCTATTCTGTTGCTGCCGCTGTTTTTGTTGTTTTAGATGTTGTTGTTGTTGTGTTTAACATTTAAATTTGTTGTTATTTTTTTCTCTTTAATTTGCTTTCTTTAAATTTCTTTTTTTTTGCAAAAAAAGAAAACTAATTTAGCTCATGTTTTTGCACTTTTTTTTTTAATTTGATTTGCACATTTTTCTTTTTTGCTTTTGCTTTTTATAATTCACTTTTTTTTACGCTCTGCGTTTGCGAATACAATATGCCATGTGTTTGTTATTAAAGAATTAAAAATTTTTTTGCTATGTATTTTTTTTTTTTTACTTTATTTAAATATTTGTTGTTGTTGTTTTTCTTTTCTTTTTCTATTGCTGCTCTGCGTTTGTTTTGCGGAATTTCTCTTTAAATTTTTTTTTTTTTTTTTTTGCTTTTCGTTTCTGCGACGTACGTATGTATATGCGCGTATTTGTGTGTTACGGTTAAATATTTGTTATTGTTGTTGTTGTTTTTGTTATAGCACACGACTTCCGATGTAGCGCAACAGCAAAAAAAAAAATTTAGAAAAAAGTCAAAAAAAAAATAATAATAAAATAAAATCAACAACAAACGATGATAGTACTACAATTTTCAATTTAAAAAAAAAATATTCAAGAAAATTTTCAAGAAAACGAACACGTCTACTCGCGGCGGCGGCTAATTTCATTCTGTTTCGTTTCGCTTTTAACTTGTTTTGTTCTGTTTGAGGTGCTTAGCAAAGATATGAACCTTTTATATGCATATATCGATTATTTTTATATCGGTTATGATCGATTTTCTAAGCGTTATCGAAATGATTATGTCATTCGTTGTGACGCTGCCAACAACAAAAATCATTTGTGGAATGTGTTTGTGGAATTTGTTCTATTTAGTTTTTTTTTTCTTCTTTTTTTTTTAGTTTCCGCCTTTTAATTTAAAATATTTTTTGTTTGTTTGATTTTATTGCAAATAATATAAGTATTGCAATTTTATTGAATTAGAAAATCGTTTAGTTTTTTTTACTTAAAGTCTTCAAATTGCAAAATTTCAAATTGATAATTTGAAAATTGCGAAATATTATGTATATTTGTGAAAAGTATTTATAAAAAAAAACTACAAAATTTAATTATTAATGTTGTAAAGAGGAGAGAGAGAGCAAGAGAGTTAATTTTTGTCACTTCTGTTGCTATTTTTTGTTGTGTTTCTTTTTGTTACTATCACTAACTGTGCTTTTTTTTTTTTTTTTTTTTGAACGGGAGTTCAATGTCCTCAAAAAAAGACAAAAAATATGTGTATAAAAAAATGAAACAAAACTAACAAAAGTAAAAGATCACGATTAGCAGCGGCTGCTGCTTTTGCTTTTGCTGTTGCACAAAAATAACAACAACAACAACGACAACAACATCGACAACAACAAATACAATAAACGCAAAAGAAAAAACCGCCGAAAAACCAACAAAAATTTGGCAAAGCTTGGCCAGCCGGCCGGCCGGCCTGCTTGCCTGCCTGACTATCGGGACAGGCCGCACACAGTGGTACAAAAATATTTTATGTTCTACAAAAATTTGTTGTAACTTTTGAGCTGCTCAATATTTTTTAATTTGGGAGGGTAGCAAACACTTTAGATGCTATCAATCAAAACTGCGACGTCCAGATAATTCCGGCATAAATTTACATAAAAAGATTTCGACAAAACATTTTGGGATGTTCGATTATTTTTTTGTGCCAGACATTTTGCTGCATTGAACCACTGTGCAGTGGCGCAACGATTAACTTGACCCGGTTTGCAGCTTATTTCGGCCAGCAGCAGCAACAAAGAGAAAGAGTAAGAGAGAGAGGGAGTGGAGTGGAGTGGAGGGAAAAGAGCGAAACGGCAACAACAAGCAGAGCAGTAAATAAAATGTAACAGTTCTTTTTTTTTTTTTTTTTTGCTTTTTCTTTCTTTCATTGAAGCAACAAAAATTGTAGAGCGACGGGATGGGATGGGACGAAACGGAACGGGACTAGAGTTTTATTTAGGAGAGCTTTTATTTAATTTGAATGGAATTTTTGTTAGCCGCCGGCTGCTACGGCCGACTACTGACCAAAACTCATTCTAAGGATAATAATATTTATTAAGAAGGGAAAAAGTGTGAAAGACTTTCTTTTTAGCGGCAAACATATGTGCGTGTGCATACACACACTCACACACACATGCATACATACACAAATATATAAATATATCCATACATACATACATATATACAACTTATCAGCAAAAACAATCACCGAGCCAATTTCTTTTATTCCAAAAAAAAAAAAAGGAGAGAAAAAAAAGTTTACCTGAAGCAAGTATGTAGCTGCAAACAGGACACAAGCGGCAGGACTATCAAATGAGTACAGCGACAACGACAACGACGACGACGACGGCGACGGGACATTATTCGTTGTCGAAATTTACAAAAGGGTTGCAAATTATTTCGGCAGCTGGCGTTTGGTTTGGTTCCTATACACACTATACACATATTTCTTCTTCTTCTTCTGTTTCGTCGTTGCTTCATGCTGTATGAATGAAATGTATGGGACAGACGGACATGCGGACAGACGGACAATACGGGATACATGAGTTGTTAGTTTCAGTTTTTTTTTTTCCCAATTTTTTTCTTTTCTTTTTAAGAAAGGTGCACTGCGAGCGGAAAAATAAAAGATAAAAAAAGTAATAAAAAACTAAAAAGAAAGAATGAAAGCAAACGAGCCAAATAAAAAAAAAAAAAAACAAAACGACGACGTTAACGGTACTTTTTCGCGTGTAGAAAGTGCAAGTAGGATATCATCTATTATGATCGAACGTACGTATCGGATCGGATCGGATCGATAAACAGAATTGAACAGTTGGTGTGTGGATGCGAGTTCATATGTTGTATATAATGTAGAAGTATATTTGTCCCAACAACCAACGTAGAAGGAGTTACGTTTAAATAAACAAAAAAAAAAAATAGGACCAATACACAATACAACAGATTTTAGAACTGGCTGAAGTAAATCGAATAAGGGACAAAATGCCGGACAAATCTTTGACTGGCCTGGCTAAGAAGGAACATTTGCCCGATAAAAACTTTAGTAAATGACCAAACAGATTGTACAGATCCAAAATAATCAGAGTTGTCACACAAAATCTCTTTTGGTTTGGTGTGTTTTGATCTTTTAAAATTCAATGCAATAAGTTTAAGGAGTTAGGGGCAACTCTGGTTCTCAATTTAGAAATAAAAACATTTTTATACCCGCCACACATAGTGTGGAGGATATTTTTATTTTGTCAGAAAATTTGTAACGCATTAAAGGAGACGTCGTAGACTGTCAGCACGACGAGACGAGTCGTTCTAGCCATGTCCGTCTGTCTGTCCGCCTGTACGTATGCGACTCATTCGCCTAGTTTTAAAGATATTGACTCGGAACTTAAGCTTTTCTTAGTCCTAAGCAGTTCAAGTGTTAAAAGCAAACTTACCGTTTTTTTTTTCTTATTTTTTGTATGAAAATAGCTATTATTTATGAATGTAGTCACTCCAAGTTGGGTAAAAATACTTCTAATGTCATCCAATGTCAAATTCAAGCTGCCAAGCCCATTTTTTCTACAGCCCCCATACAAGCTTACCGCCCATTTTCGAATTTTTGTATAAAAATAGGTATTATTTATGAGACCATTCACTCAAATTTGGTTAAAAACACTTCTTATGACATCCAATATCAAAATCAAGGTGTCACGCCCATTAATTAGCATAGGCCCCACACCAATTTTCCGCCCACTCTTTTTTTTTTTTGTGAAAATAGTAATTATTTAAGAATATATATTTACTCCAAATGGGGTTACTGATATTATAAGGTTCAGGGTTTTTCCTTGTTTCTTATTGCATTTTCTAAAAATACATGGTTCCAGAAAAGTGTGAAAAAAGATTTAATGTAGACCGTTGAAAATTGAATGAAAGACAGGCCAGGTCGGTCTAGAACGGGCTAAAAACTTTAAAGACGCGTTTCTCAAAGTCGGTGACCAAGATTCCTCAAAAACGACTTAACTGATTCGACTTCAAATTTGATATGCATTTCTAGTGAGCGTTCGAAGGATTTGTTTTTTATGTAAAACCTTTTTTAGAGCTGAAAAATAACCGGTTTTTTTTTGGTTTGCACGATAATCAAACTGCTAACTTTGACAAGACGCCATTTTGTCAAATTTTAATATTTTATTAAATCAATTTAAAATTTCTATTTCCGATAAATCAGATCTTGGTCACCGCATATCATATTTTTTTGGGAGTACGTCACTTTGACCGATATTAAATCCTTTTCAATGATTTAATTGGAAAAAATTGAAAAAAAAAAATCGTTTTTTTTTGTAGTCTTACAACTCCAGGGCTGCATGCTTAAACTACATTTATAAAATAAACAAAAAGTGTAGGTATATTTTAAATATTCTGCAAAATAATGTTTCAACTAGTTGTGAATTATAAGCATTAATTTTATTGAATTTTAGTTATTCACTAAAAACATAGAGAAACACCAAAGTGAAGTTCCATGGAGTTCCGAGTTCCGAGTAAGATAAAGACAAATTATTCGCTTTACGTTGTATAAAACGGAAAAGTCGATTGGTCGTCTTAATCTTATGCATCCATATATGTACCATATACCATATGTATGTAATAAGTTTCTTAAACATATTTCTATGTTTTTGGCATTTTAGAATTTGACACATCTGACAGCTTCTTACAAAAAATTTTAGTTTTTCTAAAATATGAGACAAACACAAAAAAAAAAAAAAAGATTCGTAACTCTCAGCGATATTTGAAGCATAAAGTAAACGAAAAAAAAAAAAAAAAAAAAAAAAAAAACAACAAAACGAAACAAAACGAAAGAAAGAAAGAATGAATAATACTAAACTAAGAAGTATTTCAAAATTCATCCATTCGAATGAATCTCTGTGTTTGTGTGTATCTGTGTGTATCTGTGTTTGTATGAGCGAGAATTCTTGGAAATTTCTAATGAACTAACACACAAAAATGTGGATCAGACGATAGACGATCATCATCATCATCATCGTCGTTGTTGTTGTTGTCGTCGTCGTCTTCGTCGTTGTCGTTGCAATTGAGAGAATGAGCAAACCGGACGAAGAGATGGAAAAAAAACAACGAAAACTAAACCAACTCATGAGAATCGAGTTTAAGTCTGAATAAATTTTTTTTTTTTATTATAATATTTTTTATTTTTTTTTTTTTTTTTGGAATGTTTAGAAAAAATAAAGAAGCTGCAACAGCAGCAATATTTATTTTATTCGAATTTTCTTTGCAGTTTGAGTGTTTTTGATTTTTGCTTTTACTTTTATGTAATATCAGAGATCTTTTAAAATTTTTACAAATTAGGCAAATCGAGACGATTCAGCACTGCACACCACTGTACGCCGATCTTAAAGACTTAAAAGTTGAATCAAAAAAAAAAAAAAAAAACAACAACCATATTGCAGGTGTAGTAAAAAATTATACAACAACAAAAACGGCGCTTGGACTGTGTGAGTAATCGATTATTCAAGAAGCAGTCGATTATTTTATATAATCAATTAATCGACAACTTTTTAAAAGTGAGAAGCAAAAAAAAAAAAAAAAAATCAAATAGTTTTTTATCATCAAATATAAAATAATTCAAAAACTTAAAACAAAAAAATATTTCATAATGATCAGAATTAATCAGCAATAATCAATTTTTTCCAATCGATTATTTCCAACAAACACAACACAGCGCTAAACGTTGCAAACTAGAGCAAAAAAAAAAATGATTGCGGTTTTTGTTGTTGTAAACCGTAAAGAAGTGTGATGATTTTTTTGTATTTTTTTTAAGTAGAGGTAGGGCAGTATCATAAACACACACACACACACACACAAACACATAAACAGACATTGAGAGCAAACAATATATTTGTTGTAGAATTATTAAGTTTCAATATTAAAATGAGATTTGATTTGATCGAACATATCTCCTCTCTCTCTTTCTTTCTGTCATTTTTTTCTCTTTCATACACAATAATAATCGGTTTATTGTTGTTGTTGGCCTTGCTAACTAAATTAACCGAACTTGGCCTGGTCAGGCGGCGACGGTGGCGTCGTCGTCGGCTACCTGCCGTTCTTGTGTTTGTCTTTACAATTTTTTGTGTTTTTTTGTTCTTTCTTTAATTTTCGCATTTGGCCCATTTGGGCATCCTGCATCCTGTTTTCTTAATAATAGAAAACAACAACAACAAAAACTTGTTGTCCTTCTATTCTTCCGTTTTATTACGGCTTACTAAAGTACAATATTATTTCCTTCTTTTGCACAGCACAGCAGGTAACACCCCCGCAAAATGTCTAAAGCAAGCATTAGAGGCAAGTAAACGAGTATACAACAAGATTCTTAGGTATTGTATTAAATACATACATACTCGTATATACTGGAATATGCTTATGTATGTATATGTCTGTCTGTCTGTATGTACTTATATACTTATATTCTATTCAATTTACATATCATTCCTTATTCTTCCTCTTCTTCGATTTTACTACGACAAATTTTTCGCCATTGAACTCGTTTGAAACGCTCTTTTTTTTTTGACGTTTCTTCTTCATATTCGGTGGTATATATTTTCTTTTTTTTTTTTTTTGTAATCCCATTCACCCAATTACCACGATGCACTGATTTTCAGCTGTTTGCCTCTGCATTTTTTTTTTCTTCATGGACTATCGCCGAAACTTTACGTTAGAACCGAAGCTTAAATATCCGCCACATCTGGGTTTAGTTTTTTTATGATCATCAGTGGCTTAGGTAAAATTTGGAGAAGGGATAGATGAGAGTCAATAGTCCGATACAAGCAAAGTTTAGACACAATAATGTGGTCAAATGTTATCCTGAGGACATAATAATAAACATTTTCTTGAAAAAAAAAATTAAAAAATATGGACTGACTTTGTATTGGGACTATATGTTATAGTGGGCTGATACTTAAAATATCGGTAGAGTAGATATAGGATCTAAAAAAGCCACGATGCTTCAAGGTATCGTAACATTCTACTACATACATACAATATACATATGTACATAAGTTTTCCCTGATCGAAAGTATGTACCTTTATAGGCGTAAGGGCAAAAAGTTTTTAAGCCGATAAACCACAATCCATGGACTCAAGCTTAAAGCCAAACAATATGCCGAGAAATCGGGCGTATGTATTTCCAGAGATATTTTTGGAAAAAGCTGCAAAAAATGGGCTTCAACTTCCGTAAACTGTACAAGAAATGGTACAGGTTGAAATACATACATTAAACGATTTTTTTTACTCACAAGTAATTCACTAAAAACATAGGTAAACACAAAACGGAGCACCCTGTACATATTAAGATTTAATTATTTCATTTTTTTAAGTCAAATGTAGGTAAAGTTTCTTACTGTTATACTAGTAAATTGTTATATATTTTGTTTTTTTGCTCGTTAATTTCATTCAAATATTTTTTTGTTTTCGATGATCTTTACCGATTTTGCTTTTAAACTTGTTTTGCCAACACCCCACCCCCCCACAACTTTAGCACCCGGCATTATCAAAGCATTTAATGGAATGTTCGGTACAATTTGAAACAACTGATCGCTTGTCTGTCTATACGTCTTTCTGTCTTTTGGTCGATCGATCTATCGATCGGTCTGTCCGTTTTTGCAGAGTCTTCTTCTACTTCATGGTTGTATGTATTTATATATATGTACATAGTATATGCATACATATATACATAGTATATGCATATATTTATTTGCCTTTTTTATTTTTTATTTACTATTTGGCCGAAATTTAAATTGTATCTGTTTTTTTTTTTTTGTTTTTAATTCTTCACACATTGTTTAAAAAAAATTAAACGGCTCTATCAGTTTATCGGAAAGTTTGTAACGCACTAAAAAAAAAAAAAAAATATTATCAAATCTTATAAAGCCGGTTCGGTTCGGTCCAATCAACTCACCTCGGCAGCAAGGAAGCTATAACTCAACGATAAACTAAAAAGCGAAAATTTGCAATATTTTGGAAAGTTCAGATTTTAGAAGACATCCAAAGTAAAATTGCAATATTTTTTTCATTGCACTATGGGCGTATTTTTCGGTTTTCATGGCAGTATAGTTCCATGGAGTATAACTAGTGTTATGCACGCATTTGCAAGCAACTAAAAACGGCAAATTATATATTAAAGCGTCAAGAACATAATAATATTAATCTTTTTTGCTCAAATTTGCTCGAATTCAAATAATTCACAGTCAAAGTGACATTCAAGTTTTATAAAGAGAATGGCTTGAAGAACGTTTGGATAGTATAATTGATGAGGAGAGTTCTACCACAATAGCACCAAACAGAGGCTGCAACGCGAGGTACGCGAGGTATTATTTACAACAAAAAAAAAAAAAAAACACTTCATCGGATAAGTAATTATACCATTTAACATATTCCGCAACTGTCTCTTTCTAATTTAATAACAAATTTTGTTGATTATGCATGTTTTGGTGAATTTATATAATTTCAACTCATAAATGTCAATTTTTTCTGCTTCTGGAGCTGAGCAAAACATGCTTGAAAAAGTTATTAGACCTTTCCGAGTTGTGTGCAATACTCGTATACGAGAACATTTCAAAAACCATGTTCAAAAGACGATAGATTTTGAACTTCGGAACTGCAGAAACTCCGTTGAAATTATTTACTTTATAAGCGATGAGTGTGGAACAAAGTTTCGAATTTTCGTTGATCATGCTCTAACGTACGCGCATAATTCAGTTAGAAATATGCTACAAGTGCAAAATGTGCACAGAAACCTATTTTAAATAATAGTTCGAATTTTTTTTTTTTTTTTTTTATAAATAAAAGGCTAAGTATACAAATTAATTTTGGTTTATGCTGCTGCTCCTGTGTTTCTTAATGTCTTTTGTTGTTTTGTGCTTTGTTTTATTTTGTACGAAGGAAGGAAGCGAGCAAGGTTGAATGTATAATGTGTGTGTGTGTGTGTTTGTTTGTATTGTATGTATGTGTGTGTGTGTATATCGAAAAATATCCTACTCTACAGCAAATTTGTTGCTGTTGCCAAGACGCCGCTTCGCGCACTTCTAAGCAAAAATCTTTTACTAAAAAAAAAAAAAAAAAAAGAATTTGGTTTCTTCCGAAGCAGTCTAAAAGCAAGCAAAGCAAAATGAGTAAAAAAAAAAAATATATATAAAATAAAATAAAACCAAAAAGGGTGTGATCAAGTTTCTATGCGGGGTCTCTAATCGGGGTCTCGCTCTCGCTCGTTGCCAGAATTTGAAGCTTAGACAATGCTGTGAACGTTCTAAACTAGTTTCACCAAAAAAAATGCAAATAAAAAAAAAAAAATAAAATATTTTTTTAATAAAAAAATAAAAAATAAAGCAAGCAGCAACCTTCTGCTCACATTTCCGTGGAACCCTTTTAGCTGTTTCTGCTGCTGCTGCTGCTACAGCGCGCTCCACTACATACCGCCACTTTCAAGCGTAATGCTGCTACTTTGATCTTCTACTTCTTCATTTTTTTTTTTTTTTTTATTATGTACAATTTTTATAGCAAAGATATACTTTTGAGATAATTTTTTTATACACACACACACACACATTATAATGCACTTGGCTTAAAATCATAGAAGCACATCAGAGCAGAGTACGAGTGTAAACGAGAGCGCACAAACAATTGAAGCAAAGCGCCAGAGGCATGATCTAGCGTATCCTTGATCCTTTGCAGCAACAAATCTATTGTCGCTTAGATTTAGACAAATTTAACAGCAGCAACCCTTCTTCTTTATTAGTTTTTTTTTTTTTATTTAATTTCGAAAAAATGCTTCAAGAACGTTTGTATCTTTTTTTTTGTATCTTTTTATTTATTTATTATTTTTTTTTTTTTTTGGTACTTTTGGTATCTATCTTTTTTTTTTTTTTTTTGAAAGCTACTTTTGTTAGCTACTTTTGTAGCGGTTTTTCTAAACCCTTTTTTTTTTAAATTTTTTTTTTTGATTTTTAAGCTTGTATCTATCTATTTATGTATCTATTTATTTATCTATCTATTTATGTTATCTATTTATGTATCTATCTATTTATGTATCTATCTATTTATGTATCTATCTATTTATGTATCTATCTATTTATGTATCTATCTATTTATGTATCTATCTATTTATGTATCTATCTATTTAGTATCTATCTATTTTATCTATTTATGTATCTATCTATTTATTTATGTATCTATCTATTTATGTATCTATCTATTTATGTATCTATCTATCTATTTATGTATCTATCTATTTATGTATCTATCTATTTATGTATCTATCTATTTATGTATCTATCTATTTATGTATCTATCTATTTATGTATCTATCTATTTATGTTTATCTATCTATTTATGTATCTATCTATTTATGTATCTATCTATTTATGTATCTATCTATTTGTATCTATCTATTTATGTATCTATCTATTTATCTATCTATCTATTTATGTATCTATCTATTTATTTATGTATCTATCTATTTATGTATCTATCTATTTAAGTATCTATCTATTTATGTATCTATCTATTTATGTATCTATCTATTTATGTATCTATCTATTTATGTATCTATCTATTTATGTATCTATCTATTTATGTATCTATCTATTTATGTATCTATCTATTTATGTATCTATCTATTTATGTATCTATCTATTTATGTATCTATCTATTTATGTATCTATCTATTTATGTATCTATCTATTTATGTATCTATCTATTTATGTATCTATCTATTTATGTATCTATCTATTTATGTATCTATCTATTTATGTATCTATCTATTTATGTATCTATCTATTTATGTATCTATCTATTTATGTATCTATCTATTTATGTATCTATCTATTTATGTATCTATCTATTTATGTATCTATCTATTTATGTATCTATCTATTTATGTATCTATCTATTTATGTATCTATCTATTTATGTATCTATCTATTTATGTATCTATCTATTTATGTATCTATCTATTTATGTATCTATCTATTTATGTATCTATCTATTTATGTTATCTATTTATGTATCTATCTATTTATGTATCTATCTATTTATGTATCTATCTATTTATGTATCTATCTATTTTATGTATCTATCTATTTATGTATCTATCTATTTATGTATCTATTTTTTAATTTAATTTATATTTAGAATTTTTATTCTTGTTTCTTTTTTTTTTTTTTTTTTGTTGTATTTTTAATGTAAATTAGATTTGACAACTTGCATACTTGAGCTATTTGAGATATTTATGTTGTTGTGAAGCAGCAATGTCAGCTACTGATTGCCAATGTTTTTTTTTTGTGGCATTTTGTAGTTTAACGTGCGAACTTATATTTGAGATGTTAACACTAGATAGACGGATACAACAAATACCGTATGAATTTATCTAAAAATATATCTTAAATTAGTATGCTCTTTTTTTTTTTTTTTTTTTCAGTTTTATCAAATCAAATTATTACAAGCCTAAATTAGGCTTGGCTTATATAGTACATAGCTGTCAGCCCAATAAGTATCTATAGATCCATTCATTTCAATTAAAAGGTGTTCGAGCATTTTAAACAGTTTCGACGCTGACTTTAGTTGCAGAAATAGATCGTGCGTAAGAAATTTATAAAGCTGCTGCTGCTGCTGCTGTAGGTCAGTTAGGGTCAGGTCAGTTAGTTAATTGTATATAAAAATATTGTATATGTATCTTGTATTCATATTAGATACATAATTAGTAAGATATTTGCAAGCGAGAAAGCTATCAAGTGAAAAATAAAGCAAGAAGTCGCATGCATGTAGTGGTACGAGTATGTATAACGCTTTTAAAGATATACAATATCTTCTTGTACTAATCAAAAAAAAAAAAAAAAAAACCTTTAAAAAAAAAAATAAAATAATATATTCGAGAGTATGTTATATGACAAGAAGCGAGGAGGGTGTTGGACACAATGATGCTGAACATCGATAGCAGCAGAGGATAAAATGCAAGGATGTTGTTGACAAAACCCTCTCGAAGTATTTGTCACACGCAGCATGCGGCCTAAGCACGTTGATCATTAGACGAGAAAGAATTGCCGACGACAACGGCACACGACGACGACGATCAAGAATTTGTACAAAAAAAACTCAAAAAAAAAAAAAAAGAATGCGGCACGCATTAGAAGCAAAAATGCAAAAAAAAAAAAAAAAAGAGACTGACAGACGGAGTGACTGAGTGAGTGAGTGAATGAGTAAATGAGGTGTACATACTTTATGGTATATGTGTGTGCATTCAGTATACCCAAAACGTTTGGCAAACCTCTACTGGCTTTAAATATACATAAATATGTAGTTTTTTTTTTTTTTTTTTTTTTGTCTACCTAAAATACAACCTTACTCACTCCTCTTCTTGCGTCAAAAAAACTAAGTGACTGCCTGATGAATGTGGTGTCTTGCTGCCTTGTCTGACTGCTTTTTTCCTCCCGCTCGCTAGTGAAAAGTGGAAAAATTTTGTGTGCAAACCAAGATGAGATACATTTTGCTGTGACAGTATTTACTTATACCACTTCACTTCACTCTTCAGTGTTCTTGATTCAGAAAGGATGCGTATTTTTTTTTTTTTTTTTTTTTTTTTTAGAAGAAGGAAGGAAGGAAGCAAGTTAGCTACTATAGGATGTGTGTGTGTGTATGTGATAAAAAAAAAAAAAAAAAAAAGAGTAGAGAGGCCAATGGTCGAACTAAACTAAACTGTGTGATCATTTGTATGATGGTCATTCATTGTGATATGCCCAATTTATCACAGGAAATTAGCTGCTATTTAGCAATGTTGTGTGTTGTGCCAGGATGTGTGTGTGTCTGTGTGTGTGTGCTTTGCTGCTGTGTGCATATATTTGGCGTGATAATTTGTACAATTGTGGGTTCTATTACTCAATTTTCTTACATAGCTTTGGTATAATCGAAGCTTTATATCAGGGGACTCCCATTTTTTCGAACTAATAATAAAAATTTAATAAATTTAATAAAAATTACATACAATATAGTAAATTTAAAAGAGTTTAATTTGAATGAAAAAAAAAATTTGAAAATTTTGAACAAAAAATATTAAAAAGTATTTTTCAAATAATTTTTTTTTGGCAATTTGCTCATTTTTTTTAGGTTTTTTAATATTCAAAAATTTTTTTAAATAATTTTACGCTTAAAACTAACTCATCTACGACTATAATTGTTAGAAAAAAAAAAAAGGTCCCAGTCTTTTATTAAAAAAAAATCAAGAGCGGAGTTTGAGAGTTCAGTTTACAACGTTGTAACTTAGCTAAAAAATATTTAAAAAAAAAATGATCCTGATAGCTTAGCGCATTGAAAGTGTTTGGGTGTGTATTTCAAGCATATCGCTTATTTTACAAGAATGCTCCATTCTTAGTTTTGTATTCTGTGAAATCAAAACGTTTTTAATTTTGTGAAAGTAAAAACCGTAACAGTTGTGTTACTAGAAATTTATTTAAAGCTTCTTCAGTTTATTTTTACGCGATTTTTTTTTGTTTCACTTGTTTATGTTTGTGTAAATTAGTAATAAACTAAATGTTTAAACTACTTTAAGGCATGATAATTATAGTGATGATAATGATAATGATGTTCATGATGTTGTTGATGATGATATGTAGCATAGATATACGAAACGATTCTTTATTTTACATATTGAAACTATTTAAAAGAAGTTACGTTTTTTTTTTTTTTTTTTTTTTTAATAGATACTCGCACTATAAATAAGTATGTACATAATTACGCTAATTTGAAATTTATTTATGGCGCTGTTGTTGTTTCGAATTTTTATATTGCTTAATTAATAAAATATGTTAAGTATTTACATACCTTGAGGTGCCAGCACCTTCCAATTGTTGACGATCTAATGGCGGATCAAAGATCTGTTCGCGATCCTCTTTTGATAATTCCAAATCGGCAAATTGATCAAGTTCGGAAGCCATTTTTTTTTTTTTTTGTAGTTTTAGTTTTGTTGTTGTAATTGAAGTTTGTGCTACTTTAGATTTATTTATTTATTTTAATATTTTTTTTTGTGTTTTTATTTAAATTTTTGTTTTTACCAATTTTTTTTTCCAAACACTTTTTTAAATTTGTTATAATTTTTTTTTTTTTTTTATATTTAGCGTTTTTTTTTTTTTGTTTTATTTGTTTCCAATTTAATTATCAGCAAATTTTTAACTTAAATTTTTTTTTATTTAATATTAAACTTTTTACAATGCAAAATTTATTTGTTTTTATATATTTTTTTTTATGGTTTTAAGCTGATTTTGGAATGTTTTGTTAGTTTTAGTTTTAATTTTTTTTTTTTATTTTCTTAAAAACATATAAAAAAGCTTGCAAAAATTTGTTTTTGTAATTTATTTATTTTGTATTTTGTGTTTTTTTTTCAAAATTATTTAAAAATTTTCTGTCTTTTGATAATTTATTTTTTATGTATTTTATTATTATTATTCTTTTTTTTTTTTTTTCAATTTAAATTTTAAATTTTGTTTTATTTTAGTTTTGTAGTCCGATTAAAAAAAAAAAAAAAAAAGGTTTTTAGAATTGTCAATTTTGTCAAAAATAGGAAAACAAATCTGAAAAGAATAAAGAGAAAATTTTGTAAAATATATTTATAAAAAAAAATTGAAAAATTTTTATATTATATAATTTATATATTTTTATATATATTTTATTAGAAAACAAACGCAGTGTAATAATTTAAATATTTAAATTTTTAATTTGTTTTTTTTTTTTTGTTCAATGCATTTTGTCTTAAATATTAAAATTAAATTAAGTTATTTTTTTTTTTTTATTTTAATTAATAATTATAAAAAAACAAAAAAAAAAATCCACAAATTCTTTTATTATAATTTACAAAAAAACAGTTCATACTCTCTCTTTTGCTCTTTGCATTAGATTCGATACTTAATTTTTGTGAGAGACTGAACTGATTAACCCAAAACATAACTGCATACACACATACATGCACGCATATGCATACGCTTTTATGTTGTTGTTGTTGTTGTTTTGTCGTGCGGGCGTGCTTAAATAAAAGGAGTACGATCAATGTGCGATCAGTTCAATTCTTGTGTGTGTGTGTGTACATGTGAGGAAATGAATACTCAGCAAAGGAGCAAACTAACAAATAAGAAAGCTTGCACATTTTTTTTTTTTTTTTTTTTTTTTTGGTTGTTTGTTTCTTTGGTGGAAGCAGAGCGCAAGTTAAATAGTATAGAACAAGTGTTTGTGAGAATTGAATTAAAATGTAGTGGGAGAGAGAAAGAAAAAAGGAAGAGAGATAGACAGACAGTCAGAGAGAGGGAGAGCGCTTATTAATAAGTGCGAAATCAAATAGAAACAGCACAAACTTTTTTTGTTGTTTTTTTTTTTTTTTGAATTTAAAAATTTTAAATTTGCAAATTATTTATTTTTAAATTTTAATATTTTCTAATTGTTTAGAAAATATAAAGTTTATAATAACTAACTAACCGAATAACCGGCTTTTCGGCTACTCTCTACGGCTTGTATACTTTTCGTATTTGCAGTGTTTTATGCAATTTGTGTTTTTTTTTGTACTTTTTGTACCAAAAAGCACTAAAAATACCGTTTTTTTTTTCTTCTTCAAACCGCAATATATTGTGTGATGGCTTGTTTGTGTGTGCTAGTATAAAAACATACAAAAAAGCATTGTTTTAGTGTTCTATAATTATACTTGGATTTGTTGTCTTTCAAATGAAAACACTTTGGTACACATCGTTTAAATAATTTCAACGTGCATTGCGGACATAGAAACATTTTAATAAAAATGTAGTACAAAATGTTTCCATTTTGTACAAAATATTGCGCAGCTTAATGCTTTATTTATGCTGCCTGCCGGCTTTAGTGTGTAGCGTGTTTTTAGGTCGTATTCGTTTTTTTGGTTTGTTTGTTTGATTGTTTGGTTCGTTCTCTTTTTATTTTATATCATGCTTACTTTTTGTTAGTATTTTTTTTTTATTTTTTTTTATTGTTGTTTTTTTTTTTTCCTTATGTACATAAATTATTATTATTATTGTTGTTGTTGTTGCTCGCTTTTTTTCTTCTTCTTCTTCTACTGCTAAATGTTATTATTTTTGTTGTTGTTGTTTTTACTTTAAAGTAATATTTTTTGAAGATGATGTCAGTGTGTATCGTTATTTTATTTATTTGGTAAATTTGTTACTTTTTTAACGTAAAAAAAAAAATGTTTAATAAATAAAATATTACAAATGGTAAACGCAAAAAAAAAAAAAAAAAATAATTTTTTTAAATTATTTTTGGACACTTTTAAACATAAAAAAAAATATATGTATATATATTTAATTAAATTTAAAAAAAAATGCGCCTTTTTTACAACACGTGTATCAAAAAAAAAAAAAATAAAAAAATCTTAAATTAAATAAAAAAAAAATAATAAATGAAGTTGAGTTCAAAAAATATAACTTTTGCTTTATGCGCGCACTTTTCTATATATTTTTTTTTTTATAATATTTTTATTTTAATATTAATATTTATTTTCTTAGTTTTGTAAAGTTTGTGAACTTCTCTTTATTTTTTGCGACGGCACAAAAAACACACACACACAAACACACAAAGTTCGTCAAAAAAAAAAAAAAAAAAAAAAAAAACTACTACTAAGTCACACATACACACTCACACATACATACATACGTGCACGTCAATTGTTCATAACAAAAGCAGCAACAAAAAAACAAATTTATTAACATAAAAAAAAAATATTTATTTCTTTATTTTCGACAATTTAAAAAAAAAAACATAACTATTTTTTTTTTATTTATTTATTTTTTTTTTTTTTTAATTTACGCGCGCATTTCTAAAATTATTGTCAAATATTGAAAGCATAAATGTATAAAATTAAAATATTTTTATATTTATAAGTGTATATTTTTATGCTTATTATTAAATTATTTCATTATATTTTATTATTATTTAATATAACTTTTTGCTGTATTTTTTATTTTTTGCTTTTTACCGCACTTAAAATATTTTTGTAAAAGTGAAAATATTGAACGATGCTTACGGTTAGGAACGATTTCAGACACTGGCTGAATTTGACTGATTAACGAAAACTAAAAACTGAGCAAAAAAAAATTGAAATTGAATGGACTGAAACTGACTGAACTGAACTGAATCGAACTTAACTGAACTGAACTGCCTAAACTGAATGAGTGAATGACGACGAGACGAACGCGACGACGTTGACGACGACGACGACGACGATTGCAAAGTTGTAGCGTATCGTATTGTATCAGCCAAAAGCGAACGCGAGGCGACGCAACGCGGTGGCAAACGAATTAACTACTCAGCGCTGCGCTGCTCTGCGCTGCTACGCGATACAATTTTGAACTTGAAAGTTGACGTTGACGTCGCTGCTGCCAAAAATAAAAAAAAAATTCATTCGTGTTCTTTTGTTTTTTTTTTTTTTTGCTTTTGGCTAAAGAGAGCACAAATGAACAAAGACAAAGAATGTACAAAACTAAAAACAACAACAGCAACAACGAAAAGTTGCCGAAATATCTGCAACCGAAAAACCGAAGATGTTACGTTTTTTTTTTCTTTCAATAAAACGAAACGATGTTTGCTAAAGAGAGACAAAACAGTGTTGAGAGAATATAAGAGCGCCAAAAAAAAAAAAGAAAAAAGTTCATTAAAAAAATGCGCCGAAATTAATAAATAAAATAAACAAAAAAAAAAAAAAAAACACGTATACGCAGAAATTCCAATAAACTATAAAGCACTCATTCACACACACACACACATACATACATACAAATGCATAGTTAAGCTCAATATATGTATGTGTGTCATTCAGTTGTTTTTGTTGTTGTTGTTTGTAAAAACGAAAATACCATTTGGCAGCAAGTGTAAGTGAAAAAAAGAGACAACAAAAAATAAAATTATGAGTTAACTAAAAATTGAGTCAATACATACACACATGCATACATATGTACGTATGTGTGTATGTATGCGCAACATTTAAAGAATTTATGATTTATATTATTTTAAAAATACCCTACAAATTTTCTATACTATTGCATATTTTTAAAATATTTGTTTTGTTTTTTTTTTTTGATTAGGTTAGATAGGCTGACCCCATTGTGGTGGGGGAATCACACATACTCCAATTTGTTCCTTAGTGATGCCCATTAGCAGATTTTAGTATTTCTAGAAGCTGATTGCATCTTTCAGTGATGCCATCCAGGGTGAGCCAAGGTGTTGCAGTATTATTTCGGCGATAGCTGGGCACTCGGAAAGTAAGTGCACCAGGGACTCTAGGCTACCCTGCTTCTTGAATTTTCTGCAACTGTTCTCATTCCTAGTCTTTTAGCATGAGTAGCCGCTAGACAATGATCAGTTACAGTTACAGTAGTCTCTTCTGTGGACCGCATTATTTTGGATACTCTGCATTCGAAACTGTTCCGCCACTTTTTTTCAAATTCATTCGAGACAATTTCATTCAGACTGCAGAATAGTGTCTGCAGTTCGATTGATAGATGTAAAGTTTCCCTAATTTTTGATAAATAATAATGGGTCAAATACACCAAAGCTAGTTTAAACAAACACCCTATATGTAGTATGTAGGTTTCCGACAAACTGGTCCCTATATAGTATATATATTCTTAATCATACTATGCCCGCCTGTCTGTCTGTCTGTCTGTCCGAGACTTAGCCGCGCCTGCACTTCCCTAAATCCGGCCCTGCCAAGTCTACAGCTCTAGTTTTTGAACGTTCATCTCCAAGTAATTTTTTATTTATTTCATTCAGTTTATGAATTTTTATTTAATAAATTAAACTAAAATAAATAAACTTCCTTTCGAGTTGCAGGCCACTGCACTGCAACTTAGCCCAAAACAGCACATTTCAATTAAAAATTCGTTCGTCCTGTTTTGATTGACCAAATTAGGTGCATAAACTTTGCAATATAAAAACAATAAAAAAATTTATTTTTTTTTTTTTTTGCATAATTTTTGCAATAAATTTTATGACAAACATTAATTCACATTTAATAGGATTTTTCTATTTTCCTGCAAATTAGGTACTTAAATTTGCAAATATTTTTACAAAAAATATATTAAAAAATAATCAAATTAAAAAAAAAAATAATAAAAAAGATTCTAATCCAAAAAAAAAAAAAAAAATAGCGCTACTTCTCTCACTCACTAACTCATTCACACACTCACTCACAGATAACAAAAAAAAAAAAAATTAGATTAGCATAGAAATGGCCGCCAATCATTTTGCACTCAAATTGAGCACGAAAAAAAAAAGCTCGAACAAAGCTATAACGGCAAACGATCACATAAACGATCGCATTCGCGCATCGTGAGTATTATTGGCGAGCAAGGATATGAAATGCAAAAAATACTCAAATTGTGCGAAAGAGAGTGAAAGGAGAAGTTCTAAAACGCAAACGAACGTTAACGTCGGCAGCAATTTTGGCAAGTTTTGCAGCGCTGCTACGGCAGCTGTTGTTGTTGTTGTTATCCTTCGCATTAAATAAATTTGTTTGAACACAAACACACACACAAACAATCATATGTATATATGTATGTATGTATGTGTGCATTTGATTGAGAAATAAAATGAACAATAAAAAGAAAAGTTAAATTGAATAAAAAATTAAGCTGTGCAAGCAATCAAATTAGCCCTTCGCTGTAAAGTTTTGGTACAATTCTTACCATTTGAAAGCGCGCATAGATTACATAGATTGGCTTAGTTACCTTCTTCATTCAAGACTATAAAATTATTAAAAAATATTGTAAAGCGCACTACAAGATACTTAAAAAAAAAAATAGATAATTTTTAATGCTTTAATCTGTTTAATGTAAATTAAAAGTAATTACAAATAAAAGCTTCGTTTGCTTCAATGTTGCAACAAGTTGGCAAAAAAAAAAAAATTTAAATAAACAAGTGTGAAGGGTATTTACATTTTGTCAGAAAGTTTGTAACGCATTAAACGAGACATTGTATAAACGTTATAAAGTATATATAAACTTGATCAGCTCGACAAAACGAATCGATCTAGCTAGGTCCGTATGTCTGTCCGTCCGTTCGTCTTCACCCCATTATTTAAAATTTTTGGTTGTATCGAACTATTGACTCAAAGCCATAACTTCTCCAAATCTTTACCAAAGCCACTGATGATCGAACATAAACTAAACCCGGATGTGCCGAGTATTCAAGCTTCGGTTTCGCCGAAGTTAACGTTTTTCCTTGTTTTTTTTTTTTTTTTTTGTGGCTATGGAAAAATTTTAATTGAAGCAGCTTTTCATTCCTTTCCGAATCAAAACGAAAACAAGGAAAAACATTTACAATTCGATAGGACCGAAGCTCCAATACCTGTCACACAAGACTTCATCAGTGTCGTAGAGATAATTTCGTAAAGGTTATGTGTAAGAGGGTCCATGATCATTAGAAGCAGAAATAATAATTTTTTTTTTTTTCATACAAAAACTCGAAAATGGGCGGTAAATATGTGTGGTAGCTATACCTAAAAAATGGGCGTGGCACTTTTATATTAAAACTTTAAACTGCTCAGGGCTGAGAAAAGATTATGTTTTGAATTTTAAGTCAATATCTTCAAAACTAAGCGAGTGAAACGCATAAATACACGGGACAGACGGACATGGCTAGAAGAATATATTGTATATACTTTATAGTGTCTACGATGTCTCCTTTAAAGCGTTACAAACTTTATGAGAAACTGATAATACCCGTTTACATTATGTGTGAAAAGCCTAAATGCATACATTTTATATGAAAAAACTATATGTATTATCCTTTTTTGTGTAAAAGATATCAAAGATCGATGATCTGATATATTTTACATTTTCTAAGGCTGCTTAGATATTATCTATACAAAACAAAGGCTTGTCCCCAGAGTCAGAGTTTAGACTTTGCCTTGACTAAGGATACTCTACTACTCGACTAAGGATACCTTACTGCTTAACAAAGAAGAGGAGAGGATTCTCGGTATATTAACCTAACCATTTTAACATCAGGCTTTACTACTATAGAATCCAATGGGGTCGCAGTACAAGAGATGGAGAACTATCGATAGTTTTAAATCTATCGATAGTCTACGTTTAATATTCTAGTCTAAGTAAATTATATATATGGATGGGTCTATCGTAGACTATTGATCGATTTAAAATATCGATAGCATCGACTTTCGATAGTTCTCCAACTCTACGCAGTACTCTTTAATCATCAGTTTCGGAGCGCCTACCATGTCCATATCATACTCTTTGCTCACGTTAGGAACGTGTGGTAATTTTCTTGAGTCGATACAAATTACAACATTGTAAAATCGTTACAAGACTTCCACAACAATAGATCACTATTTTTACTTAAAAATTCCGAAGTTAATGCTACATGAAAGGAATAGAAAATATTGTAGATGCTTTAAAGTATGTAAATGTACGAAACGGTTTAGTATTAAAGATATTGAACTGAAATTTAATAATTACACAGGGCAACATGGTTTTTTATGTTCGTATGGACTGGTAATCCTGTATTTTTGTGCGCTAAATCGAATCGGTGTCCAAGTGCTCATCTGTCGTTTTCGAACAAAAAATTAAAGCAAAATCGGTTTGGTCTTTAATCCTTAAAAGTTGAACTAAAAATGAACCCCTTTATGGTCCAGAGTTTTTGATTGAATTTTCCAATATGTTGCGCTGAAATCGATTCTCAAAATCAAACTCAGTAGTTTATAAGTAGTACTGACTGAAATTCTTTTTTTTTTTTTTTTTAAGGACTCATAAACTCATTAAGACAAGCTATGGTCTTTTCCAGAAAGCAGACAGACAGACAGACATGGCTAGATCGATACGTCTCGTCGAGCATATATTGTCTCCGATGACTTCTTTAATGCGTTACAAACTTTCAGATATACTGAGTATAGTATACCCTTCGCATTATGTGTGGCGAGTATAAAAACACTCGTTTAAGATTTGCTGAGCTGCCACTTATTTTCAAATAGCTGACTTACAAACTTATTCCTTAAGGAAAGCAGCTTTTTAAATTTTATTTGAATTTTTATTACTCAAAACAAAAAAAAAAAAAAAATATTGAAGCTAAACTTTTCGTTGACCTAAACCCATACCCATACGATGCCATGCCATGCCATGCCGCAGATGTTGTTACCCAATAACGATGGCCTAAAACGACCTTGCATCCGAAGAGTTATCATAAATTCAGTGTGTTTGTGTGTGTGTGTTTCTATGCATGCAATATTGCAATTTTCATATGTATATGTATCATCCACACACATACATGCAAAAGAAGAAATAAAGAAAGGGTGCATTTTAGTGATAAGAAGAACGACGCATGTCCTCATCGTATTGTACAGCAAATCAAAACTCGTCAAAATTGCACACTGCACTCCATTGCAAGCAGTTTTTTTTTTTTTTTTTTGCTGGCTGCGTTTCTCTTTGTGTGTATATGTGTGTATGTGTGTATTCTTTATGCAAAATATACACAAGAAAATGGCGTCGATTGCAACGAGCAGCGTGAGCAATATGACCAACGATAGGCTGTTGTAAAGCCTATTGTGGGGGTTGATGCGTTCTACATGTACCTTACACACACACACACACACAAACACATGTACGTAATAATAATATGTATAAAAGAAAGAGAGAGAGGGAGGGAGAGTGAGAGTGGGTGATGTGTTGTGCTGTCTGTTGTGAGACTAAAATGAATTTTAAGTGTTTGTTTGTGTTAAATATGCAGCATAGTAACGTCGACAACAACTAAACAACAACAACAACAAAATCAGCAACAAATAAGCTTGTGGCTTTTTGCGCAGTAAAGTATGCAATAAAAATTTAAACGAATTGCATAAAGCCATAAAAAGCAAAATGTAAAACTGCATAACGGTTTCTCTTCTTTTTTTGTTCACTTTCTCTTTTACTCTTACTCAATGTGAATTTAAATATGTATGTGTTTTATGTGTGTGTGTCTAATGGCGTTCTAATTTATAATTATACTCAGGAGTGTCACACAAAATCTCTCTCGGTTGTTCTCAAATCTCTTACAAAATTTAATGCAATAAATAATACAATTCACAATTAGTTTAAACTTTATTTACAAAAAAAAAAAAAAATAATAATGATTGAACTAATTGTGAATTATATACAATATTTTATTGAACTTTAGAGAAAATTTGAAATTAAACGAAAGCGATATAGTCGGATTATTAATTTTTATTAAGAAATTTCTTTGTAAATCAAATAAATCATTTTGAACAAATAAAACAAAAAAAATATTCTTGAAATTACTTAAAAAAAAAACACCTATCTTAAGAAATACCAAACTATAATACTGTAGACAGACTTGTATGATAATTAGAAAATAAATTATAAAACGCGTTTTTAAAAAAGAATGCAAGAAGAATCTAAATAGACAATTGAAGGGTTGAAGATACACATAAATATTGCAAAAAAAAAAAACAAAAAAATACAAAACCGAATCTAATTGAAAGCAATTCTGCACAAACAGGACATGTCAACTCAATACAAGAAAAACAATAAGAATAGAACTAAATTAGAACGAGCTAAACTGAACGAATAGTTAATAGAAGACGATGAAATATAAAAAGAATGAAAGAAGAAAAAAAAAAACATTAACTTTGTGGAATCGAAGCTTAGATACGCGTCACAGGAATCTTTGAATAGTTTACTTATGAAAATCGCTGGCTTAAATAGAACTTCGAGATGGGATGAGATGGAAGTGGGTCAATGGTCTGATACAGCCCAAGTTAAGATATCAAATTTTAAGCAATAATAACGAAATACTATCAGAAACTGAGCGGTAAGTTTGTATAGGATTATATGCTATAGTGGCCCGATCTGTATTATAACGGTGGTGTGTACAAAGGATGATATATGTAAGATATGTTTTTAACTAATTTGAAGAACTAGCGGATACCCGGCGTTTGCTACTATGTTGTAGGGTCTTTTCCGTTTTTTTGTTTGTTTTTTTTTTTGATTGCAGCGCAACATACTAAAAAATACCACTTTTTTTGATTGCAGCTTGCCCAAAAAATTTTAGGGCACGCAGCTAACACCTGTTTTTTTTTGTATTTGTTTTAGATTGCAGCGAGTCTACAATATATTGGGGCAAGTAAAATAAAAACTTAAAAAAAGTAAAACATTTTTGTATTGGAAAATTTAAAAAATCGACTTTTTGAATGAAACGAATGTGTCTAATGCATTGATTTAGTTGAGTTTTATTTTACGAAACCGATTTGGAACTAATCGGTTGAATGGTTTCAACGTGCATAGCGGACATAGAAATATTTTTACTATTTTTTTAATAAAAAAAAATTAATTTGTTTGTTGGCTATAGCTAAAAATAAGCGTGGTACCTTGTTTTTGACATTGAATATTATAAGAAGTGTTTTTAGCCAATTTGGGTTGGATGACTTTCATAAATAACAACCATTTTTATACAAAAAGAATTGTAAAAAAAAAACCCGGGTGTGGTGGCATTTTAATTTTCGAACTTGATTACGTCGTTGGCGAAAAAGAAGGCCAGTCACACACACAGACATCTACAACAAATTTTATTATTTTACAACAATAAACCCTTCGTCTTACACTGCGTATGAGTTACGCCATTTTTAAGTTTCCATTCTGTCCAGTCTATTCTAAGGAATGTCCGTTCGCTGAGGAAGCTTTCAAAATAAAGACGTTCCGGATGTAGCATCTTGATAGAAATTCTATCAAATTTTTCAAAAGTCAATATCAAATGATGTGAATGAATTTCTTTTCTTTTTTCTTTTTGATTTTTCAAAGTACAAAACTTCCGCGTCTGCTGAATTTTTTTTATTTTCTATTTTTCGAAATATAAAAAAAAAAAAAATGTGTACGGTGAGTTAAAGAACAGATAGGAGGAGATCTCAACAAAAAAGGCAGCAGAGCATCTTAAAGGGCAGCGTGTGAAGTTAGCACAATTTTTAGAAAATCAGGAAATGTTAACTTTCGGGTGACAAAGTGGTGAGGTGTGGTCTGGTGTGGTGTGGTGAGATGCACTTTTATAAAACTTTAAATAAATTTAAAATATTTTACGTGTTGCATTCATGAATAGCAAACAGAAACACAGAGACAGATAAACAAAGAGAGAGTGAGAGAGAGAGAGAGAGATAAAAGGCGAAATATAAGATATACAAAAACTTCTGAAGAACAATTTTTGTCAATAGCAAATTAAGTTAATTATTTAACTTAATTAACTATCAGTTAGCTCGACAAGAGGCAACAAATCGTTCTAGCGTATTTCATAATACATACATAGTTCCTTAAGATATTCATACACTCTGAACACCAAATAGAAATACATATTTGAATGCAAATTACCCATTTTTTCTTTTTGTATATAGAAATTTTAATGTTTGTTGCATTCTTTTACTTTTATTTTTACCTGGGTTCAACTGTTTTGAAAAGATTCCAAATAACATAACACACCACACTTCATATGAACTTCACCACTCTGCTGTTGTGTCAAAAGTTGCCAAAAAAAAAATAAAATTAAATTAAACTTTTTATAAAAATAAAAATTTTTCATTTCTTTTTCATGAACTATTTCAAACTTACTCGATTTCAAAATTTTTAAATTAAACACAAAAAAGTCAAGTTAGCACGACTTTGATATACGCTGTCTGAACTTACCCAATCGATAAAATATACAACATTGTATTTACATATATAAAGTTGTGTTGTGTATGTGTGGGTGGCTTAGGGAAAGATCTGTGTTGTGTGTGAGAGTTCAAAAATTCAAATACATACAAAATATTATGAAATATATATACCGTATATATAAAATCAAATTCCAGAAATAGTCACAGATATTAAAAAAAAATACCAGTTTCAAAAATACCAAGACTTTAAAATACTTGTTCCCCAAAATCCCTTGACAGAAAACTTATTAGGAAAGGAGCAAATTTTTATTTTCAGTTGAACTTTCAGAGACCATGTACCCTTAAGTTAAATCTTATCTTGGTACCATATTTTATTGTATTGGTTTATCATATAAAAACTCAAAAAAAAAAATGGATTAAATTTATATGGGATCAATATCTAAAAAATCTCTTGGTTCTACTCATCTTCGTATATTTCATTGAGACTATCATAGGCATAATTTATACTAAATTAAGAGTTTCTAGAATAGAAAACAAAGAAGTTTTTATACAAAAACAAAAAAAAAAAAAAAACACCCAAAATGTTGGGGTACATTTGTATGCGGAGTACCCCTTAAAATGGAGCTAGAAAATAAACTGCTTGTACGTGACTATTTGACGGCTTAGAAGTGTTTAAATTCTAAAAATATGGTGACTCTAGTCTCCGACAAAATTAGTTTCACACAGCCTGCAGACGGACAAACATACATACATATGTTAGCTAGACCACCTCTGCTTTCAATGCTTAATACATATATCATTTTACCCTTGTGGTACAGGCTATTAATTTATACAGAAATTGTGTATTAAGGATCAAAAAAAAGTATGGTTGCGTGGGCACTGGGAAAAGCTTTTTGGTGTCACAAAATATTTGCGTAGAACTATTTGGAAGAACCGAGCCAGGCCGGGTATTTCGGCTAGTTGTTTATATGTTATATTAGGCTTATAACTTTTTATGAAAGGTAATCAATACACGGTTCTGGAGAATCTTAACGTTTAAGTGTTCTATTGTTAAAAGTCTTCAAGAAAGACAATTTCAGACAGACCAACGAATCAATTCAGCTTTAATTGTTTTTCAGGAATATATGTACCCATTTAAACTACAGCTTTGGGTAGAAAATTCTTATGATTGCAATATTTGGGTTTTAGTAGAGAGGCAGTTAATTTTAAAGCTTGTAGAAGAACTCTAAATTATTATATTCAGTTGATTTAGTAAACCGAAAATACAACAAATAAATTACAATCCACAAAATATTTATACTATATGGCAACACTGTGATGAACCAAAACAAATGAAATAGTAAGAAAAAAACAAAAAAAATTTTTTTTGAAATTAATCAAAAAAAAATTATTTTAGCAATTCTTGGCCATTTTATTTTCGATCTTCTGAGCAGTTTCTTAAGAAGTAAACTATATAACTTTTTATAGATGTACGCCAAATAATATAATTTAAGACAAAGTTTTCTCTTTTTGTTTTTTCCAAACGTATTCCAAATAAAATAGAATACAATTTTAGGCATTTTTCTTTTGTTGTTCTACTTCGTTTGTTTTTTTTTTTTTTTTTTTTTGTTTTGTGGTCTTCTTTTACTTTGTTCTGTATTTTCTTTCTTACGCACAATTTTTTTTTTTTTTGTGCGTGTGCAAGCGAGAAGCAAATAAATGCTTACGACGCAGCAAAGAAATAAAATGAAAAAGATATAAAACGCTTAAAGCAAAGAAGACAAAAAAAAAAAAAAAAAAAAACTTACATACATACATACAGATATATATATTTATTTATACATATATATATATGTACATATGTATGTATGTATGTATGTATGTATATGCATATATTTATTTTAAAAAAGAAAATTAGGAAAATTGCCTTTTTATTGTAATTTTTCTTTTGTTTAAATGTTGGAAATTTTAATTTAATTGTATGTGTCATACATACATATATACAATGTACATGAATACATATGTATGTACATATGGATACATATTTATATGTGTGTATAGGTACAATGTATACATATATATATTTTTATATTTTAATTAATTACTTAATTTTATTTGCATGTATGTATGTGCATATATACATACATGCATATAGACATATATACATATATATTGATGTATGCATCAATGTACATATGTACATATGTATGTATGTATGTGTAATTGTATTTAACCTTTTGTTTAAATGGCGTCGGCTGCTGCTGTTGCTATTGGTTGTTGTTGTTGCTGTTGGCTTTTCCACAGTTTTTTGCTTCTGTTTAATTTTTTTTTTTGTTGTTGTTAAAACACTTTTTTTTTTTTGTTGTTATTTTTTTGCACTTTTTTGTTAAAAAAAAAATTTAATTCATATAGTTTTTCTCATTAAAAAAAAAAAATTATATATATATATATATTTTATTTATACATATACATACATACTATATATATATACACGCATACATATACATATATGCAGGGAACCAAAAAAATTTGCACGTTTTATGATTTACTTTAAATTTGCTTTACTTTCTTTTTTTAATCTTTTCAAAAGAATTTTACCGATTATATTTTTTTTTTTTTTTTTTTTTTTTTATTAAAAAATTTAATTTTTTTTTTTTTTTTGTTTTATTTCAGCACTGATGAGAGAACGCGTCGATTCCGAACGTTGGCGGCTATAACGACGACAAAACACGC
Organism: Leucophenga varia; assembly: GCA_018903435.1. NCBI lineage: Eukaryota > Metazoa > Arthropoda > Insecta > Diptera > Drosophilidae > Leucophenga > Leucophenga varia. Next base: position 410,248 of record JAEIFJ010001141.1, read on the forward strand.
ACGATGTAATATACGAATGAAAATGTAGGAAAACTCGAATATTGTTTTTCCGCAGCGACGCAGTTATTAACAGCAGCAGCAGCAGCTGCGTTGCGTTGCGCTGCGCTGACTTTTCTTTCCTCTCTCTCTCTCTATATATATTTGCTTGTCTTATTTCTTTCTCTCTCTCTGCTCTTTTCCGTGCCATTCCGTTCCATTCTAGCTCGTTCTCTCCTTTTTCTAAATTTTTTTTCATTGCTTTTGTTGTTTGGTTTGTCTTGCATAGAATTTTCATAGAATTTTTTTTTATTTTTTTTTTCACCACATTTGTTGTAAAATGAGCAAAAGCATTGAAAATGTTGAATGTGAATAAAGCAGAAGGAAAGAAACGAAACACAACATTTTGTTTTATTTATTATGATTTTTTTTTTGTTAAGTTAGCATTGACGCTATCCCGTAACTAAGGAAAGCCATGTACAGTGGGTTTTGGCACAAAAAAAATTTTTTTATTTTTTATGTCAATCACCGATTTCGCTTACATTGATGAGTGTGAATTAAATTAAAAAAAAAAAAGGGTTAATAACGAATGAAATATTATGGGGTGTGTCTTGGTTTTGCCCTGAAAAATTCCATTGGGGCGAGTACATTCATAAATAATTACTATTTAAAAAATAATAAAATGGAAATGACTGATCGAACTAACTAGTGTTGCCGAGTAAAGCTTAAGTTTAAAATTTAGCCCAATATCTTTATATCTTCATCGATTAACAAAAAGACGGACAGCGAACATGGCTAGATCGATTCGTCTCATTTTGCTGATCAAGAATATATATAATTAATTGGGCCGATGCATCATTCAATGCGAAACTTGTGATCAAGATTGTTCAACTTGGTAACGGGTATAAAAATGGTAATAAAAAAATATGACATGGGAATGACAGACAATTACAACCGTTTAGATTAATCGATTAATCAAGTGAACAATCGATTATTTTGTATAATTAATTGAAGGATTATTTAAGAACCAAAAATAGATTAATAACCAATCAATAATAAAGTAGTTGTTTGAGAAAAATAGTCTCGGCATGACAGAAACTTGTCAAAAGTGAGAGGAAAAAAAAAGGGGGGTAAGTTATTGAAACCAAGATCATCAAATTTGATAATTTCAAAAATATTGGAAAATATCTTTGAGAATCATGAATAATCATAATTCAAGCTCTTTTACAAAAATTTTAATTATATAAAAGCACAAAGTTTAAGCTCTTATTTAAAAAAAAAAAGTTGAAAATGTTTAAATGAACTCGAATTTTGCCCGTTCAAAGTGACGTCCACCTAAAAAATATGATTTGCGGTGATCCAGATTTTGGGGATTTGGTTATCGGAAACAGAAGTTTCACTTTGTTCAAATGTCAGTGAAATATTATCTATTCCCCCTTAATTTTTCTCAAATTTTGACTTTGTCAAAGATAGTGGTTTCTCATTCCTCTCGATTCCAAAATCATATTTTCGTGAGGATCATATGCTGACAAAAAATGATTTATTTTCAACTAAAAAACAAGAAAAAACGTTAACTTTGGTGGAACCGAAGCTTAAATACCTGTCACACAATATTTTGACCATATTTGAAATAAATCGCTTCATAAATATAAAGTTTTTCTTCAAATACTTAAAAATTAGAGGTAAATCCTAAAAGGGTTTATGTTATAGGATCCAACCTAAACCATTGGTCCCTCTCTAAACAAGGGTTGATCTTAGAAGTGCTTTTAACGTATTTGACAAAAATCACTTAATAAATAAACCATATTTCATATAAAAAATCAAAATTTGGCGGTAGACTTATATAGGGGCTACATGCTATAGTAGTCCAAACTCAACCTGATTTTATAATTAGTCTGATTTTACTTATTACTCTAAAACATTTACACTATAAGGCCGATTTGGACATTCTTAGGCTCTATATTTTTCTAATGAAATAATCTTAATTTAAAAATTAAAAAAAAAAACTATTTACTTTAATTTTTTTCTACTAAAAAAAAGGGGTTAAAATGAACAAATTTCAACAACGAAATAAAATTAAAAAAAAACCAGTGTAATTCATTTATTTGAATTTTAAAGTTTTTTTTCTAAATAATTTACTACTTATTTCGAACAAGCTGCCCACTGTGCAACGAGTATAAAATGCTCGCATACATGAACACTTCCATATACACACGTGTGTGTGTGTGTGTCTAACGAAGACGCTGTTTTTCGCCGGCTGTAAGCATCAAGTGAAAATAAAATGTATAGACGATACAGGACAGTGGATGGGTAAGAGAACGAGAATGAAAATGAGAGCGAGAGCGAGAGATTGAGTGTGTATGTGGTGTATGGTGTGGGTGGCTGAGCTATAGCTGCACTGCACATGTGATAAGGCGTCATACGTGCAGCAAGAGAAACTCAAAGCCATTTCATGGAGGGATGTGATTAGGAAAATTAAAAAAAAATAATAAAAAATAAATAAAGCTCCTTCACACTACGCTATTTCTTTAGTCTATTTACATATATACATATGCATCTACTAAAATGTCATTGAAAAATTTAAAAAAAAAAAAATTATATTTTTATACTTGTTACTTGTTGTTGTTTTTTTTTATTGATTTGATTATTGCTCGTGAAAATTCGGAAAAAATCTGCTTCGAATTTTGTTGTTTTGCGAATTTGTTGCGATCGCTGTTGCCGCTACTTGACTTGACCGCAAACCGAATTGCGCAAACGTTTAAATGTGTGCGCGTGTGTGTTGTACACTTAGGGGAAAACTTTTATTATTAAAATTATTAGCGATAGTAAAACATATAAATATTTAAATTAAGACACTTCCTATTTGAACGATCTGTCATAAAAATCTTTTCAAACCAAACTAATAAGCCTAAAATTTGAATTTATTTTAATGTCATTTTGATCAACATTTATCACTTTCAGATGGTCCCATAAGAATTCCTGGAAAACAGAGAAGTACATATGTACAAAAACCAATACATATGTATACATATAAGATATATAGTTATAAGGTTCCCGAAGTTTTACAACGTTTTTATCTTTAGAACAGAGCACGTAAGGTTTTTGACCGAAAGTTTGTAACGCATTAAAAGAGTCATTGGGGACCCTATAAAGATTATTCTTCATGTTGTATAATAACACAACTAGTATCATCCTATCTTTACTCTATTGACATTATAAGGATCAGTCCACTATAAAACATTATAGCCCCCAAACAAAGTCAACAGCCATTTTCTAATCTTTTTTTTTAAGAAAATATTTATTATTCATGATTTATTCACTCAAAATTGGGTAAAAATGCTTCCAATTTTAAAACAAAGGTGCCCCCCCCATTTTTAGTACAAGAACCCAAAAAACTTTTCCCCCTTTTTTAAATTTTTTGTGAAAAAGATACTTAGGTTAAAATCTTACCCTATTATTGTATCTAAGTTTTGGTTGTATCGGACCTATAAACCAAACCCCCCCCCTCTTTTTTTTTTTTTCTCCTCACCGCGGGGGTGGGGTTTAACTTTTTTTTTTTTTTTTTTTTTTTTTTTTGTTCATTTGGCAAACCGATATCAGATTGTGCGGAAAAAAATTGAAAAAAGGAAGGAAAAAATGGAATTTGACATATTGCAGGATGAAATTGTTGAATTTTACTTTTCAGGTAATTGTAGGAAAGTAAATATCGACTTGGCACCCCCTATCTGAACTACCACCACCAGAAATTTTCCTATATGAATACTTGAAAAAAAAAATTGGTTTATGCCGATAAATTAGAGACCCTAGACACTATGAATGTTGTTACTCAAGTTATTCACTAAAAACATAGGGCAACATAGAGGACCAACGGAGCACAATGTATGTATTTTATAGAGAATTTTACCTATCTCATCTGATAAAACCATTTGTCTTACTTCATTTCATCCTTTGAGTCTGACATCTGACTAAATCGCAAATGAATTTATTTATTCCAGATTCAGTTATTTGAAGTTCGCTTTTAAAATGCTCCAATTTGTTTTATCAAAATTAACCTTAATAAATTCAATGAGGCTAGTCTAGGCACTGAACTATGCACTGAAAAAAAAAAAAAAAAAAAAAAAACACAATTGTTTTGGTAGAAAAGAACTAAACAGGACATTAAGGGTTGCATATATGTATGGATGGATGAATGGATGAATGAAATTAAAATTAGAATTGACAAAATAACGCGAAAAACTCTATTCTACGCACTTTTCAAATCCACAAATCGGGTATGTGTTGGCCGCAACGTCACATCGCTAGGGTTGATCTTAGAAAGGACAGCAGGACAGCTGGCATTAAGGCAGGCAAGCAGGAAAACAGATTTCAAAAAAGGGATATTTTGGTACATATGTGAATGTAAAAGTATAGACAGTCCGTCAGTCCGTCAGTCAGTCGGGTTGGTATTATTTATTAATGTGGCCAGAGTAAGCAGCAGCAGCTTTGATCTCTAAATGCGCAAAATATGATGAGGAGAGAGAAAAAGCAAGAGAATAAAGTGTGAAAGTGACAGCGATAAGGAAAAACTGTAAAGAAAACGAGAGCAAGAGGAAGTGGAAGTGGTAGAGTACACGCATTACGCACTTGCGTCACATGAAATAGAATTCGGCATAAGTAGGAATACAACTGTAAACAGGACATTTTTTTTTTTTTTTTTTTTTTGGGGGGGGGTTGAATACACGCATGTCCGGAATCGAAATACAAAATTTTGTGTGCGTTTTTCGCTTTTTCGTTTTTGTTTTTGAGTTTTGTCTAAATTATGTTTGGAATGTTTTTCTATTTTTTTGAGCTTATCGACAGACAGACAGAAGAAAGCGAAAAAAAGTATGTGTATAAATGCGTTTTTATGCGTTTCGAGGGTTAAATGACATTGAGTGGGCCGGGACCGGGCTGCGCTGGGCTGGGATGTCGCTTTGCGTTGCGTCGTTAGAGACTTTAAACGTAATTTTTTTTTTTTTGTTCCATATCGCTGTCTCGATGCCGCTGTCAATAGCAACCTAAGCGTCAGCGACCTTGTCAATGGATACAATTTCCGTAATACTACAAAAAAATTAGGGCGAATATAGTATAAAGAAATTTCTTTGAATGTAAATAAAAGCAGACACCTACAAATTTCGGTTTAATTACAAAATGCAAATTATGCTATGCAAAAATAAATAAAAATAAAAATAAAAACAGGAAACAACGTTAACTTCGGTGGAACCGAAGCTCAAATACGCAACACATCGAGGTTTAGTTTATTTTAGATCATCAGTGGCTTTGGTACAATTTGGCGAAGGGATGGCTTGGAGTCAAGAGTATGATACAACCAAAGTTTTGACACAATAATGTGATCAAATTTCAACCCAAGGACAGAATAAGAAACATTTTCTTAAAAAAAAAAAAAAAATAGAAAGTGGGTAGTGACTTTGTTTGGGGGCTATACGTTATAGTGGTCTGATCCTTATAATATCAGCAGATTATATCTAGAATGACAGAAGTATTTGTACCCAATTTGGTGTGAATAGATTCATAAATAGTAACTATTTTCATACAAAAAATCTAAAGAAACGTTAAGTTTGTATGGGGGCTATATTTTAAAATAGGCGTGGCACCTTGGTTCTGACATACAAACTGCCTTGGACAATATCTTTCAAATTTTCCGAGAAAAACACATTGCAACAGATTGCCAGACCGACGGACGGACGGACAGACAGGCATCTATACGTCTCGACGAGCTGATCAATAATATATATATTTTATGGGGTCTCCGATGCCTCCTTTAATGCTCGACTACAAGAAACTCTGTACGCAATTTTCTATGTGTACCATACTCTTTTTTTTTTTTTTTACAAAAAGTTTATATTATTGGGGAAAATTTTTTAAAGAACCTATACCCATGATGGTATATTTTATTTGAACTATTGTATGCACCATCTTTAACATATTTAGACTTTCTAAATGGCATCACAACACAAGTTTTCACGAAAAAAATATTCAAACTTTGTTTGTGGGTTACACCTTAAAAATGGGGCTAGAGGTTTGTGAGTGCCCACTTGACGGCTCAATGGTGTCTATATCCGTACAGACAGACCATGTGAGAAGTGTAAATTTGAATATTTGCTTTTACTTTTCTACGCATAAAGAGAAACGTGGCAAGAGTATTAAAACTTTGGTTCTATCAAAGGCGTATAGCTAGAACAAGCCAATAAAAAAAAACTTCTTTATGGTGTCATTCTTCAGAAGTTCTGTTCCAGACGTTCCGGATGTTGCAGAGACTCAGAGTCCAAAGTCCATGGCGGGCATAGAAACATTTTTACTATTTTATATACACATATATAGAGAGAGAGAGAGGGGTCAGATAGCATTCTCTCTTCATACTTATTCCAAAACAAATGCAGTTTTTTCATACAACATCTCTCCAGAAATGTGTTACAAACCTTTCGACTGATTTATAATACATTTTATATTATTTTCGTAGAGGATATACAAGTGTATGTGTTTTTTTTTTTTTTTATGTAGAAAGTAAGTAAGCAGCTGTTCGATGTGAAGACAAAAAAAAATGTAGAGAGTGAGTCACATGTGAAAAAAAAAAAAAAAAAAAACAAATAAAGTAAGACAAATAAAATAAAATTTTAAAAAAGAGATTAAAACTTAACACGGCATCTTAACTTAACTTAACAGTGCCAGTGCGCCTTTGTCCTGCGCAGCGCAGAGCAGCGCCTTAAGTTCAACTTTCTCCATTTAATTTAGTAGAATTTTTTTTTTTTTTTTTTTAACGCAACAGCAGTGAATGCGCGTGGTGAGGGTCCGGTCTGGTCTGGTTTGGTCCTTGTGTAAACTAGATGACAATCTCACGCGCAAGCAAAACGCCAAGCACAAAAGGAGTATTTTATAGTTTTATTTATTTAGCTTTTTTTTTCAAATTTATATTTTAAATATTAAAAAAAGGATGATAAGCAGACACGTTTGTACATAACAAATGTGAAAAACAAAAATCGAAGGATCAGTTACTGCAGCCAATCGCATGCAACATACAACAAAAAACATTAATTTATGATATTCTAAAAAAAAAAAAAAAAAATCAAATAGACTTTAATGTCTTCAAAAAAATAAAAAAATTATTATAAATTATTTATTTTGTCACGAAATGTTACGTCCCAGATGCAGAGGGAGCATTTTTGAGTAATTTCGATTCGACGATCACCCTTTATGAGTGACGCCTGATAATCAAGCGGTCTAGACAAAAGTGGTTATATGTTTGTCTTACATTAATGGATTTTGTTAAGAGAAGACTGAGTGCTGGAACCTGGTGATACCGAAAGGATTTTTCAGGTATTATGCCCAGTTTCTAAGTCTCTACGTCTCTTCATTCTAAAGATGTACCTTTTCCTGAGTCAAACATTTTCCAAACCATGCCTTAGTGCTGACCTGAAACATTAAAAAAAAACTGGTCAAAGTATCTATTTTGAGTCCATTTATTGGTCTCAAGTCCAAATTTCGGAAATCCCTTCAACACGGCAAAAATATTTTCCAACCTTCTTTTAAATACGCCCACAGATATGCCTTTTCCGGTATAAGACCTCCATAAGGCCATTCCAAATCATGTCTTAGTGATCACCTAAAATCCAAAAAAAACGTATAAATACATTTTGGCTACCCGCTTGGCGCCAGGTACTAATTTCGGAAACCCATCAATAATATTTTCGAACCATCTTTGAAATGCATCTAATATCAAGTCTCTCTAGTCCTCTCGTTACCGATTTATAACAAAAGTGTTCAAAGAAATGGTACATTCGATTTTGGGTCCCCAGGTGGGTCTAAGGTTCGAAAAACGAAAAACACCGAAACACCTCGAAAATATTTTTTAACGACAAAAAGGAAAAAAAATATAATCAATAACCCAATTTTGGTAGCCCGCTGATCCCCAGAACCATATTTTGGAAATCGCTTGAATACTTTTAAAATAATTTTTTAACTACCTTTCAAATGCGCCTAATATTTAGTCTTACCATCCCTGAAATTTGACTTTTCCCGTTTCAAGGCCCCCATTAGGCCCCATGCGGCATTGAAAAACTGATTGTACTTACATAAAGTAGGCGAAATACAAAGTTACAAAAAGATTTTAAAAGATACAAAAATGAAGCAAATTTTATTTTATTTTTTTTTTTTTGTTTTTTTTTTTTGTATTGTTTTCCAGAAAATCATATTTTATTATGTTTTCCATTTAAATTGATTTGATTAAAAATGCTTTATGTATTTTGTTACGATTATGTTTGGAAGTTTCATAGACGAAGAAAATCAAAAAGAGAGAAAAAAATCAAAAAATCTATTTTAATACAAAAAAAATTGCGTAGTGTAAACACGGCACATTTTATAGCAATTTTGACCATTTTAGTAGCAAATTATTTGAATTTTGTTAACGCCGCAGTTTTATTGAAATTGAATAATGAAGAAAATTCATTATTAATGAAGCCTCTGGATGAGGCGGAACTACGAAGTTTTGAAGAACAGCAAGAACAGCAAAAGCAACAACAACAACAATTTAATAATAATTTAAGACGTAGTAGACGACAAGACACCAGCACCGATGCAACGAATCCACTTCGTGTAAATGGAATTCGCGTTGATAGTGGTGGTCACTTCGATACATCTGATGGTGTTCCAGATGTTTTAGTTGATACCGACTATGAAATTCGAATTTTTGGTACTGGCCTCGGCAAGGATACAATTTTAGCATTTACAACAGCTGAAAACACCGAAAAGGGTTCTTGTCTGAAACCAGATACGGATCTCTTTCGAGCGGCTGAAGCTAGTAACGATGGACAGACGGCCACATTTAATGTTAAATTTGCGTATGAGAACGTTTATTTTATTTGTGCTAAAAACGATAATGAAGATGCCGATAAAGATGGTAAAATTGCGACAGATACAAAACCATTGGAACACCAGGGTGATAATATTTGGACAAAGATAAAGACACACGAGCCCCTAATGCCGGTATGGGCAGCAATAATTGTTATAATCATTTGTCTCTTCTTTTCGGCATTATTCTCGGGCTTAAATTTGGGTCTAATGGCATTGGATCGTACCGAACTGAAGATACTACGCAATACCGGAACAAAGAAAGAACAAAAATATGCTGCAACCATACAACCCGTACGCGATCAAGGCAATTTTCTGCTATGCAGCATACTACTCGGCAATGTTTTGGTGAATGCAACATTTACCATATTATTGGACTCGTTAACCTCCGGCTTGGTTGCGATCATTTGCTCAACAATTGCCATTGTCATTTTTGGTGAGATAACGCCGCAGGCGATTTGCTCACGTTACGGCTTAGCTGTTGGCGCCCGAACCATTTACATAACGAAAACCGTTATGGCTTTGACAGCACCGCTCTCGTATCCGATATCAAAAATTCTCGATCGTGTGCTGGGCGAAGAGATTGGCAACGTCTATAATCGTGACCGTTTAAAGGAGCTGCTCCGTGTAACAACCGGCATAAATGATTTGGATAAGAACGAAGTGAAAATCATTTCCGGTGCTTTGGAGCTACGCAAGAAGACCGTCGGTGATATTATGACACGACTCGAAGATGTTTTTATGCTCTCAATCGATGCTGTACTTGATTTCGAAACAGTTTCGGAAATCATGAAATCTGGTTACTCACGCATACCGGTCTATGAAGGCGATCGAAAGAATATTGTTACATTGCTTTACATCAAGGATTTGGCATTCGTAGACACCGATGATAATACGCCATTGCGTACACTTTGTGAATTCTATCAGAATCCGGTTTATTATGTTTTCGAAGATTACACATTGGACGTTATGTTCAGTGAGTTTAAGGATGGCAATATCGGTCATCTGGCCTTTGTGCATCGTGTCAATAATGAGGACGACGTTGAGCCCTTCTATGAGGCAGTTGGTCTGGTAACCCTAGAAGATGTTATCGAAGAGCTTATACAGGCAGAAATTGTAGATGAGTTCGATGTATTCGTTGATAATCGTACCAAAATACGACGCAATCGTCGCGTACAGGATTTCACATCGTTTGCACACAAACCGCAGGCTATACGCGTCTCGCCACAATTGACCTTGGCCACATTTCAATATTTGAGTACATCGGTTGATGCATTCAAAAGTGATGCTATTTCCGAACAGATTTTACGTCGCTTACTCGATCAGGACGTATTTCATGCAATCAAAGTTAAGGGCAAAAACAAAGCTGATCCAGCTCTTTTTATTTATACGCAGGGCATTCCTGCCGATTATTTTGTACTTATACTCGAAGGTCGCGTCGAGGTAACAATTGGCAAAGAGGCGCTTCTATTTGAAAGTGGTCCGTTCACGTATTTCGGCACTCAGGCACTGGTATCGGCATTGCCACAGCAACAGCATCAGAGTGTGAATGTGAATGTCATCAATGCTGGAGCACAGTCACCAGTTTCACTAAAAGATTCAGTCCATTCGCTAAATACGCGTCAAATATTTATTCCCGATTATTCGGTGCGCGCTACAACCGATATTTTGTACATCATTATTAAACGAAGTTTATATTTAACTGCTAAGAAGGCAACACTTCTTGAAAAATCACAGAAATCGGGCTCATATACGGCTTTGTACGACGACGACGACGACGATGCCGATGCAGTAAAACGATTGCTGCACGAGGATGATGTAAAGCAGCAGCAGCAGCAGCGTTCGAATTCTATTACGAAATCAACACGCGGAAAATCGAGTATAACGAAAAGTATGGCAAGTTTATTAAGAAGAAATGTAGGTGGAAAGGCTCTTGTAATATTGTAACATTTTTTGATTTATCTCCATTTTTTTTTCTCTTTTGTTTCTAGGAAAAAACAAATCCACAAAATCCACAAAATCCAAACGAGGCTTCGGTCAGAAATGCCGCAACGTCTGGCACCGCTGTAACTTTATTGAGTGACGAAAGTGATGAAATATTGGCAAGTACAGCTTCCGCAACACAGTTGCCAAATTCCGAAGATAAGGAAAAGTCTGGAAAATCGGCGCAGCAGAAAGAGCCGAAGCCACAATAATTATACCATTCGTGTTTCGTGAATCACCTTTCTTCGATTTTTCCCTTATGAAGAGATTTTAGTAAAAATAAAAAAAACTACAAAAAAATGCCATTCCTGAGTTCAATTGTGCAAAAGGAAAGGGAGCAACTGTTGAAATGAAGATTATTTCGTACACTGCACATTGGTCCAGAAGATTTTTATGCTTAGGAGACTTCTTAGAACCCATAAAGTATATACATATATTCTTGATCAGCTCAATGAGGCGTGTCCATCTGTCTGTCTATCCGTCTGTTTATTTCAACGCGATTTACTCGAGACTACTGGAGATACTTAGCTGAAATTTTAAATGTAAGCTTTTGTCGGCAACGACCAGGTCAAGTTTGAATATGAAAGTGCCACGTCCATTTTTAGGTATAGCCCCATACAAACTGAACGCAAATTTTAAATTTTTATATGAAAATTGGTATTATTAATGTATATACTCACTCCAAATTGGTTAAAAAATACTTCCAATGTCAAAACAAATGTGCCACGCCCATTTTAAAATATATTCCCCATACAAACTTACCGCCAATTTTCGAATTTTTGAATGAAAATAGTTATTAGTTAGCAGCGTATTGACTTCATATTGGGTAAAAACACTTCAAATATCATGTAATATCAACACCAAGGTGCCACACCCATTTTTAGGTATAGTCCCCATACTACCTTACCGCCAATTTTAAAATTTTTGTATGAAAATGGTTGTCATTTTAGGAATGTATTGACTCCAAATTGGGTAAAAATACCCTGAAATATCATCCAATAACCAAATCACAGCCAAGGAGCCACGCCCATTTTTGGCATAGGGCCCATACCAAACTTATCGATTATTTTCGAATTTTTTCGGAATATTTTTTTCTGAATTACGATAGAAAAATAATCAGCAATTTTGAAAGAAATCTTCTGAATCTTCTGAAATGTATGCTCAAGCATACCTAATGGCTGGCGTAATTTGACTGAATTTAGAGTAATACCACATTTCACATTATGGGAGACAAGATTGGACGTGATCGCACTGACCCAAAAACTCTTCTTTTCATGTTGTGAAGTTTGAAGTGTGTAACTCAATTTTTTCGAATTTTTTTTCCAAAAAAATAAAAGAAAATCGACTTCTGGACCAATGTGCACTGTGCTGCATACAACTGAAATTCAGAACAATTTATATTTCAAGTTTAATGACTCGAAACTCTTATAGTCTTCTCAAAGTTAGGTTCGTTCATATGATGTACAGATGGACAGACGGACGGACGGATTAAAAAAAAAATTGTTGTTCAACATTTCATTGATGTAGGTTTTGGTCTTGGTCGTGTTTGATGTCTTGGCGCGTGCCACTTTTATGCGCTCCTTTTTATCCTTTAACTTAACTCTTTTTCTTTTTTTCTTCTTCGTCTTCTTCTGCCACTTTCCCTTTAACTTCCAAAGTGTCTCCTTTGCATTTGATATGCGCAGTTTCGCCGTTCGTTCTTTCGTTTTTTTTTTTTTTTTTGATAAACAGGTGCACTCTGCTCCATTCCATTCCACTCCACTCCACACTTCAAAGAAGATCGTTCAACTAAAGCGTGTCAAGTTGCTCTGCTCTTTCGGTTCATTCTTCTCTTAATTTTTTTTTTATTTTTATTTTTATTATTTATTTTTTTTTTTTTTTTTTATTATTGCAATAAGGATTTTACAATAACGCTAATTTAATAGCCACACACAAACACATAAACGAGGGAGTTATTTTGAAGTTAGTTTTTTTTTTTTATGTTTTATGCACGGAATTATGCATTTTATACAATAAAAAAAATTATTAATAAAAAAAAACAACATTTTATGAGAAAATAAAATAATTGCAAATTTTATGCCGCATTTAAAAGTCGCATAATTTTGTATATTAAATGGAATATTGCATTAAATTAAGCGACGTCAAGGATCAAGGATCAAGAATGGATGAATGGACTCGCTGCGTTCCTCTTTTTGTGAAATTTTTTTTTTTTTTTTTTTTTTCTAAGTTGCTACTTATGCATTTGAGTGTTTGTCTGTGTGTGTGGTCTACCAAGGATCATTCCGCATTCGGCATTCGAGTGTTTTAGTTAATTAACATTATTATACACGAAGAAAATTGTTTGAGGAACCGGGCCGGTTCAAAGAAACAAAGCAAATAAGGAGTTAATGATTAAGTGGCGTTTGCAGACTTCATTCGAAAACTACACCGAACATACAAGGGAAAACAATAATTTCAACAGAGCCAAACCGAACCGAAGGGGTTAGAGATTTGGCTCAAACGAAGAGTTCTTTACTAAAACAAAAACAACAACAAACGAAAATTTTATAGGTTCTGAGAAAACTAATTATTTGGAATAAATAAAAACCTTGGAGAACGCTGAACTCAATGAAATACGCTACAAGAAACCTGAGTAAAAAAAAACCGAAGCTTAATCTTTTTATACCCTGTACCCAAAAGGCAAAAGGGTATATTTAGTTTGTGCGAATGTATGTGACAGACAGAAGGTAGCTAGATAGACCCTATAAGGTATATACAATATATACATGATCAGCATTTGGAAGGGGAGTCGAACTAGCTATGTCTGTCTGTTCGTCCATCCGTCTGTCTGTCTACCTGTATAAACGATTTAAGGGCACCTCCATACAAATCTACCCCTTTAAAAAGTTTTGGTTTAATGGGTCTAGGAAGTCTAAATTTAGAATAAATTATGTTTTGATAGTCCCAGATGAGGATATCCAAATATGGATGGGACCAGCAGAATTTTAGGTAAAGGGCCCCTTAAAGTCGACCCCATTTTTAAGTTTTTCGACTGTAAATCCAATGACCTATGAGGTATGGTAGTAAGGGTTAGACATTAACTTAAGATACATAATGATTGGGAAAAGGCAAAGGCTTAATTTATACTAAATATAGACTTCCTAGAATTATAAACAAAGAAGTTTTTATGCAAAAACCCAAAATTTTGGATTAGATTTGATTGGGATCTACGCCTTAAAATGGGACAGGAGAGTCTAAGTTTCAAATATGGTGGCCCTTACTCTTATAGTATCCGAGATAATCGTTTTCATTCGGCAGACAGCATAACAGATCGACTCACCTATCAATGCTGATCAAGAATTTATATAGATACATTAAAACGGTCTACCATGCCTCCTTTAATGCGTTACACAATTTCCAGGAAACTGAAAACATGTGTGACGGATTACGGAATATCCGAATTACGATTTAGTACATTCGTACGATCTTAAATAATTCGTGCTCCAATTCCTAATTGGTCCCAAGTGCACGGCAGGCGTTTTGCAATACCGGCTCGCCTGGAACGGTGCATACCTAATGCCAACTTCGGTCAACTGTCACTGGATGTTATTAACATTCAAAATTCATGGGTTTTGCTAGACAATGCTATCTGTTAAGCCATGATATGTAGCCAGGATTAGTTAGTTAAAATATGAATTATAAAAGGAGTGGCCCAAAACAACCACAAAAGTGTGCAACGATATCAAACCTTTAGAATTATTATTTTTTAACATTTTTTTTTTTTTTTGTGATAGATCAGTTGAAGGTGCAACAAATTAAATGTGGCAATATAAACCTAACGGTAGTTTAAGCAGAAAGGGACATGCAGGAACAAAGAATTTAAAGAGAAGAAATGCAAATTGGTGCCACGTGCCGTAATACAAAATAAAATAAAAGAAAAAATGCCGAATGAAAAGAAAAGGAAAAATGGTGTTGCAATCTGGACGGACAGAGAGACGTACATACACACACACACACACACACACACATACACACATCTTGGCAAAAGGGGAGACATGAATGAATGAATGAGTAAATGCAATCAGTATGCAGATGCTGTTGCAACAGAAATGCAATGAAAAACAAACACAAAAAAAAAAACGGAACAAAATAAAGAGGGCAAAGGTGAAGAAGATGCAAGAGAATAGGGAGAGCACAGAGACAAACGCTTTAGCGCATGCGCCGAGTTGTGTCGAGACGCGTCGCGTCATCACCGCCAACAAAAAATAAAAAGGGATTAAATTGCAATTTGATGCGTTGCAGGCAGATTGTTTTTTTTTTTTTTTAATTGAAGGAGGGAATGTGCTGCTGGAAATCAAGGCGCAGGGATTGCATGCTTCAATAAATTAATTGAATAATTTTAAATAACAATGGAACGTGTCCACTTTTTGTCTGTCTGTCTGTCTGTTTTTTTTTTTTTTTTGTGCATTTAATTCAAAATATTAGCTCAAAACTGAGAAGAAAAAAAAAACACAATACTTAAATCTTAACACAATCTCTCACCTCACATTTACAGAAATGCTATATATAAGTCATGATAAGTCAAATGTCGAAAAAGTGTCTTTTTCTATAAGCGATATATTTAGACGTGTTCCCGTAATCGACAATCGCAAATCGGAAAATATTTTCGATTTCAAATCGGCAGCAATTGAGGCAGTGAAATAAAAAGTAAATGCATAATACTATCGGTGGTTATCGGTTTGCTATCTATGGTTATCGGTCAAAGCAAATCTCTTAAAAATATTGATTTAAAATTTTTATTCAGAAATAATGATATTTAAATATGCACAGATAAACTATATAAATAATACAGGTAATTTTTTTTTTTTTTACATATCATTTCACTTACTTAAACACTGCCGAATTGAAATCGGAAATTTTTTGCGATTTCCAGAGCAGCAAAAATATTGCGATTTGAAAAGTAAATCGCAAATTTTTTCGATTACGATTACGGGAGATTAGTCCCATTGCTATGTTTTGGATGATTTTGGTTGATGAAACAGTACAGAATTAGTCTGATATCGTTGGACGGAACGCTTGGTTGACAGGTGCAAATTTTGCGCGAATCCTTCGATCCTTTTTTTATTTTTATTTTCTGTTAAGTTTATCGCTCGTTTGTTTAGTCATTTTATTGCATTTATGGCTTTTTTGTATACGACGCAAAAAAAAAAATGCATGCGTTTTTTTTTTTTTTTTTTTTTTGGTTCGTTCGTTCGTTTATGCATTCGCATTCGCTTTCGCATTATCCCTTTTTCGGTAATTGCCGAAAATGTTACGATCGCGCTTGCTTTGCGCCAGCTTTGCACCATGCTCTTCTGCTTCTTCAACATATTCTAATGGGTTTTTTAGTATCCTACTTCATGAGGATTATAACTGATTCGCGATCGCGCGACGTCGATTGTTGCTTTCATCCTTCGCTTCGTTGCCTTCCGTCTCGTTATACGTTTCGGATGCAATTGGTAGCCGTGCGATCATTGACTTTTGTCAGGCAAAGGCAACATAACGGCAGGCGAGTCCAGGCAGGCCGGCTGTGCTGTGCTGTGCTGTGCTGTGCACTGTAGTCTTTCCTCTCCCCTACATTTGTTATCATTATCCTTTGATTGTGTCCCAATGCGTATTCCTTTTTATGGTACCAAGTTTCACTTGGCTTGTGCCAATGTTTTGTTTTTGTTTTTTTTTTGCCTTTTTGACTGTCAAAATTTTGAAATTTTTATTTATTTTTTTTGTAGCGAGGGTTAATGCAAATGTTTTTACAATACAAAATAAAATTATTACATTGTTTTAATAGAAAAAAAATAATGTAAAAAATATTGAAAACACCTAATCCAGTTGGAAATTTATTTTTTATCAAATATTGTACATATTGCAAAAATTATAATTGTCAAGAAATTACTCAGAAAATTAGAAGAAAAAAAGTTCTTGAAAAAACTCAGCTCATATGCACTGGCTTTGTATGGTAGCTATATGATACGAAAACGTTAGTAAACCATAATTTTACGTACCTGGACAATAGATTTTCATTTTAAAATTTTTTTTTCGCGATCTGATTTCAACAGAGATCTGATTTTTTCAGCATTGGAAGGAGAGTCGAACTAGCTATGTCCGTCTGTCGTATGAAAATGATTATTTCAGAGACTATGAGAGATAAAGTTTTTCTCTAGCCCCATTCAAAGCGGTACCCCCCATACAAATCTACCCATCTACAAATCTGCATAAAAATGTCATTGTTTTTTATTCTAGGAAGTCCTAATTTGTTATAAATTATGTCTATGATAGTTCCAATGAAATATTTCAATACGGGAGAGACTAGCAAAATTTTATGTATAGCCCCCATACAAATTTACCCCATTTTTAAGTTTTTGTTTAAAAATTCAAAACAATGAGGTATGGTAGTAAGATAGGGCTTGACTAAAGGTACATAAAGATTGGATAAAGGGTATCTTGCAGTCGAGCATACTCGACCTTAGCGTTCTTTCTTGTTTTTATTTTTTTAATTGCTACATTTTGTATATTAATGCCATTTTTAATATTTTTTAAATAAAACTATTCAAAATAAATTTTAATGTATTTTTTTTTTTTTTGTATTTTTATTTTAATTTTGTTAAATGTGTACACTATTTTTGCACATCACTGTAAAAACTGTTAAAATACATTTTATTGAGCTCATCTGTTAAAGTTTACACATCTCGAAATGTACATCGTCGAACTGTAAAAATATGCGCTCTCTTTTTCAAACACAATTGCTATGCACATCGATGGCTTTTTTAATGCATTTCGTTGCAAGAAAAAAAAAAACAAAACAAAAAAAAAAATTGAGAGAACGCAACAGTTGGGTAAGCTTGGCTATGAAATACACTGTAAACGGCTAAGCTCAATTTGCTGGGCATAACTAACTAATACAGTCTTCGCAATGAGAGCGTTCATATTAAAAACAACGTTTTTATTTTTTACTTTTGCCTTTTACACATACATTTACATAAACTTGATACACATACATATACATATGTATATACCCATTAATCTTTGGTTATAGAGTATTGCAAAAACATTAACATATTTACACACATGCATATATGATATACATATATATTGTACATATGTATGCATGTATGTACATAACTGTTACTACTTACACGAAGTGCAAATCAGCATTGTTCTTGTTATGCAGTTGTGTTGTTGTAATGCGCCTAACCATTTATTGCTCGTCCAATCAGAATGCATTGAGTGCGAATAAAAAACAAAAACAAAAACAACAACAATTCAAAAGCCTATAAATGCAAAAAAACAAAAACAAAAAAAAAAAGCGAATGCAGAAGCCAGAGTGAGCGTGCGAGTAAGAGAGAGAACTAGAAAAACAGAGAGAGAAAGAGAGAGTTGTGCAAAGCTTTGCAGTACGAGTACGGAAAAAAAGCGAATAAGCTCGACTAAAAGTTACGCTGCACTGCACGCACTCTACACACATACAAGCATATGTGCAGATCAGATCAGCTGTTCTAAAGCTTAATTTTTCGTTAAACAAAAGTCCATAAGTATAACAACAACATTCCAATATATCGAACTTCGTACCCAATAAAGTGTTATGGAGTTCTTCATCATTTTTAGGGTTAAGAGTGATTACTCAATAACGAGTCATATCAAACGTAACGAGAACTTTCAGGTTCATTGGCAGTTGACCAAGCAATCATTTCCAGGCATTTAAAAGATTTGGGAATGACCCATAAGCAAGGAAATTGGGTGCCGTAAAAATTAAAGCCGAGTGATGTTGAGAGTCGATTTTTTATCGGTGAACAGCAGCTTGAACGGCGTAAAAGAAAGGGTTTTTATTTTTCAATATAGTTGCGTCTGGCGATGACAAGTGGGGGTTCAGTACGATAACCGAAAACGCAAAAAGTCATGGGTTTTGCTCAGCCAGCCAACAACATCCTTGGCAAAGCCGAATATTCAACGCATAAGGCTTTTGCTCTAAAACAAGCTTCTCAAATCGAATGAAACGATTCTAAGGGAACCCTATCAGTCTCAACTCGGCCACATGTTGCAAAACCGGTCAATAAACACTTGAAAACGCTGATATTGGAAGTTCTATTCCATCCGCTGTATTCTCCAAGCATCGCTCCTTCCGGTTACCACCTCTTTCAGTCGATGAGTTATGGTCTAGCCGAGCAGCAGTTCACTTCTTATGAAGATATACAAAAATTGGTCGTTTCATAGATTGCCTCAAAATACGAGTCGTTCTTCTGACATGGTATCCGTTCTTCTGGCATCAGCGATGGACAATACTTCGAATAATATATTTTTTTTTAACCATTTTTCCACAATAATTTCGTAAGTTTAATTCTGGAGAAGCTGAATTTTAAGTTTAATTTCCAAGATCGATGAATAGCAGTACTACCACATAAGCGGCGAATACACAGACATGGCCTACTAAGAAAATACATACATACATTCGCCGTAACTTAATATACTCTTTTGCAAAATAGAGTATAGGGTATACAAAATGGCGAAAACGAATGCAATTGACCACAACAGCACGTACACATGCACGCATACATATGAACAAAACTAACTACACACATACATACATACATACTATATGTATGTACAATGGATGCAGTTTTATTTTGCATACATAGACACGCTCGCTCACCAATCCAATTCAAGGTAGCATAATAACAAAAACAATAAGCTTTATGCACGCTTTTGGCACGTGTTTACAAAAACAACAAAGGAAAAAAAAAAACAAAAACAATAACAGTATTTTTAGTATTTTTTATTAGTGTACATACGTACATACGTACATATGTATATATAAAATATACGGAATATTATATCGGTCATATCGGTCCACCCTAATTTTTGCAGCAAACAAATCTCTGGAAATATGTGCAATTTCTCGGAATATCAGTTGATTTTGAGCTGCTCCAGGAACACTGCATAAAAACTTTTTCCATCAGGAAAAATTTGGTAAATATATTCCATATTTCTACAATAAAAAGCTTTTGCCTTGAATCGTTAAAAAAAAAAACCAATCGCAATAAGTCCGTGCGGTGTGCGGTCGGTCAAGAAGACTACCACAGCAGGCTCAGCTTGACATAAAAGCCGTCTTAAGAGGGACTCCTCGAGCGATGAAGTTGGTCTCCAACGACAGAAAAAAATGTAATTTGGCCAAAAACGTTCTCTCGGTATGGTTTTTTGATCCATTCCATTTACAGAATTTTTTTGTGTTCTTAAAATGATATCTATGGTTCTAATCTCTCATTTTTCGGTTTTTAGTTCGCTTTTTAAATAGTACAGACAACATTTACCGCCCATAGAAAACATTTACCGCCCATAGAAAACATTTACCCCCATAGAAAACATCGGATAATCGAACGAAACGATAAACTTCGGTCGGCTCGGCTCACGAACGCGCTATGAGAGTGCACAGTGGGTAAAATTTTCGCCACTTTTGAAAAAGTAAAGTATATATAGTATAATCTTGATCAGCTCGATGAGACAAATCGAATTAGCAATGTCCGTCCGTCAGTCCACTTTGGCTCTACCGAAGTTAACGTTGTTCCTTGTTCTTATTTTAATTTATTTGTTCGTTATTTTTTTTTTTTTTTTTTGTCATGAGAAACTCAAATCCTTTGCATAGTGGATCAATTTATTTGTTCGTTATTTTTTTTTTTTTTTTGTCATGAGAAACTCAAATCCTTTGCATAGTGAGTAGTAAGTGGAAATGAAACCTTCTAAAAGATGCTGCCATAACAGGATTATGTTATGTTGTGGTATTTTGAGTAAGCTTTTTTGGGCTAACAAGCTTGAATTTTATGAATACTGCCCTAAAAGAATAAACAAAAGAAATATCACTGTTCACTGAGATGCTGGACAGATCAAGAATAGACACAGTTTTGATATGCGATTTCTTTTTGTTTGTAGATAAAGAAAATTTATTTATTTTTTTTATTTTTTTTTTTTTTTTTTTTTGTTAAAAGGACAGCTGGGCTAACTGGTCATAGTAGGCAAAAGTCGTAGACCACAGCTGCTCTTGTATATGGATTCGAAAGATGAAGATTCATTTTCATAACAATAAAACTTTATTCTAAGGCATATTTTCGTCCTGTCCTATACAGCTGGTCAACCGGTCAACTGGTCAGTCAATTTCCTGAACCGGATGCTGTGCTGGGATTTCTAGTCATAGCGCGCCAAAAAAAATCTTGAACTAGTTTTTCAAAAGCTCAAACGGAACAAAAGTGGAAAAAAACTTTGAGCATTTTCCACAAAAAAAAAAAAAAAAAGCAAAACTTGAAAGCAACAAAAAAAAGAAAAGAAAACGAAATAAAAAGAGAACAAACACGTTCGTAGGACAATGAAGACACCCAACCCAATATGGATCACTGGATAGTCGAGCTATGCCATGAATAAGAGGAAAAGAATATAAAAAAGGGTGCAAGAAATATGTTTTCCCACAAGCTGAATTGTAAAGAATTGAATTGAATTGAATTCACACGCCAAGACTGCGCAGGACAATGCCGAAAACTAAAGCCAAAGCTAAACTATGTATGCGCTGCGCAGGCTTTAGTCGGCGGGCGAGTCGACGAGCTGGGGTGTCCTTTTAGCTTTTACGCGCGCACAACAATGTGTCGAAATTTTTTTTATTTTATGAAACTGTTAAGCTTTCCAAAGGAGACGACACACACACACACACCTAGCGTCCGTCCATGTTGTATATGTATTATAAAAAAATAATAATAGTAAAAAAAAATTTTAAAAAATACAGAAACGCCCACAGACACGTTGTCCTGGCATGTCCTGCCGTCTGATAAATTCGAAAAAGATTTTTTTTTTTTTTTCTAATCAACACCTTTTCACGCTGCGCATGTGTCCTGTGAAAGGATAAGCTGAAGCAGCTGCTTCGCTTGCGTACGTTTATGCTCTTTCGCAATTTGTGTCGTGTCGCTTTTGAGTGTGCCTATAAACTAGGGCTGCAAACCGGTTTTAAACCGAACCGGACTTTTAACCGAATCACAGCTTTTTAAGGATTTGCTCCGAACCGTAAACCGAACCAGCTCTTCCGAAAGAAAATGTTTTTGAACCAGTGGCAAAAGTTTGTAGTCTGGCCGCATGTTTTCCGATGGGCCAATATCCCGTTATGGTTGCTGTTATTCTAGCGAGGTCGTTCAGATTTGACCTTTTATTATTGGCAGAGATTACTGCACCCATTGGGGTCTTTACCTGAACCGGTTGGGAGACGCTAGCTAATCCCCCTCACTGGCCAGTGGCCAGTGGTCTGCGTGCTTGTTTCAGAGGACATCACTATGAGAACCTAAAGCCTTGATGGCAGCTTGGCTGTCCGAGAAAATGAACACCCATCTGTCGCGGACATTCAGTTCCTTCGCTTGGAAAGCACTGCAGAGACTCGGGAGTCGAAAAGATTTCTCAACACCCAGGTCCTCTGAGTATACTCCAACCAGTACAGTTAACGAAGTTTAAGGGGACATAAAAAATTGCTCAGCGATGCTAAGTGTCCCAGTCTACTCGAACTAAGTGCTGGACACTCACAGAGAAAGTGCTCTAACGATTCTGGAGTAAACTCTTCCTTGCAACTTCTGCAGGTTCTGGACTAAACGAGAGTTTATCAGTAGTGTTCTGGTATATTTTGAGTCAATCATTGGCCAAATAAGTTTAGCCTTCCTGCAGCTATTCAGATTTTGCCATTTAATATTATCCATGGATGTGAAGTGATTCCCTTATGTGAGCGACCCTAGCACTCATTGGAATCTGTACCACGACTGGCTGGGTTTTACCCTCTCTAGCCAGCGTGCTAGTTTGCTTGTTTCCGGGAATGTGGGACCCATTACCATACTTAGATTTGGAAATGTGGTTATTAAGAGCTTTGCTGTCTGAGAAAATCAAACCCGATCTGTGCTAAACACTAAAGAGCCTCAGCAGACGAAAAAACTCTTCCACTGCCAAGTCTACCAGAATATACTCCAGACTCTACACCGCACACCGTGAAGGTAGTGTGATTTTAAAGGATTCCCGCCATATCGGACAGGAAGACAGAGGACCCAATTAAATCTGTCGGTATTTTGAATAAAACAGCGTACTATATTTTAAAGAAGTTTAAATTAAATATAAAATGTTGCTTTTGTCAATAACGAAAAATGTATATGCGGAAATGTTGAAAATGTTAATAGAAGTCCTCATAGATTTGATAATATCATATAGGGACTGTCAATAAATTTAAAGTAGTACGTCCGTAGAATTCTGGAAAATTTACCGCATTCCGTTCGTAAGTTCATCTCGATTGTTTAGTAAACATTTTTAATGAACCACTTAAACCGAACCGCGGTTTGACGCTGACTAAAACCCAATTTATGAACCAAACCAGCGATTCAAAGGCAATCGCTGAACAGAACCAATATCTTTTTTTTTTTTGTGGTTTTAAGCCCTGCTATTAACACTCAATAAAAAAAAAAAATAAATAAAAAGTTTGTGTGGTTTGCTTCGGATGTATATTATCGTTTTGTCCTTCCTTCCGTCCGTCTGTCCGTCCATTTTGCTATGCCTTCATACGTCTGTCTGTACATATTTTTGCTTATGTGCCTACATCGAGTCTAGTCCGCTAGTACACTTCGCTACAAAAATACTCTAAATAAAGTTTCAGTTGGTTCACACTTAACAACACACATCCTCCGCATCTATGCAAACAACAATATTTTAAAGATTTCGGGTGTCGCACAGTGTAGTAATGACACTTTTCAAAAGATCGAATGAATCCTTTCCTTGTTTTCATCAATTCAATATATTTTTTATACCTATTACATAGAAAGTCGAAAACAGGTATATTCATAGGAGGCATCTTAGACCCTATAAAGTATATGCAATATATTCTTGATCATATCGACGAGACGAATCGATTTAGCCATGTCCGTCTGTCTGAATATTGCAAGCCTATTTTGAAATTAGCGAAGATATTTCATTAAAATGTAAGTAATATGTTCCAAGAAATACAATTTTTTAAATTATGTTCTACAAAAATTTATTACTAAAAATTTATTAGTAAAGAGAAAATTCGAATTTACTCCTCTGAACTTATTAAACGATTTGCTTTTTAAAAATGAAAACAATTTAGTATTTTTTTATCATTATTTATAATTCATTATAATTATTATTAATTGTTTTTTTTATTAAATTATTTATAATTTTTTAAGCTAATTTTTATTTTTATTTTTTTAAGTTAAACTACTCTCCTCTCAAATCATCCGTGTTGTTTTTATTTTACAATTAATGTTCTTGATATTTTTTTTATTGTATTTTATTTTAATTTACGCATTCAATAAAGAAATTTTGTTTTGTGACTTAAATTTGTATGTACATTTCTTATTTTAAGTTTTGATTTTGACGACTTTTACAGTCGAGTCCAGTTCAAATTAGTTTTTATTAAAAAAAAAAAAAAAGGTTTCTTTCGAGTAAAATATTTACATTTTTCGCTTTGTTTAACATCAAATTTTGTATTTTTTTTTTTTAACATATACAATAATTTACATTAATTATTTAATGATAATGTGTATAATATTATTTTTATTAAAAATTTTGTGTACACTTAAAACTACACAATCAGCTTTGAACTAGCAACATGCTTCAGGAAGGTCTATTTTAAGACGCTGAGCAAATGAAAAAATTTTAAAAGTGCTTTCTACTGAATTATTTAAATACAAAAAAAAAAAAAAAAAAAGTTTTCGTTAAGAATTAAGACACAGATTAAAAGAAAAAAAAAAAATAAAATTACAAACTAAACAGACATAAATATGATTTCTCATTTTGTATAATTTTTTTCTTTTTTATACTATTTTTTTTTTTTTTTTTAGAAAATTAAGCAACGATGTTTTTCTTTTTTAATTATATTTGTTGGTGTTTGTATATGTTTATGGTAGATATATTCTTCCAATGTTGTTTATTTTTGTTGTTTTTTTGATAACTTGAAAATAAATGTTCAAATATTTCTTTAACAAAGTACAAAGTAAGTTTAACTATTTTGTTTGTGTGTGTGTGTGTATTTTATGTACCTAAATGCATAACAACTCATAGGTTTTTTTTTTTATTTTTTATTTTTAGAACCCCCCTACTACCCCTTTCTATTCTTATTTCACAAAAGCTTCCGGTGGAATTTGGCCTTGTTTAAGCAGATTATCGAAGACAAAGGCAGCATGATTAAAGTCCCAGTTTGTCTCCTCTAGGCACCTGTGTTTTTATTATAAATATGTTAATAAAAAAGTATAAAAAAAAAACAAATAAAATCAAACATACTTCTTACTCCACTCAAGATTCATGTTACTTTGAGCTGCCATGGCCTGTATCATTTGCATTTTGGTTGCCTCATCTGGTCCTGGCTGTCCAGCAGCGTTCATAGTAGCGGTAACATTGGTATTGGCATTCATTTGTTGTTGTTGTTGTTGAGGAGCCGACATCATTGCATTGGCTACATTGGTTGACGGCATCATTTGAGTTGGCATCATTGTTGTATAATTCTCTTGAAACTGTAGACGACTTTGTAGCGAACCCGATGGAGCAACACCAACACCAACACCAGCAGCAACAGCACTAGTACTAGCTGCATTACTATTCGAAGTTATTGTGGATGTAACTGTCGAAGAACCACCAGTCATATTACCTCCACTCTGCACACGCTTATAGTGACGCATTTGATCATATGTGGGATTTGAGATAAGTATTAACTCATTGCTTATACAAAAGCCGTTGCCTTGCGGCACAATGAAAAATGTGCGCACAAAATAACGTAGCTCATAGGCAGTTTGAAGATTTAGTGGTACACCACCAATAGCAGTACCCTCGGCATCAGTATCAAATTCACGAAATAGTCCAGTTACGGTAAATGCAATCACAGCGGGCTATAAAAAAAAAAAAAAAAAAAAAAAAAACAAAAAAAAAAACATGGTAAAATGTTTTAATTTATATTATATTATTTATATTATAAAATATGAAAAGTATACGTACCGTGAATAGAGTTAAATCAACCGTAAATGTCTCACGATCGTGAAAAGTCCTTGGCAGTTCGGCTAACATCGAAACTACAGCAAGGCGTCCCGCTTTAAGCATATTTGTTTTATGATCACGATCATTGGACACAACACGACGGAAATTGCGATTATATTTCCAGTAGTTGACCAGTCTTTTTATTACATTATTTAATTTAAAAAAAAAAAAAAAAAGAAGTTTATTACAAATTCAAAAAAAAAATTTAAAAAAAAACTATTTACCTGCCCGCTTGGCTTGCTGGTGGCACAGACATTGATAGCATTGCTTGCTCATGATATGCATCCAAGAGCGGCTGACGATTTTCGCTGTCATATATTGTAAAATATTGTTCCAAAAATGGACGCAGTATATCCATAGCATTTCCATCACACAGAAATGAGGCTTGTGCTGTTGGCAACATTGAACTCTCATTCATATCGAATACAATTTGTTGATCCAGTGCCTCACCGTCCTTATAGTTTTAAAAGAAAAAAATTATAAATATTTAAAATTAATTTTTTTTTTTTTGACGTTTTTTATTTAAAATTTCATTTTTTTTTTTTTACGTACCAGTTTAGTAATTTTGGGCAGCTTACGCCGTATTTCGCTGTGAAAAGTTAAATACGCATTTTGGATTTTTGATGATGTTAATTTACAATTTACAATTTGTTTTAATTTGTATTTTTTTTTTTTTTTTCGTTTTTTACCAAATAAAATATTGTTTGATGGAAAAATTTGATATTTTTAAATATAATTTGAAAAGACAAATTTGTATACAAACATTAAAAACGTTTTTTAAAAAAAATGTTGTAATAGCATAATACAATAAAATTAGTTTGGGTGTCGCCGCTTCTTTAAAAGCTATACCAAAAGCAAAGTGGAAATATTTTTAAGGTGTCACTATTAATTTAAAAAAAAAAAATATTTTTTTTAATTTATATTAATTTTAAATTTTTCAATTTTTTTTTGTAACTATTTATTTTTCTTAAAACATAGTTTTATATTTCTTTTTTTTTTTATTTAATAGTGTCACCCGCTTTGGTATTAAATATTTTATACTTTTTATTTATAATTCTAATTTTTTCAACTTTTTTTTTAATGCTTCCAGCAGCTTAGAAGCCTCTTTGAAAGCACAATAAAATTACAAAATTTCATACTTATTTATATATATTCTTTTCTTTCTTTTTTTTTATCGCCAAGAAATCATTTTCAAATATTTTAATCTTTAGTTTTAAAGCAATTTAAATAATATTGTGCTTAGCAATATTCTTTCAAGCAAGATTGAAAATTTAAAAATATATTAATTGAATTTTATTTTATGTTAATTCATTGACAGACAAACAAACAAAGGCATTCTTTTTTTTTTTTTTTACTTAAAACTAAATAAAAGTTTTAAACAGTTTTTTTTATGTTTTTGGGAATCACATGTTTTTTAAATTAACTCTTCTTCATACAAAAAAAAAAGCTGTATAAACAAAATTTCTAAATTATGTTTGTTAACATTGAGAACAAGAGCAACAACTCAAAATAATTTTTTATGACAATAATTATTTATATATATAAATATATTTTTATATATATATAAATTTTTTTTATATATATAAATATTTTTTTATATATATAAATATTTTTTTATATATATAAATATTTTTTTTATACAAATAAATATTTTTTTATATATATAAATATTTTTTATATATATAAATATTTGTTTTAATATATAAAAATTGTTTTTAATACATATATATATATATTTTTTAATATAAATAAATATTTTTTTATATATATAAATATTTTTTTTATATAAATAAATATTTTTTTATATATATAAATATTTTTTTTAATATGTATAAATTTTTTTAATACATATATATATTTTTTAATATAAATAAATATTTTTTTATATATATAAATATTTTTTATATATATAAATATTTTTTTATATATATAAATATTTTTTTATATATATAAATATTTTTTATATATATAAATATTTTTTATATATATAATTTTCTTTTTTTTAACTTTTGTATTTTTTTTTTTTTATAAAGAAGTTTAACTGTATTTTTTTTTAATTTTAAATTTCAATAAAACATTTTTTATGTACAAATAGCAAAAATTTCGTTGCGGCACAATTTTTTTTTCTTTTTTTTTTTTTTTTTTTTTATTCTTTTTTTTCTATAAAGCGCACATATATTTATATTATTATAATAAAATAATAATATTAATATATATATATATATTATTTTTTTTTAATTTTATAGACATAAATATGTAACACAAAAGTAAACTTTAATCCTCTCCCACCCATTCCACGTATCACAGTTAAAATTTAACTAATCAAAGAAATACAAAATGATCTAATTAAGACTTCATCTATGCCTACTATAAGAATATACAAGCCCATTAAAATAATAAATATATCAGTTTGAATTCCAAACATTTCATACAGCACCACAAGCTTAACATATACAACAGGCCATAACTCAGCGCCAGCGTTGAAAATTCACGCCGAATGCATTAAGGCTAAAAAGTCGTTGTCTTGCGTAAAAAAAAAACAAATAAAAATAATAAATAAAAAAATAAAAATAAAAACACCTAAATAAAAAAAAAAACTAAACTATGCAAATACCTAACGAAAACTTGAACTACTAAAAAAAAAAAAAAAAACAGAATATGGCGTCATACTATATTCTAATATTCTTTTCATAAGTGTTGCTCTGTTCTGGTCGTCGTTGTATTGCATTCTGTGTTGCGCATTTAAATTGTTCAAGCATGGCAACTGATTTCGTTAAATGGCGTTGGTGGCGCAATTTATTTTTTTTTTTTTTTTTTAATTAAAATAAACATTGGCGGCTACTTGCGCACTGCACTGTTTAAATCCATTAAGGACAACAGCAAATGTTAGCATTGGGTAAAACTGCAGAAATATTGGAGTCGTTGATTCGGTTATTGTACGGCTGCGTTGTCGTCCAATGTTGGCTGTCTGACTGGTTCGTTGGCTGTCCTCAAAAATGCTATTGTTTATATATCTTTATTTTTTTTTTTTTTTTACTTTTTATTTACGTTAGTTTGTCGTCTTTATTAAATTTTTTAATGAATATTTTTTTTTAATTGTTTAATTTTTGTGTGCATTGTGAAATTTGAAGCTTTTTGATGCATTTTGTTTTATTGTTTTAAATGCTTTTGTAAATTTAATTTAATTTAATTATTTTTTTTTTTTTTTTTTTGGTTTTTCTGTTTAAAACTTTTATATTTTTGGCTTTTAAAATATGCAGCATTAAATTTCTCGAATTAAAACAAAACAAAGAAAATGCATTTGTTTAGTCGTTATTTTTTTTTTTTTCATATGTTGTGTCTATGTTACAACATATTTGTAAGCACAATTTTAGTAAATTGCTTTTTCCTTTTTTTTTTTTTATTCTTTTTTTTTTTTTAATCTTAAAATTTAGTTGAGTATGAAACTTTTTTGTAATTTTTTGTTTGTTTTGTTTTTTTTTTTTTTTTTTTTTTTTTTTTTTTTTTTGGTTTGGAACATTCTTTTTCTTTGAATGCTGCAGCCTAACACATTTTAAGTCTTTCTAAATAACTTCAACTTGTGAAAATGTTCTTTCTAAGACTTATCATAAACACAATGGCCTGCTGCTTCTGCTGCTGCTGCTGTTGCATTGCATTACAGCTTAGTTTTCATCCTTTGACATGCCAAACATTTATATTTGACATGACGACACAACATACATGATCGAAGGAAGAGGAGGAAGTGTATATTCTGGTTTTTTGTTTTTTTTTTTTTTTTTTTTTTTTTTAATATTGTATTTTCCAAAACCCCTTCATCATTCAGTTCGTATAGTCGCAGCAGTTTGCGCGGTTGCATTGCATTGTAGTGCAGTAGTATTGGTAGTGGTAGTAGATAACAAACTGTCAAAAGTAACTGAATTATTTGCATATTATATAATTTTTCGATACCTGATATAATGTTGACGATCCCTATAACGCGAACCAAATGAGTTGTTCTTTAGCATCACTTCGATCAATGGCAAATTGCGAAACACCAATAAATGTTGCAGTGAAACGAGCTAAAATAAAATAATTGAAATATATACAAATTTAAATAATTTATTAATTATAATAATAATAATTTCAAATAGTTTACCTTATTATCAGCCAAATAAATAATTTTCAAATTCGGCAAACGTTTGTCCACATGACGAAATGAGTCCAAAGTGCTTAAATTATTATCATTTAAATTAAGCGCCTCCAAATCGGGTATATTTGATTCAATAATATCAATGGCTGCAGACATAACAGGCGCACGAAATAGTGGACAAAAGCAATTCTTCAATTCGGGATCGGCATGAAATTTTGATAAATCGAGCGCTTTTGTAGCAGCATTATAACGTCTGGCCATAACCAATTTCATTTTTTCCTTTAATTCATCATCGACGGTTATAACGGGAAAGCCGCTACGTACACGTGGCATCAAACGGAAACCATCTGACATTTGTGCATTACGTCCCATTTGCTGCATTAGATCGGCTGTTTCAAAATTATCAATAAAGAAGATAATACAATTCTTTTCGATGCGCCAATATTGCGGTTGAAAAATGTGTGGCGACATTGCTGCCAATAGAACACGTAAGACATCATCCTTGGAATACAGTTGACCATTATGAATCTGAAATATACAAAAAACACAGAAAGTCAAAAGTGTTATTATGAAAGCTGTTTCTTTTTATACCCTGTATCCAAAGGGTAAAAGGGTATATTAAGTTTGTGCGAATGTATTTAACAGACAGAAGGAGGCAAGATAGACCCTATAAAGTATATATATATTCTAGATCAGCATTGGAAGAATAGTCGAACTAGCTATATCTGTCAGTCCGTCTGTCTGTTAGTCCGTCCGTCCGTCTGTCCTCCTGTCTGCCGTTTGAGAGAGATTATCTCCAGAGCCGTCAAGTGTTCTCTTGCAAACGGTTTTTTTCTAGCCCCATTTTAAGGCGGTACCTCCCATACAAATGTACCCCAAATTTTGGATTTTTGCATAAAAACGTCATTGTTTTTTTTTATTCTAGGAAGTTTAAATTTAGTATAAATTATTCCTAGGATAGTTCCAATGAATTAGACCAAAATGGGTAGGTCCAACAAAATTTTAGGTATAGCCCCTATACAAAGATATACCCGATTTTTTAAATTTTTGTATTAAAAAACAATTCAATGAGGACTGGTAGTAAGATACAACCT
Organism: Leucophenga varia; assembly: GCA_018903435.1. NCBI lineage: Eukaryota > Metazoa > Arthropoda > Insecta > Diptera > Drosophilidae > Leucophenga > Leucophenga varia. Next base: position 441,370 of record JAEIFJ010001141.1, read on the forward strand.
AGTTTAAGGTACATAAAGATTGGGTACAGGGTATCTTGCAGTCGAGCTGACTCGACTTCAGCATTCTTTCTTGTTTTTTTTTTTTTTTTTTTTCATAGTAATTTTTGTCGTATGCAGCCGTTTTTCTTGTAAAATTAAAATACAGATGTTCTTTTCTTTTTTTTTTTTTTTTTTGAATAGGAATTTACGCCGCCTAGCACAGCATATATAAAATAAGCCAACATTATACGGAAACGGTATAGTAGCTGTTGCAACGTCGGAAAAATGTCGCACAATTGCTGCAATTGGTTTCGCTGGTGTCTGAGTGGAACTGCCGCAGCTGATATACGCGTACAACCTGAAAGTATCGACGATAATAACGCCGCTGACAACGAAACAATTGTATCCTGGCAAAAAATAATTATACAAAAACAAAAAAATTCCGAAGCGTTAAAAAGTGTATTAAAATCGTCGGAGCTGGAACCGGAGCAGAAGCAGCAGCAGCAGCATGACAAAATGGAATATGTTGCTGCTGGTGCTGCTGCTGATGGGAAAACTATAATTGCAATGCAACAGCAACAGTGCGTCAAAAAAACATACTCCGAGTGTCTAAAAGAGCTTTCCAATCGCAATAAAGATAATATCGATGCTCCTAATGCTACTGCAGCTGCTGCTGCTGATATTGTCGATGATGATGATGATGATGTGCCCGATCTTAGTCTTGATGTATTTGATGATAAACGCTTTCATGATGTCTCCAGTTTCATTTTTAAGCGACATTCACAAAACTCGGATGACTAATTAATTACATACATGGTATACTACTAAAATATATTCACGCTTTAAGTGAATTTAACTAAAGATTGAGTAGTATGAAATCTTCTAGAAAATAAGTAAAAAAATAAAAAAATATTGTATAATTGTATAAGGTTGTCAAATATCTCCCTTCCGCCTTTTTGTCTTTAGAATTTCGCGGCTATGTACAGAGCTCTTATCGGGCTATACTATACATCATTTGAAAGGTCTTGACATAACCTACAAAACGACGCTATGCATGAAATGCATCCATGATGATTTGGATACTGCGTTCAAAAGTTAGAGACGTGTAAACATGGAGGATCATATACGACAATATCAAGCGAAAACGGTCGTTGTCGAAGGCCGGTGAATAGTCCCAAACTGTGGCCAGGCCGGAAATGACGGCGGGGGAAGGTTTTGCTGTGTGTTTGGTGAATGGAAGGAAATAATTCACTATGAGCTGCTCCCATATGACCGGACGCTTAATTCTACCATCTACTGCGAACAACTGTACCGCTTGAAGCAGGCGATCGACCAGAAGGCTGTCCAACAGAAAGGGTGTAGTGTTCCACCAGGACAATGCCAGGTCACACACATCACACCATTTGGTGACTCGTCAGAAGCTACGGGAGCTCGGATGGCAGGTTTTATCGCATCCATCATATAGCCTGGACATAGCGCCAAGTGTTTATCAACTGTTTCTGTCCATAGCAAACGCCCTTGGTGGTGTAAGTTTGGCCTCAAAAGAGGTTTGTGCAAAGTGACTGTCCGAGTTCTTTGCAAATAAGGAAAGTGAGTTCTACAAGGGGGATATTATGAAGTTGCCGTTTAGATGAAAACAGATTATAGAACAAAACGGCGCATTTTTGAACAAAATTCGATCACTGTAACACTTTTTTATAAAGCATTGAATAAAGACCAAAAAAAAAAACGGAAGGGAGATATATTTGACAAACTTATATAAACACAAACATACAAAAAAAATGTACAAGTTACATCCAGAATACATAAACAGAAAATTTACGGAAAAGCATACACAACAACAACAAAAACAACAACAACAAAGCCTCAATTTTTGATTCAATTAGATTTAACAAATAAACGCCTTTATTTAAGCTCCCGAGACGTCAACGGAGAGATCGACGAATGTAACATTAGCTACAAAGCGCATTCATGCCGCAAATATTGTTAAACTGATAATGCAGCGGCGGCATAACTTTTGCTTTATTTCCAGTGTAAACGGTGAATAAACTGAATACAGGGTGGCTGCTGTACTAATTATTTAGTGAAACCGGCGCTCATGCAATCGCATCGAATATGTGAATCGATAGCAAATTCATTTGCTCGTTCGTTTTTCTACAAATCACTTGTTATATTCTTGATCAGCTCAAATCGAGACTTGAATCGAGCTCAACGAGATCGAGTCATGATCAAGTCATGTCTGTCTGTCTGTAGTTACAGTTCAGTTTCATTCGTTCGTAACTTAAATTTTTCTCAGTCCTAAGCGCCACGCCCATTTTTAGACATAGCCCCTATGGTTTATTTGTGAAGTGATTTATGTCAAATATGGTAAAAAGACTTCTAACGACAACCCATGTTCAGAAAATAACCCATGGCTTAGCTGGCATCACGATAGCATATGGCCTCCATATAAATCTTTTTGTCGATTGATTCAAGACTATAATGAAGGCAGTAATATTTTTTTATACATTTGAAATTTGATGTCATTTCACGTCAGACACCCTGTATATAAAAATATGTAAATAAACTATTATTTGATTATTATCATGTTTCTTGTTTTAAATGTTACAATAAAAGAGGAGACGACTATTTTCAAAAAAAAAAAAAAAAAAAAAATAATGAAAATGCATTGAGATGATTTGTAGAAGGAGGAGCGCAAAAGGCAACAAGCATATAAATCTGGAAATAGTTGTGAATATTACCTAAGTACGTAACAGTATAATTATCAGAACTTCGAGCTGGCAACTTTCGCAACAGATCAAAGAGATAGTCTTATACAATAATAAATCAACTGAGGATACAACGATCACATAGCTACAATTAAATATAAAATGTCGGCAAAGGTTTTGGATATATACATATATATTTTATTTTTACTCACATACAGCAGCATTATTATCTTGAATGTTCTTTTTGAAGCGTATAGCAGCACACCTAGTATAACCTTATCTATAGAACATATTTGCGGCATTACTAAACAAACTGACGGTTCTGTTCAAGCGTCGTCATAATATTGTTTTAGATTTAAAAATATTTCTATGACACTGATGACTGATTCACTACTGACTGTCATTACATATGTATATGATCTGCTATAATACATTTGCTCATCAAAGTTTTGTTCTGGTCCTTTGTAATTCTCTCTCACAACAGAACTCCTTTGAACACTACTATAGTTAGTCTTCTCGAACATTCAAAGTGGTTAAATAGTGACGTTTTTATGACGTTTTTATGCAAATCCCAAAATTTTGGGCTACATTTGTATGGGGGCTATATCTATAATTTTGTAGGTCCTACTCATATTGTGATATTTTATTGGGACTATTATAGACATAATTTATACTAAATTTAGAGTTCCTAAATTAAAGTTACTTGGTGCGTTCATGGAGAAGTATCTATTAAGGCAGCAACAAGGCTTCTAAAATATTTTACAAAAGCAAATACAAGAAATTTCCGAGTTCAAGATCTATGTATATAATAAAATATTTTTAACTTCGATTCAATGTTTCCCATTTTCGTACATATGTACTACGCAAGTATAATGCAGAAATAATGAAAAAAAAATTAACACTGAATACAATCTGCTTATACATATATAGAATATAGAATAAAGATATCTCTATGAATGTATTATTGTATAATAATAAAGTATGTCTCATAGTACTCTTACTTAGGGCGCACTCTCGTGTTCGGGAATTGATTGTGTGTCACTGACGATGAATCGATCGGATCGTTTCGGATTTAAAATAGATTCGGTTCAGTTTTTTTTTCTGAAGCATTTGTTGATCGATTCAGTGTAGTGCAAAACGAGGGCTTAGACCTGTAACACTCTTACGACGACGTTTCTTAAGAAAATTATTGTAATAATAATAAAAAGTTATTTTAGCAGTGATTTAAATCTTTTTTTTTTTTTTTTTTTAGAGAGAAAAAAATTAAATCTTTTATATTATAAATACATACAAATATGTATTCTATATATATAAATTTATAAAGGTGCATAATAATAATAATAATAAAGAAACGATATACAACATGGGTTGTTGTGGCTCTAAAGATGATGACGATCGTACCTCATGGAGCCCAGAAGAGACAAACAACAAATCTGGTGTAAGTAATTTAATTTATGCATTTTTAATTACATATGTAAGCATTTTTTTTTTGTTTAAATTAAACTCGTTCTATTTGCATAGAGTACAACATCAACAATTATAGCACAACCATTAGAAGATGGTACTGATGTCTCTGTTGGCAATGGGGTATTCACGCTAACGCGTAAAACAACAAACATTAGAACAGTTACACACAAAACCACCACAACCACAACAAGCGAAAATGATTAAAATAAATACAATAATTTTTAAATTTACTGCTTTAGTATTTACTATCTTAAAATAAGTGGCAGCCGCCTTGGTTGAAAGCCTTTTTTATGCATTTTTTTTTCAATTAAACCTATTTTTTTTTACAAAAACGATTTTATATACTTCGGTAGCACCGAAGCTCAAATACCAGCCACACGAAACTTTAATCTTTTTCTTGAAAAAAAAAAATGGAAGGTAAGTTTGTATGAGGTCTATATGTTACAGTGGCCCGATCCTTGTCATATCGGTAGCATACTCATAGAATAACAGTAAAAGTGATTTTACCAAGATTGGAGTGAAATATATTCATAAATAAGAACTATTTTCATACAAAATCTGAAAAATGGGCGCTAGGTTTGTATGGGGGCTATAACAAAAAATGGGCATGGTCATTTGGGTGCCATTAAAAGTGTTTTTAGCCAATTTGCAATAAAATACATTCATAAATAAAACCTATTTTCATAAAAAAAAAAAAAAAAAAAAAGTGGTAAGTTTGTATGGAGGCTATATCTAAAAATGGGCGTGGCACCTTGGTTTTGACATACAAACTAACTAGGAGCAGAAAAAAGCTTAAGTTTCAAATTTCAGATCAATATCTTTAAAACTCTCCAAGTACAACGCATCGCAACAGACGGACATGGCTAAATCGATTCGTCTCATCGAGCTGATCAATATATATATACTCTTTATGGGGTTTCCGATGCCTCCTTTAATGCGTTGCAAACTTTCGCACAAACTGAATATACCCGTTTACACTACATGTGTAACGTGTATAAAAAATTTAAAATATTAAAAAGATCTCGAGTTGTGCCCGATCAAAGTGACGTCCTCCCAAAAAAAAAATATGATTTGAGGTGATCAAGATTGTAGCGTTCTGGTTCATCGGAAACAGAAATTTCAAATTGATTTACTTTCAGTAAAAGATTTTTTAGTTATTATTCAAAAGATTTAATAAAATATTCAAAAAATTTGACAAAATGTTGTCTTGTTAAGGTTAGCAGTTTGATTTTCATGAAAAAAAAAACAAGCAAGAACATTAACTTCGAAGCACCGAAGCTCAAATACCCGCCACACGAAACTTTATTCATTTTCTTGGAAAAATAAAAAAATAGAAGGTGAGTTTGTATAGGACTATATGTTATATGGCTCGATCTTTCATATCGGAAGCAATTTAAGGCTAAATAGAAGATTTAATTATGACATTAATATATTATTATATGGATTTTGAGCCTTATTCCAGTACAGAGAAACATTCAAAAGGAAAAACTTGTTCATAGCAAGATCCGAAAAAAATGGTAAGTTTGTATAAGGGCAAAATCATACAAATGGCGTGGCTTTTGATTGGTGTTTTAATTGCCGATTTCAGTAAATACATACATAACCAGCAGATTTTTTCAAAGAAAAATATAGAAAAAAATGGTAAGTTTGTATGGGGGCTATATCTAGAAAGTGGGCGTGGCACCTAGCTTCTGCTTTACAAACTGCCTAGGAAAAAAAAACTTAAGTTTAGAGTTTCAGGTCAATATCTTTAAAACTTTCCAAGTAACACGCATTGCAACAGACAGACAGACGATTTTTTGGTTACAAACTTTCTACAAACTGATAATACCCTTTACATTTTGGCGGGTATAAAACGGGTAAATTTTCAACTTAAAAAATAAGTTTTAAAAAAAATGTTTCGATCGCTCGAATTTTAGATTTTGAGAAATTTAACTAAATGAAGATTTAATTATGACATATATATTATTATATGGATTTTGAGCCATAATCCAGTACAGAGAAAAAAAAAGGAAAATTGTTCACAAGATCCGAGATAAAGGAAAAACATACAAATTAATTGCCGCGTAAAATAGAAAAGATTTCTTCAAAGAAATATATGGCAATTTTTTACCTACATTTTTTAAAAAAGGTACACAACTTTCTTTCCCCCATTTCTGTTTTTCAAAATGGATTAAGACGATTTTTCGTAAATTTGGTGAATGGATCCCTTGGTTAGGGTTGAGGAGAATGAGTGTAGATCAATATTTAAAAGGACCTACACTGATCTGATCTAGACACAGTTTTCTAAAATACAGATTTTAGTATTTGTTTGTTAAATTTTTTACTTAAGTTGTTGGGAGAAATTAAAAAATTAAAGAGCATTGCTTTAAAGACAGCCTATCAACATCAATGACCGACCACCAAGCCTATTCAAAGTAATTATTTATGAATACGAACGGAGAAAAAAAAGTTTCCTGCTATAGAATCGGATGATCAATTAATTGAAATCTGGCATACAATATAAAGAGTAGCCCATTCCAAAACGGTAAAAAATGAAAGAGAAAGCCAAAAATAAAAAAAGAGAGAGAAAGAAAGCGATATAGAAAAGGAGAGAAGATGAGAGGAATGGGTGCAGTAACGAGGGAAAGAAAATTTGCAAAGTAAATTACGAAATAAATTAAAGAGAACAATTGAAAACAAAAGCGATAAAAATAAATAAAAAATAATAAAACAAAGAAAAGATAAAAAGCAAAAGCAAAACCAAAAACTGATAATAAATGTCTGTCCATGTACAACAGAAACAATTAAGACATTCTGAGAGGAAAGAAAGTAAAAGAAGAGAACATTTTTACATTGATACAAAAACGAAGTTTGAATACACTTCATAACATGCAATTTTTAATTGAATCGAAAAACACAAAACCCCATAAGGTATATATCAGAGCTGACACTGAAATTTTAGAGTTTTGATGTAAATATTCCAAAAATTTATACCATTACAGCGAAAATTCGTGTATTTTCATTGATTCCATAGGTTAGACAACAATTTTTTTTTAATATTTTTAATTTCTATATAAAAAAATTGAAATTTGCGATTCGTCTAACTGAAAATGAAACCTAGATGAAACTATTAGATCTAGCCATGTCCGTTCGTCTGTTTGTCTGTCCGTCTTTCTGTTGCGAGTTAATTTATTAGCTCAATTTTAAAGATATTGAGCTGAAAATCGAAACTTACGTTTCTCGCATTCCTAGGTAGTTTGTATGTTAAAATAAGTATTACACGCTCACTCTAAGGTGTAACACCCATAAAAATTTACTGCACATTTTCGAATTTTTGTATGAAAATAGGTATTATTTATGCATATATGCACTCCAAATTTACTGAAAACACTTCTTATGTCATTCAATGTTCAATGTCAGTTTGCCACGCCTATTTTTTGATAAAGCCCCCATACAAACTTATCGCCCATTTTCGAATTTTTGTATGAGAATAGTTTATATTTATGAATGTTAACATTTCGAATTGGGTAAAACACAACTAATGTAATATTATTTAACTCACATTTCCTGACATCTTCAAAAAAAAATTAATTGTCTATATTTTTTACTTAAAATTTAAGCATGAGTTGCAACAGAACAATGATTTCCATCCCGAAGTTTTATGAGGATCACAGATAAACTATTTAATAATTCATGTTACGGGTATTTTTTAAGCTACTTTAGATAAAACTCTAGCTTTAACTTTAACAATCAAACTTTCAAAAAAAAAAAAAAAATATTTTATGAATTACAAATTTACAAACAAGCATGAAGTACGACGCCAATTATACAATATTATGTATTTCTCTACTCTTTGGTAGGGTACAATGAACACCATACAACATTTTTCAGTTCGGTAGTACAAGTACAAGAGTAATAAATTAGACGACGCTATAAAACGATAAACCAAAAGCAAACAAAAACTGAGTTCAATTATTTATACAATGTACATACTACACCACATATGTTGTTTATTGAATGGGTGCATACCGAATGGAATAGAATAGAACAGTACACAGTACAGCAAAATTCAAATTCAAATTCAAGAGAATTAAAGCAACTAAAAGGCAGACATAGCGAATCAACATCGGATCCAATCGGAACGTATCGGATCGGATCGACGGTGGCAGTAACTGAGCACAGAGGAAACGATCTGACGCGATTGGCACCCACCCGGCTGTCAGCTGCATAATCATAATCAACAAAAAAAATTTGCCAGATCAGTTTAATTTCAGAAACAGAAACAGCAACAACAAACAATAACGAACGAAGAGGCAGACAGATAGATCAGACAGACCACTTCTTCATCATCTCAGCATCAATATTTTTTTTTTGTGAAAATGTTGCATTCGATAAAAGGATCTATGCTGTACGCAAATTTTTTACTTTTGCTATTATTGTGTGGTGGCGTCACTTTTGCAAGAGATTTTGCATTGGAAAATCCTATTATGGAACAAGCTGAAAATCCTTCAACTTCGTATATAAGCAAAATACCACAACAACAGGACCAGAACCAGGGCCAGGGTAATGAACTACAAGAGACATTTATAACGTATGTCGAAGAACTTAAAAATGCCGGAGTACATGCACCCATTACTAGAGATCTGAAAACATTAAGCTATTCGGAAATAACGCGTCTATTGGCACTTTGGCAATTATCGCATCAAAGAAATTTCTATCAGATGCAACCAACGGAGGATAAACAACAACAACAACAACAACGCAACGAGAGAATGGTTCCAATTAATGATGACTTAGATGATGATGCTGTTTGGCGTTAACAAATTTTTGTGTGTGTGGTCTTCTATAAAATTTTATTGTATTAATTACTTTTTTTTTTTTTTTTCGTTCTGTAAATATTTCAATTAAAAATGTTATTGTTAGTACAGTGAAAACTCATTTGAGCGGACAAATAAACGACGAGTATATTTAAACAGATAAAAACTAAACAAAAAAAGTATATAGATACACTACAGATGTGTAGATTACAATCGAAACTGACGGCGGCGCCTTGAAAGTGCCATTTTATAAAATTTATTTAAGCATTTTAATTGATAATTTGAAGCAGTTTATTTAGTCTAAAGTATACTCTATATGTACACATATAATAGTTACATATAAAAAATAAATCATAAATAAATATTAATAATTTTGTGTTTTTTTTTAATTAACAAACAAGCAAGTCGAGAAAAAAAGGGAACCTAAAAAAAATCCAAAGATGTGAAATCCCAGTAAAGATTCAATTTATAGCTGAACCGAAAAAAAAGCCACTGTTGTAGCCGAGTGTAGGCTTTAAGTGCGTTTGGAGTGATGTATAACCCAAACAATAGTGCCCTACAGCTGCTCCCCTTTAAAATATATATTATATATATATATATATATATATATATATATATATATATAACTATATAAATGTTTAAAAGTTGAATTGAATTGAATATTCATTTTTTTTTTTTTTTTTTTATTTATTCAAAGAAAAAAAAAAAAGAAAATCTTAATGTATTGCAAATTAAGCTATTTTGAACACAGCCAGCAGGGCAGCAGGCAGCTGTCAGCGCTGTTAGTTACTCAATTTTCGCATATTTTCACGCCGCCCGTTCTCTGCATTCGAAGTACTGGTCACCACTAGACGTGGAATTTGTTTACGACGCAAATAGCTCGCAATAGGTGGCACAAACAAATCATACTTGATTATTGTACGTTCAACATCATTAAAAATGCGCGCATTGCTGTCCCATTTCAACAAATCAAATATCCAAGAAAGCAGCAATCCGACAAAGAATGTTACAAGAAAACCAATCACAGCATACCACATGTAGCTAATACGATATAAATAGAAATAATGAACATCATCATCCAGCGCGGCATTTGTGGCAACTGTCTCATAGAATATATCACTGATGTTACTGGTGATCGGCAATGTGTTGTCTCCGTTTAAAGGACATCCGTCAGTTGAGAAGTCTAAACTTGGTACAGGCGGCTTCGGTTGTCCAAAGCCTATCCAAAAGGAAAATGACAAACCTATTGCCAAACCAGCAATGGCGCCCTTTTGATTTGCTTTCGTTATATACATGCCAAGTGTAAAAAGCCCCAATAGCGGACCACCAATAATGCCGAATATAGATAGTGCCGCCTGCAGTAAGCCTCCAATTGAACCGGCAAGAAAAGCAAGTCCAATGCAAACGCCGCCATAAAATATGGACAACAGCTTCGAGTACCATAGCGTTTGTGCATCGCTGAGCGTGCGAAAGCTGCAACAAGTAAACAATGGCTTCAGATAATCCTCAAGTGTGACCGCTGCCAATGAACTTATTGCCGACGATATGGTCGAGAGACTGGCACAAAATATGCCCGATACAAAGAGACCCGAAAGTCCGGTATATTTGTTCATTGTATCAACCACAAACAACGGCATCAATTGATCGCGCGATGATATACGACCTTCAAGCAACGGATCACAATCCTTGTAGTACCAATAGATGCACAAGCCCGAAAAACATGTGCTTATGCTCAGCAAACATAGTATGGGCAGACACCACCATAGTGCTGCTTTTGAAGCATTTATATTACGCACGGATAGCAGACGCTGTACTTGCGTCTGATTTACGCCGTACAAAGATAAGTACGTTGCAGCGCCACCAATGATCTGCGTAAACCAGGTATGTCGTACAGTGGGATCAATGCTAAAGTTGCTAAACTGAATGCGCCCATTCTCTTGTGCAATACGCCAAATTTCATCCAAGCCGCCGGCTTTGATGCCAGCACAAATGATCACGCTGAAAATAGCGACGAACATGAGTAACGACTGATAAATGTCCGTCATAAGCACAGCCTTCATACCGCCTATGGTTGCATAGAATGTACACACAACACCGACAATAACAATCGAAAAGATTTGATTAAGACCGGTAACCGCTTCCAATGCCAATGCTGGTGCATAGAGCACAATGCCCATGTATAGAACCATTTGCAGCGTAAATGCTAGCGATGCGCACAAACGTGTTGCATAGCCAAAACGCAACTGCAGATACTCATAGACGCTGGCAGTTTTAAGCCGAAAAAATACCGGCAATATCAGATAGACGACAACAGGCGTTGCAAGTATATAGGAAATGTTTATAACTACAAACATGGTGCCATATTGATAGTTCTCCATTGAAACACCCAGCAATGTAACGGCAGACATAAAACTTGTCATCAAACTAAATGCAACTGGTGTAACACCCATAGAACGATCCGCAAGTAAAAATTCAATGGTACTTTGCTTTTTGCTGCCAACAAAACGATAGTATAGGCCTATAACTATCGAAACGATGAGCACTATGGCAAGTATTACATAATCCCAAACGCCTAACGACGACATTTTATAAAAAAAAATTGCGAAATTGCAAAATAGACTTTCACCGATACTATAGTTCGTATATCTTACGGTATAGCAGTCGCCGGAAATTTTTTGCACGCACAAATCTACCGGCTAACTGCGTACTGATACTAAACACACTTTAAACGAATTAAGTGTGTATTTTTGCAATCATTTTTAATCACATTTAAAAATATAAATATAAAAAAAAACGCATTGATTTACAGCGACGATTTAACTTCGAAATCGGTTAAACTTAATACTCATCAAAATTCTATATATTTCGTCTGAAGTACTATATAAAATCTTTAGGTTCGTAAATGTGTTGCTAAAGATAACATTGTTGCTTTTGTTTTGTTTTTTTTTTTTTTTTTTTTTTAGTTTTAACAATAAATCATTGAGTTGTAGTTTCGTTTAGTTGCCAGTAGTAGTAATACTAAACTACCAACTTGTACTTGGCGCAGTTCAATACTGAAACTGCAAAAAATTTAACAGCTTTAGCAGCAGCTTTTCTAATTTTATTGGATAGATAATGCCAAGCTAGAGTATAGATAAAATTTCTCGTATCGAAAGATTTTTGTCTTTACTATCTCAAAACAAAGCCGTTCAGAGCAGAGCAGAGCCAGGGGCGATTAGTTATAGTATACACAATACGAGTATATACAATATAACGTCTGTCGATTATCATTTTATCTATGCTTACATAAATATTTCTTTTTTTTTTTTTTACAATGCAAATTAATTAAATCAGCTACAAAATAAGTCTCACAGTCAACACAGTAAAGACAGCTTTGATATTTGCTTTAGTATTGCTTTGTGCGCACAATTATTGCTCTGGTTATTAGAAATACATAGTTTTGAAATGAAAATTACAGAACAGAGCGCAGCGCAGCACAGCAAAGTAAACAAACAACAATTTTTATCTATTTTAGGAACAAACTGAAACTATTTTTACAAGCAGACTTTGCACAAACGAAAAATCAAATATAATAAAAAGATACCTGGAGATAAGCTTAGCTGCTAGCGAGTATCACGATTTTATAAATAATCTTTATGATAAACTTACCGTAACCTGATACCAGCCATAAGAATTAGGTACCAATTTGCGTCCATTGCCGAATTTTCCTCTGGGTATCGGTGAGCCTTTACGACGTGGTAATGGCATATCATCATACTGCAAAAAACAAGAGAATTCGAGAATTTAAAATTTAATATAAAAGCTACAGTCTATTTACAATATTTATATTTGCTTAATATATTACCTTATCATTGAACATGGCAATCTCATGCATCATATCATCATCCTCGGCAAGGCGAGAGCGTATGGCAGCATCCGAAAGGCGTGCACGTACGCCACCTTTATGCTGCAGTGCCGAAGGCTTAAAACTAACGCGGCGTGTGCTGTTACGTTGTTTGTGTTCATCGTGTGTTGCTGTTTACAAAATACGGAGAATAAAACAGATAATAATAAATATATGTAACGTTGAAAAACAAAAAATATTGAGTCGCAAATGTCTTTCGCATGTTTAGGCACACAATGCACTATTGAGGCTTAAGCATGAGTAGTACCCGTAACCTCTATCCGAATTAAAGATTTATATATTTTAAGGAGAATATGATAGTAACGGACATTGTGATAAATGATAAACGAAATGTCATACAAAACCCTGGCGAATGACTGCCGTCCTTGACCATACTTACAATTATGAAAGCCACCTTTTATTGCTGATATGCGTGCGCCGCCGCCGCCGCCGTCATTATTGCGACTATTGCCGCCATTACCGTTGTTGTTGTAATTGCGTTGGCCACCACGTTTCGGCATAATGGAAATTTAATTTTTTTTTTTTTTTTTTATAACACTGACGTCTTATTTTCAGTTTCTTATGAAATTTCTTTACACGTTTTCTGCCGTTCGCGCTAAACAACAAAAGAGATGCAAAACAAGAAGAAGAAGAAGAAAATAAAAGAAAAACAGCAGCAGCCATTAACACAAATTTTCATACGTTTTTATTTATCAATTACAATTTACCTTTACTTCTCTTTACTAAATTGCTATATGAAAACTTTGCGTTAATAGTCTGACCTACTATGTAAACAAAATATTTTGATAAGTTCCTCTTTTTTATATTTTATTTTTATTATTTTGTATAGATTTGAATGAAAACAAAATTGACTAATTCATTGAAGCACAACATGAATAAACTGATGAGTGCGAATGAGAGAGGTTTTAGTGTAGCACTGCTTGATCTGATATCAAACGTATCTGCTCAATTCAAGCTGTACAGTGCTAAGTACGCAAGTAAGTGTAAACGTGACGCTAGATAGATATATCTAACACTGTTCCACTTATGAGCCAGATACAGATAACGGGACGGTTTGGGATCGGCCAAACCGTCGCGAACCGTCCTGTTATGCTATTATTGTTTTCTCTCGCTCGCACATTTCTGCTTTCTTGTTCGCACCTATGTGGCTGTACACTAAATTTTATTTAATTTATTATTTATTAAATAATTATTATTTATTATTTGAATTATTATTATAAAATTCAAACTCATTTTTTTGTTTTCTTTTTTTTTTACATTACTATTGCGTAGTTAGGAGTAAATTTGGTAAACGTCTAAGAGTAGTGTTGGAAAATGTTTTGATTCAGTGCTAAAAGGTGTTTCAAAGAAGATCTGTTATTAAGGTGTGTTCAGACAAAGCAAATATTTTGAAAGACTTTTCATTGAGACTTAAAATAATTTTACGTTAAGAAAATTTTTCAATTCATTCAAAATACTTGCAGTCAAAAAAAAAAAAAAAAAACTTTTTTAATTAGCATAGCTCGCAAAAACAAAAAAAAACCAAGTCAAGGCTTACAAATTTATTTTGTATTCTTATTGCATATATACTTAAAATAAATTCAACAGATTCTTTATAAATTTAATAGGATATCTTTTTTTTTTTTTTTTTTTATTTCCGTATAAAATGGAATGTTTTCGATTTGTATTACTAGTTTTGCTCTGCAAAATCTAGAAAAAAAAGGCATTAATTAAAGCATGCTTAAAATTCGGCACAGCCGAGAATTGTAACATTAATGAAGGGAAACTCCAGCTAATTCATCCACAATGCAGGATAGATTTTTATTGTTGATCAGGGCTATTGGTAAACTATGATCAAAGCAGACAAAAGCGCGCTGTAAAGAAATGCGAATATGTTAATTAAACGCAATATTATAAATTGATTGCCAGCGTTAAAATACCTTAATCATTTCAGCTTTACTGGCTCCGAATACCGGCAGTATAAGTCTTTTGGCATTGTTTATAAGCTTATATGTCATCGTTATGCGCTTCGGTGGCGGCTTCGGCGAATCCTCAATTGGAGCAATTAATTTATCGGTTTCTGTGAGTAGCGTATGTCCTGGAAACAAAGAACAAGTGTGCCCATCTGGTCCCATGCCTAATAGCAATGCATCAAATATTGGTATTCCATCAGTACAACCGGCTTCGCCGAACGACGCAACTAAGCGATGTTCGTAATCGGCGGCGCATTCAGCTAGCGGCAATGTTGTATTAGCTTTAAGAATCTGTGATTCAGTTAGTCCGGAAACGTGTAAGAACACCTTTTCCATGAAACTGTGGTAATTCGATTCGACATCATTATCGGCCACATAGCGCTCGTCACATAGGTAAAAGCGCCACTTTGTTTTATCGCTCTTCACAAGCGGCATTGCCTTTTCAAGTAATTCAAGTAGTGATCCACCTGAAATGTTTATAAATATTAAATATTCATTTATGCATTTATGCAGCAGCAACGACAAAAGGTCACCTTGCATACTGTGCGTTATCAGAGGTTAACATTACCTGAGAATCCGATGTGAAACATAGGTTGACGACGGCGATTGAGCGCCTCATCAGCGAGTTCTTGAATTTGATGTGCCAGTTCGGCGATCAAAGCTTCTTTAGTAGGAACAATTTTCGAATACATTATTGTTTTTTTTTTTTTTTTTTGAGTAATTTTTATTATTAAATGCGTATTCGTCCGTTTCTCCGAGAAATAGTAAACTTTGCGTTGCAAGTTTATTTTATTGTTTTGCCTTATCTCAAGTCGAGATATTTTAAGTGTTGTTAAGTGACCATTTAGCCAATACAGTGATGACACCTTAGTGATCTTGCAAATTTGAATCAATAATTGGCAACTTATGTTTTTGCATTCTGTGCAGCCTCATTTTATTATGCATGATAATAAGAAAAAAAATTAATGCATAGATACAAAGTAGTCCGTGAAAAAAAATTATAAATTGATTCATAAGTGAATAAGCTTATGCCAATTTGTGCACATCTCTAACATATTGCAGTGGTGCAATAAACTGCGTTTTACAACACTTTCAAAGTTACTTAAATTTTTTTGTCGCTTTTTTTTGTAGCGACCACCAATAATAATTTTTTTGTTAATAAAATATGCATACGAGTATAAATCAATGAGACACAAATTGTAAGTGAATGGTAGTGCAAAATGTCGCAATTGAAACTTGATGCGGAACGTATCTGTCGCGTTTGTTTGCGCGAACAGAATGAACTTTTTCTTATCTACGATGAAGCTCCCGTGGAACAAGGCTTAAATATTGTACAAATATTAAATGAATGTACACGTTATACAGTGGAACGTTTTGATAAAATGCCACACCAGATGTGTGCCGGTTGCATTGGTGATGCACGTGCTGCATATCGCTTTAAACGTACCGCTGACGAAGCTTACCGTACTCTGGTCTCAATGCTTGGGCGTATACCGCGAAAGAACAAGGAAAATCATGTCGATAATGGAACGCAGACGGAGCAAAGCTCGCTGCATCCGTGTGAAATGTGCAATGAAAAACTTTTTAGCGCAACAGAATTGCGACAACATCGCAGCATTGAGCATAATGAACGCGATTTTAAGTGTAGAGTATGCGGCAAGGTGTTTGAACAACTGCGTGTACTACAATTGCACCTGACACAGGAACATCACGAACAGGTGACAACGGCAGCAACTTTAAAATGCAAAGAATGTCAACGTATATTCTCACGACGTGATCATTTGGTGCGACATATGCGAAATTTGCACGGACAGCAGCAGACTACAGCAGCAACAACAAATTCCGGTGGAAATCGAGAAAAGTTTTTGAAACAAGAGAAAACTGAGCAAAATGTGCAATACATTCAATCGGAAAATATAGAAAATGTTGCACTGTTAGAGCAAACTGAAATGATTAGTTTTGAACCGTATTGGGCACATAAATTCGAAAATCTCGATGCTGAGGAAGAGGTCATGGATAACAATTTGCAAACAAATCCAATATCCAGCGATGAAGATACAACCCACGAAGGAGGCAATGATACTAAACAGAAATTATGGCTAACTTTAGAGCCGGAAGTGTATTTGGACACGCAGCAGCCAAATGAAGAAAGTCAAACAGAAGAGCTACCGATGCCTGCAAGCAGTGATCGAACTTGTAGGGTTTGTAACGAGCATTTCCATACCTACAAGGAACTCTGTGCACATCTTATTGTTATGCATCAGCATGCTGGTTTGATGTTCAAGTTTCGTTGCCACCTATGCCAACGACAGTTTAGACGTGATACTCATTTGCAGCGACATTTGCGAACAGTCCATAAATCGCTGAATGCAGAGGGACAAAGTACAAAATCGTCGCGAAAAACTAAGAAATTAAAAAAAAATGTGTCCGATGATGAAACCAGTGAAGACGATAATAATATGGTTGAATATGCTGGTAGTGAATATGATACAGAGAGTAGAGGTGGTGCTGATGATATTGATGAGCATGAAAATGATATAGTGGAAAGGGCAAATGATACGGATAGAAGTAGTAACAATACAATGCATATTAAAGGTGAGTTCAAAAACTGATTTGTATTATTTTGAAAATATTGAGTTTTGTGACTCTTTTACATTTTCTTTCTTTGTTTCACACTAGTTGAACCCACGTTAGTTGAAAATACAACAAATCTAGAGTTAGATTCAACATATATCACACTTAAGCATGAAATGCCAGAGGATGGTTATGATGCAGACACATCTGCAACAGTTGCTGGAGTATCTTTCTTGGATACAACAACAACAACACAGGGTGACGTTACGACAACACAAAATGAAACATCGGAGAAACGTAGCAAAGTTAAGGTTGAAATAGTCCGTGAATATCTGCAAAAGAAACGTACGTCGCGCAAACATAATAACGATGACAATCCAGAGAATCGTTGTGATCAATGTCAGCGAACATTTTCTCGTCATTGCCATTTATTAAGGCATAAGCTTTCACATTTGGAACAAAAGCCTCACGAGTGTCCACATTGTCCAAAAACCTTTGCACGTAGTGATCACCTAAAGGCGCATGTTCAAAGTTTACATGGTAATAAAGACTTTAAATGTACACTTTGCGATGCAGCATTCTCGCGCGCAGACGCATTGGAACGACACAAGTTGAGTAAACACGATGGCGCCGGTCTTGATGGTAGCGTTGCGGGCGCAGAATCAAAGGTGCATCCCTGCGAATTCTGCGAAAAGAAATTTACAAGCAAAAGCTATTTACGTAAGCATACACTCATACACACCGATCTACTGTATGCATGCAAGAACTGCGATGAAACCTTCAAAGAACGCCAAAAGCTGCGTGAACATGAGAAAACTCACGCATCGGAACGTAACTTTTTGTGTTCTATATGCGGTGATAGTTTTGCGCGTAACGATTATTTGCGCGTGCACATGCGCAGGCATCTTGGTGAAAAACCATACAAATGTAAATACTGTGGCAAAGGTTTTCCACGTGCCACTGACGTTAAGGTTCATGAAAGGTCAGTAAATAGAAAATAGATATATATTCGTTTATATACATACTCCTATTGCAGGTATCATACTGGAACGAAACCGAATCTTTGTACGCTATGCGGCAAGGGATTTCATCGTGCATACAATCTGACTATACACATGCGTACACATACGGGCGAGCGTCCATACCGCTGTGATCAGTGTCCGAAAAGCTTTACACAAAGCAATGATCTTAAAGCGCATATACGCCGCCATACGGGGGAGCGTTACAAGTGTAGCGAATGCGATGCTTGCTTTTACAACTTTACGCTATGCGACATCATGCGCTCAGCATGCATGGCAAACATATCGAATCGAAGACAGGACGCTTGCAACGTACTGGCCTTTACGATGATCCGAATACACAACCGCAGATTATAACAACATTAGTAGCGCCATCATCGAGATATGCAGTACGTGAAACGGCATTAACAAGCCTGCAACAGCAGCAGCAGCCGCAACAACAACAGCTGCAAGAACAGCAACCGAGCTTGTCGACAGTACTACTATTACAACAACAACCTGAACCGGAACCGGAAGCTACATCAGTGCATACGCAACATTCACAAGACTCACAATATGCAACATCATCAATAACGACAAATGTTGGCATACAATCGCCTGTTGCAACACCACAGCCACAAGCACAGCCAACGCCAACCTCTGTCCCAACATCTATATTGGCGAATAACTATCTTACGTCGTCGTATATACAATTACCGGATACTATTGGTCAGTTTAACATATTTACCCTTAAACATTTTTTACCTAGTATATTAAGTTTGTGCAAATGTATGTAACTGACAGAAGGAGAAAAGATAGACCCTATAAAGTATATATATTCTTGATCAGCATTGGAAGTTAAATCTGCCCGTCTGTCTGCCGTATGAGAGAGACTATCTCGGAGACTATAAGAGATAGGGCCACCATATTTGAAACTTGACTCTTCTAAGCCGTCAAGTGTGTACTCGAAAACGATTTTTCTCTTGGCCTATTTTAAGGGCTACCCCCCATACAAATATACCCCAAAATTTTAAATCTTTGCATAAAAACAATATTGTTTCTTATTCTAGATAGACTAAATTTAACATAAATTATGTCTTTGATAGTTCCAATGAAATATCCCAATATGGGTAGGGTAGCCTCCATACAAATATATCCCGTTTTTATGTTTTTTTTTTTTTTAGGAAAATCGATACAATGAGGTATGGTTGTAAGATACGACTTAACTTAAGATAAATGGTATCTTGCAGTCGAGCTGACTCGAGTTCAGCGTTCTTTCTTGATTTCTTATATACTCATGCTTTATTATTCTTTATAGTTCGCTTTCAACAATCCATTGGACAACCGTCAATCCAGCCGCGTACTTCAACAAAGTAGTTTTTCCAACGGCAAACCAGGAGGAATATCTAAGTATTTTTTTCATTCATTCAGATTTAGCGCAAGTATGTAAACTTCAATATGAATTTTAATGCAATATAATTTACTATATTTTTTAGCAAATTTTTAATAAATTTTTCTGAATAACAACAAAGTGTGCAAGACAGAGATGTAGTCATTAAAAATATATCATGCCGTCTTGCTCAAAATTGTGCAAAATCAAAAAACAATTCTGATATGTCATGGAATTCTTTTTGAATATTCTATACAGAATTTAAAAATTTAAATTTTGCATTGAGGAACGCTTAGCTTTTAATTAAAATTATTTAACAACAAAACACTTTCTTCGTTGATGTGTGAAAATTATACTTACAATATTTTTTTTATTTAAAACAAATTTTTCAATACAGTACACGAATAACAAAAAAAGTCAGAAAACAATCTCTGATATAAGAAAAAAGTTACCTATGTATGTATTTGCATTTTAGTATATATAAATAATTGGCTAAACTATGTAATATTACGAATATATTTACAAAATATAATTGTAACATGTAATCTTGAATAAAAAGTGTTTTATTAAATAGATTGAAAGAACGGTGCAGTCAATCAAGAATACCACATAATTTATGTTACATGAGACATACGGATATGGCTATATAGTACGTGCATATGTAAAAGCACAAACCATAATTAATTTGTACCTCCAAGCATTTTGCTCAAGACGCAACTTTGAATGGTTACTATTCAATTATTTATGAAGATAAAAACTTTAAATCGAGCTTCCATAAGCTTGTTGAAGCCAAGCCATAGTGTAGTGCACGTCGACGATATGAAGTTTCCGGATACGCCTCAACATTGACTCGTACAGCATCAATTGCTTCGCTACTTCTGCGTCTTAGTTTAAGACTTTGCCACAGTGACGGCTTTACGAAATTTGGTCACAAACTTCCTTACTGTCTTTAACTTTTAATTAAAATACTATTTTGATTGAAAATCGTTTTTTATTAAATGTTTACAATAGAACTAAATTACAAAAAAAAAAAAAAGCACATTGCATGTATGAATATATTTAAAAAACAAAAAAACAAATAACTTCAATTTTTTTTTTTTAATTTTTTAATGACTACTGTGAATCCTTTTTTATCTTGAATAATACGTAAACAGCACTGTTGAGTGCTCAAGCTGCGCCTCGAATTATTGTGCGATATTTTTGTTTTTTCTTTTAATTTTCTTTTTTTCTTCTGTTACAAATCTTTATATCGATTTGTAAGTAATTAAATGATATGTCTACAAACAACAATAATACATTAAAGGTACTTAATTAGAGAAGGCGTTAAATGCAATTCCTTATTAATGAGGACGATAATGAGATGTGTGTGTTTATGTAGCCTAGATCATGATTGGCAAGTTTTTTGTGGTTAATTTACGTGCATTGCCGCCGCTTTGTGTTGGTGTGTGATGTTGTGTATTGCCTATGGCTGAGCCGCTGCCACCCGGTGTACGTGGATAGGCGACATTTGTTGATGATGGTGCAATGCTCCTATTTGAACCGGTTGCAAGCTGTGGTGTGGACGGAGTACGTATAATTCGTGGCTTGGGCAGACGTTCTATGTGCATATGCATTTCAGCATCCACTGGAGGCGATGAAATGTATTTGTTTGTACGAACGCGTTTGCTGCTTGCAGCTGTTGCGCTAGATACACCATTTGTGTTGTTGTGTTTGAAACGCATGCGCATGCGCGCCGTACCATTGTTAACTGGCAAAACAGAAGAACGTGCAGCTGGTTCAATTCGCTTCTGGAAGGACTCATAGGTTTCATCATTTGATGCTATATTATTCGTATCGCTGCATTCATCGCTACTGCTTGCTGTATGCAATACGATTTCCGGACGATTCTGTTCATTATTGCATTTATTAACTGAACGACGTTTACGTACAGCACCGGTACTACGTCGGCCGGATATCGATGTACGGTGTATTGTTGTGGAAATTACGCGTAATTTCTTGTGTGGCGATTTGAAAACTCTGTTGCTACCGCCGCTATATGAATTTTTATTACTGGTTAACTTTGTTGGCGGCTTAAGGAAACCCGGACCCGGTGAGGTTAGTGCCTGGAAGAGAGTGCGCTTTGCGTTTGGTGTTACTTTCTCTTTTGGATTAAGTTTTCTTTTATTCAAGTTGCCTGTAGTGGCCACAGCGTTGACAAGTTGTGTAGTCGATGGCGTCTTACGCAGTGACATCGTCGAACTGGACATAGCCGACTTATTTTTTAGTGACAACGGTGTGCGTGGTGGTGGTATTTTCTTGCTGGAACTTTGTGGTATTTGACCATGTTTGCGCGCGCTGCTTAATTGTTCCTTGGCTTGTTGTTTTCGCTCCCAATCATTGGCCATTAATTCGAGTATATCACTGCCGTGTACCTTAAAGTTCTTTTGTTCCCGTTGCTCGTACTGCTTTACAAGTTCAGTGATTTGCTGTTCAATTTTTGGTAGCTTCGTAGCAATAGTCTTACGTTCACGTTCCTCTTTTAACAACTGGCCACCACGGTTGTTATAACGTCCGGGTTCGTTGGTCTTCGCTTCCAGTGCTGACATACGATTCCAGAGCACGTTACGGTCGGCAAATAACTCGTATATTTCATGATTTTTATTGTAGTGATTTTTTAAATCATCTAGCATAACTTCATGCAAAAATAGCAAATCTTCAGTGTAGAGATCACTGAAAAAGTATAAGAAAAGTTTTCGATCCGTGTCTGATGTGAGCGTTTTGTCCCACCATTCAACGATTTCGGTGCGCAAGTTCTCAACGTAAATTTTTAAGTTCTGACGTCGCAATTCTTCACATCTCTGCAACTCTTTGCAAAGTATATCGTGTGTCGCAAGATTATATTCCGTATGTTTGCGTATTGACTGCATATGTTCTGTGTCACTCTCCTGTAAACGTTCCCATAATTTTTCAAGCTTATCGCGCTTGCTATCGATACTCTCTGACAATTCTTTACGCTGTTTATCAAAGTTTTTATGCATAGCGATCAGTTCCTTTAGCGACTCATTTGTCAGCGACGGATAACGTTGATTTAGTAGACGTTCATCCGAATCTGTTATCAGAGTCAACTGCAAAACTTTCATCAGCTCCTTAATTTGACTGCGTAGCGTAAGCACCTTATCCAAACGAGTTGAACGTTCTTCACGCAATGTCTCTAGATGCATGCCAAAGTCATCGATTTCCTCAGCCGATGGTAATGGATCTAGCAACAGTGGACGCGGCGTTTCACCAAGTTCTTCGCACAGTGCCTCCTGCTGTAACAGTAGCTCACAGATGACATCATGACGTTTGCGCAACTCCTCACGCAGATGCACAATACTTTTGTCGATCTCCATTTGTACGACAACTAATGGTGTATCGTCGTTAAACTCCGGCAACTGCGTTTCTGTTTGTAGCAGGCGTTGCAGATTAGCGGCTTCATCATGCAGATCGCGAATATCATTTTCCATTGACTCCTTCTTCTCCAATGATTCTTTGCACAAATCCTCGTAAAATGTACTGGCATGTTCTTCCAGTCGTTGAAGATGACTTTTGCACGTGGATTTATGAAACATACAAGTCCACATGTTAACCAATTTATCGACATTTTCGCGCGTAGTCGCCAGGACGCGATTTTTTAGTTCATCCAATTCCAGTTCATCCATTGTTTGTAAAAATTCCTAATTATATTCAACGTTACAAGCTTCTATTTTTTTTTATTTTATATTATTCCTTTTTAGAATTTAATTCGGAACATTAAACAAAAAACATTTAAAAAAAACATTGAACACAAACAAGCGACGGACGAATTCAACTCACTATGACGCCGCCGCTGCGCTCTTTTATTCGTTAAGTTCAAAACTGTTAAAGACAAAGACAGTTACCAACACTATTTCCAACACTGTGTAAATATACTCGAATTCAAATAAAACCAACAGAAAATTAAAACATTTATGTATACATTTAAGTGTATTTTAATAATTTATGTATTTACAAAGTAAAGTATTGTATATAATTAATCAATCACAATCAGTGAGAAAGAAAAAAAGCTGAACTGTGCTTTTGTCTCTTTAAAACAAAATCATTTTACAACACTTGCGTTAGTTTGTTCATACAAACCGGCTAAAACTGCTTAGACCGTTTGCGCAAACATGCGTCTGAGCAGACCGTCTAAAAGTGTGTAGTGCAGTTTTTTTTTTTTTTTTTCAGGTTTAGATCGGTTACCGCAAAAAAGACTGTCTGTTCTGTACAGTAGGGTAGTGTATGGCCCAAGTATAATGGCAGGAAAAGAATTTTTTTGCATATCGCAAAGATGATAGCAATATATACCATAAAAAACAATGTCAAATTAAAAGATATCTGTCCGGAAATTGCAAAAAAAAAAAATTAAAGTAACAAGTGGTTTGCGGCGTAGTGTTACAGTTCAAGAATGATAGAAAACAAGATTACGCCTTGCGCAGGACCGTTATTCTTGTTTGCAATTAGCTGTTTTGTTGTGACGTCACAGCCGCTAAGAAATGTTCGTTATTGTATGTGTTTTGAATAAATGTATTAGTTTGTGCTTCGAAAAGACAATAAATAACTGTAAAAGAATAAAAAAAGGATAAAAGAGCGAATATAGTAGGGCATAAATAAGCACATTGTGATCTATGTTAAAAATTAGAAATGCAAATAAATGGTAATAATACGAAAAATGGGAATCAAATCGGAGAGGCGCGGCAGAGAGGACGTCCCCGCTGCATTGGGAGGACCAGGTCCTAGATGACATCCGCAGGATGGGTTTTACGAACTGGTATCTTCAGGCACTGGACTACATCTTACGTACTGCCAAGGCCGACAATAGGCTGTAGTGCAACATATATATATGTACGGAAAATTATTAATTAAAATAGCCAACAGACAAAAAACAAATAAAAATGAGGTACATTCGTTGTTTCTGCATCATACATCAGGACTGGGATAATCAACGTCTTGTAGAGTTTGATTTTCGTTGTTCTGGATAAGACTCTACTTCAAATTTGCTTACCGTGACCAAAGTAGCATCGGTTAGCCAGAGTAATTCTTCGTCTAATTTCTTAGCTGTTACTTTTAGTACTAGTTTTGAAATAATAAAAAATGGGTTTGCTACTAAAAAAACTGTCGTTTTTAAAATAGTGTCCTTATTTAAAAAATCAAAACTTTGAAATTATTTTTATTTCTGAGCGCAACCACTGTGCAGCGGCATAGTTGCCATCCGAATAACCGTCTGCGCAGACGGTCTGAACAGTCTATTTGGCCCTTACATATAATGTTGGATATGTGATGTGGGATGAACCATAATAAAAACTATGATGCGATCGAGCTTTAAAGTTGATTCTTAAAATAAAAATTTCACAAATTTAGAATTCCCTAATATGTTAAGAGACAAGTGATCTTTTATATTGTAAATAAATATTATTAATTAACTCTACAGCAATATATACAAAGTTTTTGTTTTTTTGTTTAAGAATGTAGGACCAAGTTTCGTTTTATTTCGTTTGCTTAGCCGCTACACCAAGGTGGATAGCTCATGTAATGAATTACTCATTATGTTGCTCATATCAAGCAACGTTGGTGGTATGCCTGGACTAACAGATCCACTCGCTTCACGTCCCATGAGACAAGCGCCGTTCGCTAAAGGTTTCGGTGTGGGTGGTGTTGCAGTCGATGGTCTCATCAGAAATGAAGATGAACCGATTGGCGCACTCGCGTTACAGCCGCCAATAACCAATGGATTAAAACTACCATGTGAGTGATTTGGTGAAACAGGCGTCACTGAAGTTGGATGCATATTAATGTGATATGATGAATTTAAATTGTTATGCGGATGCAAATGCAGCAGGGAGTGTGTTGCGTTTTGATGATATGAGGTGTTCAGCAGCATTGGTGGTTGTGCTGGTAGCGGTGTTGCTAGTGGTAGTGTTGGCGATTGCGGTGGCATCGATATCAATGACATATTAAACTGTGGCGGACTGCGATAACTAATGGTCTTCTCCTTCTGCCAGATAAATACATTGTGAACCATTGCGCCACCACAGAATACAATTCCGATGCCAATAAGCACGCTTGTAATGATTGCAGGTGTTGATTGGAAATGATTAAATGTGTACAAAATGATGCCTATAAGCAATAATAGAAAAAATACAATAAGAATATTATGTAGTTCTATCTTTTCTATAAACAGCAACTCACCGGTTAGAAATATCGGTATTGATATAAAAAAGCCCCCAACAGCACACGTACGACTGGCACTAGATTTTTCCAAATATTTATTGTTTCGTCCATCAAACATGGGCGAACGAACCAACTTTACAGCGAATAGAAATTGTATAGCGCAGACCAGGAGACAGCAAAGATTTAACGATAAAGAAAGTGCACAAAGCGCCAACGTAACATCGTAAACAATAATGAAATCCTCACTGTTTGCACTTGGCAAGAATGAGGACGTTGAGGCGACGTTCCGTTGCGATTGTATATCATCACGACTGCTGGGTGAGATTTTTAACAGGAAAAATAAGCGAGAGTAACGCAAAAAGTAGTGAAACTAAAAATAAAACAAAAATATATATATTAAAAAAAAAAAAACTTTCCAAGTTTCTATATTAAACCTACGAAAAAAAGCTATTTTCCCATGTATAAATTTGGAAACTTAATTTTGAAAAAAAAAAAAAAAATACGGGTCTTCTTATTTTTGATATAGAACAATCCTAGGGGGGTGGAACTATAAAGATTTTTTTGAACCACCCCAATGTACATATGTAATTAAAGAACTTACCCAAACAGAGCAGTCCCAAACTAGTGAGTGCTTCCCTAGGACCAGGTCCATGTTTTGATTGATTTATAATCATGCCCGTTAGATTATTGCAATTGCTGTAGTTATTTTGATTATGTGTTGCTGTCGTCGTTGGTGCCGGCGGCGGCAGTGGTGGTGGTGGCGGTGCTGTTGTCTGCTGTTGCTGATAATGATGATGATGATGTTGTTGTTGTTGATTGCTCAACAAAGTTGACTGATTTGTATATATGTTGTTAATGCCTGACGACGATGATGGCGGTGGCGGCGGCAGCGGTGGTGCAGCTATATTGAGTAGCGTCGTAGGTGGAGAAGATGCTGCTACTGTCGCTGCTCCAGCTGCTATTGTACTTCCACCATTTGGTATACGTGCACCGCCATTTAATGTTCCAACCGAAGCCGTTGAAGCATTCAGTATAGACGTATTTAATGTTGACACATTCAATGGCTGCTGTGGACGTAGGTGTATTGAGCGTGTTGTTGTCGCAGTGGCACTGACAGTAACATTCGCATTGCCTGTTGTTGCTCCTGTTGATGTTGCTGTTGTAGTAACGGCATTTGTTGTTGGCAATGCCATTGACATTGTCATTGAACCGGCAGTTGGTGAAGTTGGAGTTAAATTTGGTGTATTACTGCTTCCGTTACGCAATTGTCCACTCGCCGCTGATGCATTGCCCGATACGCTGTTAGCATTTGTCGATGTATGTTTCAACATTTCTTTTAGTTAATGCAATACTCGTTGTTTATTTTGGAACTAATGATTTTTGGATTTAATGTACATTGTAACTTCGTGGATTATATTATGACGATGCTTTATACTACATATGTATGTATTTTCTAGAAGAAAGATAACAAGATTGAGATTAGATTCACGAGTATCTTAACAATATTAGTACCAAATTTTAAGCTAAAATACAGATATTCAGAAAAAAAATCGACAATAATCGATGAGTTTGAGTGCCGTTTCACTTTGGTTGTGATATTGGATAGTATTAAAAGAATTTTTACCCAATTTGGAGTCATTATACTGCTAAATAGTAACCAATTTCATTAAAAAAATTTAAAAAAGGATGGTAAGTTTGTAGGGGGGATATATTTAAAATGGGCGTTGTATTTGTTTTGATATTGGATTTTTTCCCAATTTGGAGTGAATATATACGTAAATAATACCTATTTTCTTACATAACATTGAAAATGGGCGGTCAGTTTGTATGGGGGCTATTCCTAAAAATGGGAGTGTCATATTGAAACTTGACCTGGTCGTTGCCGAGAAAAGCTTAACTTTCAAATTTCAGCTAAGTATCTCCAGTAGTCTTCTAGTAAACCCCGTTGAAAGAAAGAGACAGACACGCGGACAGACAGACGGACATGGCTAAATCGATTTGTCTCATCAAGCTGATCAAGAATATATATACTTTATGGGGTCTCCGATGCCTTCCTTAATGCGTTACAAACTTTCCGACAAACTGATAATACCCCTCACACTATGTGGCGGGTATAAAAACAATATACATAGGTAATACCTGTTAGCTATACGACTTATTTGACTGACAATATTAGTTTACTGTTTTAAAATTAAGTGTTGATGCTTTCTGACTATCAGGATAAGCTGAAAAGCATAATTGCGGAAAATGAGACTTGGAACTATGCTTATGACCCGAAAGCAGCCGATCATTCAATTCAGCAAATAACGTGCCAAGGATGAGTCAAGACCGAAAAGAACCAACCAAAGTCGCTCAAAAATCGATTCGATTCGATTACACAGGACCACAAAAAAAATTGATGAAAGGTTCATTTGACCAGACAATGTTTTTAAATGATTTTGGGGTCGCTGAACATCACAATGAGTCGAGTGATATTGCGATTAAAATTAAAATTTTGAAACATTTTTTGGTGCTATTTCGCTGACCAAAGCTGTACATAAACATTTGCAATTTCTGCAAACGAAAACCCAAACTAAACAGCTTTGCTGTTCTTTTTGGTTCAAGTTTCGTTTCGTTAATTTTCTTTAAATTGTAAATTCGTAATACCAAGCGTTTACATTGACATTTCGAAATACAATTTAAATCTTATATACGAGATACTTTAATTTAACAGAAGATAACATTTTTATATATTTTCCAAAAATAAACAACAATTAAACTCGTTCTGATCGAACACACACACACACACACAACATACTATACACAAATAAAAAATTCCAAAAACAACAACAAAAAAAATTTTTACATTCATTCAAAAACTTGCAACGATATGGAAAAACTTAAGTGATTTAAAAATAAAGAAAAGGCAAGGTCAAAGCAGTGCTAATGTGCTTACTTATCCTTTTTGCATTGGAAATATTCTAAATTTGTGTTATTCCTTACTAGTAATGGCAAAAAATCAATTTCGGTGATTTTTTCACAGTGATTTACAAGTCGCAATGTCGCACTTCGACTGAAAGTAGTGATATGTGATTTTCTTGTTCCCCAATGAACATGTTCAGTTATCGGCGATTTTGTGTATCGCTCTTTGTGTACAATGAAACTGTTCATTTATCAGTGATTGGTGCTTTTATCACTCTGCGCGAATCGTTCATATTCGCTTGAACACCAAACAAATTTACAAATTCATTGATAAATTTACCAGTCACTTGATTCGTCGCTAATCACACTGCTACTCAAAAACAACTAATTTAGCCTATTCTAATCCTTTACGGTGGGTCAATTTTTTTCGCGACCAAGTGTATAGCTGAAGCGTAATCTTTGGGATATTTTAAAAAAATTTCCCGAAGATCTGATCTTCCGCATTTGCACTTTTATACTGAAGGATAACGGTTTTGAACCAAAAACCTAACGATGTATAACTCATCATTAAAAAGTTATCCATCCTTTATTTATACAAATATTTAGTAAAAAGTACTAAAACAAGAAAAAACGTTTTATATGTTCACCAGGTGCTTAGATTAAAATTTACGATGAATTTGGTTAAATTTGTATGGAGGCTTTATGTTATATTATCCCGATCCTTACCATGTTGATAATATTCACTTTGGCGGACATTAGAATTGATTTTACCAAATTCTAATTGGATTCATTTAGAATAAATAAATATTTTCATAAAAAAATTCAAAAATGGGCGGTAAGTTGTATGGAAGCTATAAATATAAATGGGCGTGGCACCTTGGATTTGATATTGGATGACATAAGAAATGTTTTTACCCAATTTAGAGTGAATTTTCGTAAAAAAAAACTCGAAAATGGGCGGTAAAATTGTATAGGAGCTATGCCTAAAAATTGGCGTGGCACCTTGATTCTGATATACAAACTGCCTAGGATCAAAATTCTGAGTAAAACAGACAGACAGACAGACAGACAGACAGACATGGCATGGCTAATTTGATTCGTCTCATCGCGCTGATCAATAATATATGTATATACATTATGGTGTCTCCGATGCCTCCTTTAATGCGTTACAAACTTTCGAACAAACTGAATACGATTCGTAGTTGACTAGTTTTTTGACAATAAGTTCCGATTTTCGGAGTGTTCCGCAAATTTCAAAAATTCATACCTACAATCCCCACTATAAGACTTTCCAGATATTTCAATTTTTGTTATTTAAGCTATTAAATTGATATGCAAAAATTTGAAACTACATTATCTCGGAAATACAATCGGATAGGATTTCAGTTTTTGCAATTTTGGAAGCTTGAAAAGTTTTGAAAGCTTTTTTCAACATTTTCATTAAACCTGTGACCTCTTAAAGCTCAGTGTGTGCTATAAGGCGCTTGATTGCGAAAAAAAAATTGAGCCACCCTAATGTTGCTACATACATACATACATATATTTATGTATATAGTAGGTATATAGTTTATATAGAATAAATTTTTTTGATTTATTGCAAATGCAAAACACCGGGCTTTTCCACATCGGTTCGGTTTCAAGTCGGCAACACAACACATTATTTATTTATTGTTTTTTTTTTTTTTTTTTTCATTTTATCACTTATTAAGTTAATTTTATCACTTGCAACAAATAGGACGGACACTTTTAACACAAACCTTTTGTTACAAAAATAATTTAAAAATATAAATTATACAAATGTATAAAATTACAATAATAAAACTTGCAAGCACAAAAATTTTCGTTTATAATTTAAACAAAATTAAACAACAAGAAATAATAAAAAAAAAAAAAAAAAAAAATAAAAAACAAAATAAAAAAAACTGCATCAAACTTTAAAAAAAAAAAACGGAACGCTTATATCTATGCGAGCGCGTTGCCCATCGTAGCTGATCTCGCGGCGGCGAAGTAGCATGAGCGAATAACATGAATAGCGCGGCAACGGCAACGGCAACATGAGAGTAAAGCAGGTGAGTATAATGACGACGCGGCATGGCATAGCATGGCATGTCATGGCGACGACGTTGAGAAAAGGCAAGCAAAAAAGAAAATAATAAGAAACCACTAACAACAAACTACTCTACTCTGCTCTACTCAACATTAAAAACCAGTTGGAGAAGAAGCATAGCATATGCAATGCAGAGAAACAGAGAAACAGGCGGTGACGACGCGCCAAAGAACGACCACAATAACGTTACCAACCGTCGTCATGCTTGCACCGTGGTTTAAGTCGTCGACATTTTTTTTTTTTTTTTTAATAAAAGAAACAAGTTAAAGTAATTAATGAATGAATGAATTTAAATTATGTCATTCGAAAGAATATTTTTGATTGAAGTTTAACATTATTATTAGTTTACTATGTACCTACTACTGTGATCAAAAGTAGTAAAAAAAATTGTTTAAAATTTCCCGGGCATTAGGAAACGGGCATAGTGTGGCGGTTATATTCAATTTGTCTAAAAGTTTGTAACGCATGAAAGGAGACATCGTAGACCCCATAAAGATATATATTCTTGATCAGCTCGACGAATAGATCTAGTTATGTCCGTTTGTCTGTTCGTCCGTCTGTATTTATGCGTTTCATTCGCTTAGTTTTAAAGATATTGACCTGAAATTCAAAACTTAAGTTTTACTCAGTCCTAGCCAGTATAAGTGTGAAAATCAAAGTGCCACGTTCATTTTAAGGTATAGCCCCCATAGAAATTTAATGTTTTTTTCGATTTTTTGTATGAAGTTTGCTATTATTTATTAACATATCCACGCCAAATTGGGTAAAAACAAGTCTTATGTCATCCAATGTATATTCTCGACTGGTATTATAAGGATCAGCACACCATAACATATAGTCACCATCTATTTTCTAATTTTTTTTTCAAGAAGATATGTGTATATTTTTCTGTCCTTGTGTTAAATTTTGACAATATAATTGCGTCTAAGCTTTGGTTATATCGGACTATTGACTCCAAGCCATTCCTTCTCGAAATTTGAACTAAGCCACTGATGATCATAAATAAACTACACCAAGACGTTCCGTTTTTCCTTGGCTAAATGGCTATGTCAACAAAAACACACCTACAACACACAAACACATTACACATTTTGCATTTTGGTGTGGTGTGCCACATGCCATACAGCCAACGTTACGATGGATTTATTACGTGAACAGGTCGGTGAGCCGATAATATCGCAAATGGCCCTTACAACTGACCACCGTGATTCAATGACTTTACACCATCGAAATATTTTGTTTGGGGCTATGTTTGGTATAAGGTTGACGCCAACAAACCAGCACCAATTGAATCGAGCCACTTTTGCTGCTAGCCGAGTCATCGAAAATTGGAGGTCACTCAGAACGATATTTTGTTAAAATCCCAAAATCCCCTGTTCCTGTTGAGGATTTTATACGTTGCTCTTTAGTCTCTTTTCCGTTTCCCATCCCATTGATTTATTGTGCAATTGAAGTTTTTTTCGTTGCCATTTTTTTTTACTTTTTGTATTTATTTATTTATTTATTTATTTTTTAATTTCAACGTCACCAAAATATGTTGGAACTAGTATAAAAACAAGAAAAAACGTTAACTTCGGTAGAACCGAAGCTTAAATACCCGTCACACGAATCTTTAAAGAGTTTATGTGTAATCATCAGTGGTCACCTAAGTTTACACACAATATTAATTTAAAATTTTGAGCTTAAAATACAGATATGTATAACAACATATTTCTCGAATATATCTGGAAACGGGCGGTAAGGTTGTATGCAAGAAACACCTGAAAATGGGCGTGGCACCATGATATTGGAAGAGTTTTTACCCAATATGGAGTAAATACATGAATAAATAATAACCATTTTCATACAAAAAATCGAAAATGGTCCGAAAGTTTGTATGGGGGCTATACCAAAAAATGGGCGTGGCACATCTGATTTGACATTGGATGACATTAGAATGTTTTTAGCCAAATTGGAGTGAATATATGCATAAATAATTAGTATTTTTTTACAAAAATCGGAAAAATCGGAAAAAATGGAAAGTTTATATGGGGGCTATGCCTAAAAGAGGGCGTGGCATTTTGGTTTTGACACTGGATGATAAAAGAAATGTTTTTACACAATTGGGAGCGAATACATTTATAAATAATTACAATTTTTATACAAAAATCGGAAAAAAACGGTAAGTTTGTATGGGGGCTATACCTAAAAATGGGCGTGGCACTCTAATTCTCGAACTCATAATAGTCGTTGCCGAGAAAAGCTTAAGTTCCAAATTTCGGCGTAATATCTAAATATCTTCATCAAAAAAATTGCGAAGAAATAAACAGACAGACGGACAGACAGACAGACGGACATGGCTAAATCGATTCGTCTCATCGAGCTGATCAAGAATATATATACTTTATGGGGTCTCCGATGCCTCCTTCAATGCGTTACAAACTTTCCGACAAACTGAATATACCCTTCACACTATGTGTGGCGGGTATAACAATAAAAAAAAAAGCAACACAATTTTTGTATGTGAAAAGTCGAAAATCAGCTTCATGAATGAACTGGATGTCTCTAATGCATTATTTTAGTAGTCTATAATTATACTTGCATTGTTGCCTTTCAAATGAAACTTGTTTGGGATTTATCGGTTGTATGGTTTCAATGCACATAGCGGACATAGAAACAATATAGATTATACAGCTCAACGACAAAACCGCTTAAAAGCATTTAAATACGAATACTAACCACGGTGCGCGCAATTTTGGCTTCTGAATGGAAATGGAAATGCTACTAACGCGTAAAACTAACATATGAAGCGGTCCAAAGTGAAGAACTAAGCGAAAAACAAATTAAAGCATGTTAAAGTGGATACATCTGACTTACTGACAATATTTTGCCCTATAGAAGAGTATCTTAAAGATTCATATTCTTAAAGAAACAATACTATAAATTTATTGCGCGTAATATTTATATTCTTTTTTTTTTTTTTTTTTTTATAAAAAGTAAAAAGTTATCCTTTGATTTTATTACAATAAGTATTATCTAATACATTCGAATTAATATATTCAAATGCTCTTTTTTAAGCAAAAGTTGTTTTGATTGAAGTGTATTAAAATGAACCTGATCAACGCGCGCTCTTCGTGGTTATTTTGCTGCTTCGGTAAAGAAAATCGAAAAACGTTGTTGCAGCAGTGCAGTTGTTTTCGTTGTTGTTTTGGCCGATTTGAGTTGACTTCAACTTGCTTGGCCGCATTCCTTGCGCGCTCAACGTTTAAAAAAAAAAAAAAAAAAAAAAAAGCAGAGAGAGAATAAGAGAGAACGAGAGAGAGATACATATATATATACAATATATATACTTCTTGCAACACATTCAACTGCCACACCACATTTACAATGGTTAAAAAGATTGTATTAGGGTGAATAGTTTGTTGATCAGGTGCAGGTTATAAATATTTTGGCTTCCATTTTTATCAATGGTCCGATCCGATAGATCTAATTCGAATTAACTTACTAGACATAAATATCTTCCTGTAATAGAAATAGATTGGAATAAGGGATAGCAGGTTTGAAAAAAAAAAAACAGGACAAAATTCGATTTAACCGACGCTTAAAAACCCGTCAGACGAATTTTTGAATAATTTGTGTGATCATACCGTGTTTAGGCACAATATTGATATAAAATTTTATGCTTAAAATATTTTGTAAAAATAATGTTCTTGAAAATATTAGAAAGAGTGAGATTTAGTTTGTATTGTGGTCCGACCCGTATCATATCGGTAGTGCATAAAAAGGATCACAAGAGTATTGTTTTTACACAAAAACTTGAAAATCGGCGCTATATTTGTATAGGAGACATACCTAAAAATGGGCGTGGAATTTTCATTTTCATACTTGATTTAGTTGTTGTTTAGTTCAGCTTAAGAAACAAGCAGACGAACGGATAGACAGACAGACGGACATGGTTATATCGATTTGTCGCGTCGACGGGTAAAGATTATATATAGTTTTACTTTATATATATGTGTATATACGTTTACACTATGTGTAACGGGTTTAAAAAAAATTATTGGAAATGGAAGTTAGATCGATATTAATTTTAGTCTTCGAGATGGTTTGGTATAATGGAAACGGAACGGAAATTACACTCTTCTATATAAATAATATGAATTTTATTTATATATTATATATATATATTTTTTTTTTAACTTTTGGAAACATGTTTCTCAATTTTTTTTTTTTCATCATATTTGACCATTTTCAAAACAAGTACATAATTTCCTTGTTTAGACAAAAATACAATATTATCTCTGGTTCCTTCAAAAATCGCATATGTGTATATTCGTATGCTAATTTAATACAATCATATATACATACATATGAATTGTATATGTAACATATGTATGTATGTAATTATAAAAATTAATAAATTGTTATTCCGTACTTTTGTGCCGTATAAAGAAACATTGAAAGTAGACGAGTTAGCGTATACAAGTACATAAGTACAAGCCATATTCATCAAAGTGCAACGTTGGTTACTATTCAGTTATTTAAGAAAATAAGTCAAACAAATATATATTTTTTCTGAAAGAATATTTCTTTCATTTGATATGAACAACACCGTTTTTTTTTATAATTATTCGTATCTCTTCTGCAATAGGTTTTGAGCTGTAGCTATTCTCTTCGATATTTAACTTAACCTTAACATTAAAATTCGAAGAGATACAAAGTTGCGAGCTGTATTAAAAATGTAGCTAATAGATTAATCGTCATTTCTCTCGAAGACCGAAACTTTGTATCTAAGCTACATCGTTTCGAGAAAAATGACAGTGAGATAGGCATTTAATTTATTTGATTAAAAACTGTAGTTTAAAGATCAAGCAGCATTTCTTTCGAAGCACACATTTTCGTAATACCTTTAGAATTCGAGGTAAATAATTTTTAAGAAAGGTTACGAACAATTGTGTTCAAACAAAATTTTACAAAATAAAGTGTTGTTACATATTTTAAATTTACATGCGATTTTGTTACAATAACTATACTATATAATGGTATCAAATGAAAGACAATAAATAAACCTTCCAGAAAAGTATATATTTGGTTGACTTAACTTTTTAAATAACTGAAAAATAACCATTCAAATTTGCACACTTTGACGAACTAATTGTGGTTAGTGCTTGTACATATATAGTATATAAATATATATGCATGTGTGGTTGTGTTTTGTAATTTATTAATAATAATAATAATAATAATATGTAATACTATTAATCTTATTATAATTTTTATTTATTTTTTTTTTTTTAAACAGAACATTTTTTTAATGTTTTTTTTTTTTTTTTTCGTTTAAAGAACATTAAGGCTGCTGCAAATTGTGAATATAACACAATATCATCCTATGCTCCTTATGACTACTTAGTAGAAAAAGAAAAAAAATGTCTTTTATTTTTTAAGTTTACAGTTGGGGGAAAACAAGCAAACAATTATTTTTATTCTTATAAGCCAAATTAGAATTGAATCTCATTTCAAAAAAAAAAAATATATATATATATATAAAATTTCTAATATTAAAAAAAAAAAAAAAAAAAAAAAAATAAAAAATATTTTAAAAAAAAATAGATAAAAGAATAATAAAAAAAAAATATTAAAATAATAAAAAAAATAATAAAACAATAAAAAAAAAATATTAAAATAAAAAAAAAAATATTAAAATAAAAAAAAAAATATATTAAAATACAAAAAATATTAAAATAATAAAAAAAAATATTAAAATAAAAAATAAATTTAAAAAAAAAACACTAATAAATTAATGATTTGAACATTGTTTTTTTTTTAATAGACTTTGAGAAAAGAACAAATATATATTTATATGTGTTTATTAATTATATTAATAAAAAAAAATTACCTTGAAAAAAATTAATTATTTATTTTTAATGGTAATATTGTATATGAAAGAATAAAGAAATTTAAAATTATTTCTGTATAATTTTGTTTTGCTAGTAAAGTATGTGTTTTTTTGATGAACAGTTCAAATGTTAATGGTAAGTTAAGCCCGCAGCAAAATAAGTTTGATGATCATTTAAATGGGCTACTCAATTCTATTAATTTGATGTTTATAATTTTAGAAAAGTGTGATTTTAAACATAGAAATGAATTATTTAACAGTTGAACAATGCTGACGAAACAAACTGCATATTCTTTTCAATATTCTTGTTTCATATTTTTTGACTTATCTGTATTAATGTTGTTTACCCTTCCCTTACCTTTTAAACAAATACAATGAGTTGAATTAAAAAAAAAAAATTATCTTTTCACATTTTACAAACATTTTGTTTTTTTTTTTTTTTTGGATATTTGGATCTTTTTAAAGATATCGTTTGTCAACTTAAAAGAAATTTTAAGCGCATCTTGGTTATAATCTTTTACCGCGAAGTTTCTTTTTATTATAATAATTTTATTTTCGCTTTTTTTAATTATTTTTCTTAAATTTATTGGTGTTGGATTTGCGTTTATTCCAATTAGTTTCACTTCTTAATTTTCTTTGTTTGTTTTGTTCTTATAGTTTGACGCCCATGTGTGGTGTCCCCGTCGTCCGTGTAGTGTTCATGCCAAGTGGTTAAGGATTTGGTTTTTTTTGTTTTCTTTTTTTTTATTTTCTTTTGTTGTTTTAGTGTGTTTAAATATGTTAACTCAGTGACAATTGATTAAGCGATAATAGGCGTTCTACAGCTGCATTAATGTCGCCGAATGTGGAAATCAAGGCTGTAAAAAGAACAAAAAATTTTAATTAAATATTAAAAAAAAAAACTAAAACCCAAAAAATTGAAAAACCTAAAAATACATAGCATAATGTACAAGTAGATTAATAAAGATTAACGTGTCATTACACACCTTGCAAGTTAGCTTCTCTGTTAGCAAAACCCATAGATGCCAATTGCTCAAGCTGTGATTGATATCGGACCTCTGGTGGCTGAGTACTGTCATTGTTGATGGCCATACCATTAAGCATGCGTGTCATAAAATCGGTAAATAGTTGGGCGTTTGGTCCGCCACCAGGCGCTAAATTTGGAGTCGATGAAGTTGTATTGTTAGCAGTGTTATTTGGTGTAGTGCCATTGTCTCCACCACTGTTACTGTTGTTGACGCCAGGCGGTGTTGGTGGTATGCCGAGTGAGCCGACTAGTCCAGGTGCTGCTGAACGCAATTGTTCCATGCCCTGTTGTATTTGTAAAATAGCATTGATGGCATCTGAATTGGTAAGCATATTCATAACGTCTGGATTTTGCATCTGCGTCATTAGCTGTGGCATCATTTGACGCACCTGTTCCTGCAGCTGTGGATTGTTAGCCAATAATGGACTGGTACTCAGTAGACGTGAAGTCATTTCTGGATCTTGTGACATTGATTCCATCATTGAACGTGTATACGGTGCATTGAGCAGATTTTGCATCAACGATGGATTATCTGCCATTTGCTGCAGCAAACTACGCATAGCCGGAGTATTCATCACACCATTTGGTGGCAAATCTGATGAACCTGTGCGACCATCACCGGTTGAATTCTGACCACCGGCACCCCATGGATTCGGTAAAGGTTCACGATTCTCGGTGCCTTGTTGAGGATTTAAACCACCCGCAGCGTCGACCAGTCCAGCAAATGGATTACGTCCGAAAGATTCATTTGCGGCATTCATCATTGGCTCCTGAATGTCGCGATAGATACGCTGCAATGCACTGTAGCCGCCCGGCACCGATTCCAAATTAGACATGGCACGATCATGTGAACGCATCAATTCCTGCAACATTGAAGGATTGCGCGCCAGCTCCATTGTTTGCCGCAACAAATCCGGATTGTTCAGCATATGTGATATTTCGGGATTACGCTGCATAAGGTCTTGCATTTGTGGATTTGATGTGATCAGCTGGCGCATAGTTTCCGGATTGTTCATCATTTGTTGCACTAGCGGATTGTCCATAAGCGAACGAAGCATGTCACCATTGTTAAGCAACTCATTTTGCATGCGTGCTTGCAAATCAGTAAATGTACTGGAGCCAGCACCCATTGCTGCCATGCCAGCGAGACCACCAAATTGATTCAGACCAAATGGAGTTTGTCTTACATCAGCTGGTGGCCGCGTCGGTGGTTCATTTGCACGCGCCGGTGCTTTTATGACCAGATGTACCGTCAGACCGTCTTTGATGTTATGCACCTTAAGCGTATCACTGTCTTTCATAATTTTACCGGCAAAAATTAGCACCAGTTGCTCGGGTTCAGCCTCAAATTCTTTGGCAACCAGAGCTTTGAACTAAAATATGCAAACAAATAATATTTATTGTACCAAAATAGTATATATATGTATATATATTTATATGTATATGGTATATAAAACAAAATACAATATATATATTGTAATTATATGTGTGATGTGATGTGTTGTGTTGAAACCAAACCACCCCCATGTGCAATATAGTACATTGAGTTGCGGCCAATGTGTAAGCGAAGCAACTACACGAATACAATCGTTTAATTGGTAACGTCGAAGAGGAGCAGACCGGGGAAGCAAAAGTAAACTAAAAAGCTGATGTGTTTGACTTATGTCGGTGTCGTGGTAACGGTGGCAGCAGTGTTGCCGTGCGGGGAGAAGCTGCTGCAAAGCATTTTCGAAC
This sequence comes from Leucophenga varia, assembly GCA_018903435.1. NCBI lineage: Eukaryota > Metazoa > Arthropoda > Insecta > Diptera > Drosophilidae > Leucophenga > Leucophenga varia. The sequence continues at coordinate 480,992 of JAEIFJ010001141.1, forward strand.
TTTGCTTTGCCGCGCGCTCGTACGACGTGGACGTGGACTTGGACGATGACGCAGTGTATTTAAGAACACAAATGCACTTCATTGCATCCGCGAACAAATTTGTATAATGCAATGGTTTATCACTTACTAACTACTATACTAGTCACATTATACTTACATCTTTTATTCCAGAATCTTCGTCAACCTCGACGGTTTTCTTGTCTTTCGGCGTCTTTACCACCACTTTTATGCGTTTGCTACCACCCTCCGCCATTGTAATTTAAAATTAAAAAATGTTTAAGGTTTTCCTAGCTTAATCACTTTTTTTTAATATTTTTTTTTATTGTATATTCCTGTGCAGGAGCGACGATGGCAATATAGGCAGGCAGTGGGTTTGGTTTAATCGACGTACGTGTTTTCAAACCCAGTTTTTTTACGAAATGAAAGTAATTCGTCACTTTCTCACATACGGAAGATTGCGCAGTGCGGTCTCCAGAGTTGCCAACGCAATTTTAGGTCAAAAGCGGTAATTGATATGCGTAAAAATGTTCTTTAAATTTTCGTGTCTATTACTGTGTATACTCCGTGCGTGTGCTCAAAGCTATACGATTTTGAATGAAACACTAAAATATTGACAAAAAAACAAAAGTTATTTTGTTAAAATAAACATTTCTCGATGAACAACACTTACACACAACACAAAAACAAAAATAATAATAATGGTAGTATACAAAAACTACGACAAGTGAATTACAATAATGCCCAGTAGAAACTTAGTGAAGTGACAGCTGTCATGTGACTTATGTTTCTTATGTTTTTGCGACTATTTAACAATATTTTAATGATAAACCAATACAAAACCGAATATACAGCGACTGCTTGGGTTATTGAAAGCAAAGCATTTTTCAAATAGTCACATTTAAGACCAAAAAACGTTAAAACATGTTTAATATTATCGTTTATTGTTGCAACCGGGTCTTGTTCATATTCCGTGCACTAAGGTAAAATTCTAAGACAATACCTGAATAATAGTGATGTGCGTGAACGTCTGTCATTTAAACACATAACTGTGTACTTGTTCTATTGATATATAATTTTCAATTTCTGTAATTTCAATAATTATTAATTTATTAGAATTTATCAATGCTGGTACATATGTTTTTTTTTTTAGAATGCATAGGTTAATTTATATCTTGGCGAAAATTGTTTTTTGACACATGAATAAATTGTTTTGATTGTGCTGTTCAACTACAATTCAGCCCACCTACACACCTAATATTTTACTTTCACGTATATATGCACAAGCGCACATCTCTAACGTTTGTGTCTTTAATGGCAGCTACCTAGGCCATCACATCGTATAGCGAAGAATAACGGCGAGAGTCATCGTTGTTGCATCGCAAGCGAATAAAAAAGTTACAATAAGTGATTATATTTTTTTACAACTTTTTAAAATTAATAAAGCAAAAAAATTAACGTACATATAAACTAAACTATTAAAAGTGCAAGAGTTTTACATATATTTTTTAAAAATAATTTATATCCTTCGATACGATGTGCTGTGCAAAAAAATCAAGGTGCTGCAATATGAACGAGTTTAAAGGAACGAGCGAACAAGAGAGAGAGGCAACAGTGGCGCATTTCGACGAAATCTAAAAAAAATGCGATAAAATCGTGGATTCTTATGAAAAGAGTGAGAAAGCAAGATTGCTATATATATATGTGCAAATGAGAAAAAATATATAATCCAATTCCAAGAATTTAAATTAGATGGAAAATACATAAGTGTAGTACAACGAAAAGACAACAACGGATGCATACAGAAAGTGCAAGTGTGGCAACTGATAAAAATAAGAAAAATTTAAAATAATATACATAGAAATTTATGTACCGACATACAAAGACGTAAATATATATTTATTTACTCAGTTATTTCTTCGTTACATACATACATACATATATGTATGTGTATATATATTAGTAAACATTAATAGTAAATGTTATATTAACAAAAACAACAACAACAATAAAAAGGCTGCTAACTAAAAAAAAAAAAAACTACGCACATTTATAGATATCTTATCATATCTGTAAAAAAAAAAAAAAAGAAAAATAGAAACATAGCCAAGAACTCTTTTGTGTATAATGCACAAACAATTTTAGACTACAAAACAAAATAATCAAAATGCACATATTCCCAAAAAATATTTATACCACTTTGTTGCTTTTCATCTGTTATAATTTACGTCAAGCAACGAGTAACTTTTACGCCAATCGTGGACCTGGTTGGGTTGTTCCTAGCATTGTAAATAATAAGATCGGTGCCACCTTTAATATAAGTTGCACCATTAACCAGACGTTCCTAAAGCAAAATAATCTACATTGCAACGTAAAACAATTATATTTCTATTTGGTCGACACGGGAGACAGGCTAGACGATGTCTATATCACAAACGATACAACAATAACATACAGAGTGAAAAATGCCGCCGAACAGAAAAGCACATACCGTTGCATGTGCGATTCGAGTGCCGTTATGGATGCGAAAGTTTCCATTGGTACGGAACCGTTACTAGTGAAGGATTTTAATTGCAACGGTTATGATTATCAGTATATGGTGTGCAAGTTTACAATGCCTGAAAATAAGCTGCTAACCACATACAATGTCAGCTATGTAAGCAAGCATAATTTAAGCTATAAATATTACATTGATTGCAGTAAAGAACCAAGTTACAGTTACACAGTTGTGTGTAACATCACCGATGAGAAGTATCGCCAATTCGATCCAAATTTTGAATTTAAAATTGTTATTTCGAATGATCTAAAGACAATAGAGCAATCAGTAAGTATTAATAATTTTGAGCGTACGATACCATCACGTCCGGGTGATAAATTTGAGGTAGTAAATCGTACACGTGATTCGATATGCCTGCGTTGGGAGATGTCACGTCGCCAGAATTATGCAAAGAAAGGTCTTTTATGGGATGTAATGGTTGTACCGCTTAATTTTAGTGCTTTGCATCGCGAAAGTTGGCGCAACAGTTCGAATGGTATTTATATTTCATTGTGTCTCGATGACCTTCCGTATGCCGGCTATGAATATAAACTGCAGTTACGTGTGCGCGTTAATGCAAGCGGTTCGGATTGGAGCGAACAGTTTGAAGAGGACATAAAAACAGAAGAAGATCGTCCAAGCCGTCCACCGAATGTTGCCAGTGGCAGCTATTACGTTTATTCCTCTGATACAGAATTACGCTTGTACTGGGAGGAATTAAATCAATACGAATATAATGGCAAAAATTTTAGTTATGTTATCAGCGAATATCGTAAAAATGGAATTCAAATGTAAGTAAATATACAATATTTAGTTTATTACGACAATAATTATCCGACAATCATCAATATTGTTAGTATTTGAGATTATGTCTTTCATACAACTTGTAGACAAGCAGAGAAGCTAAATCGTCTTAGCTTTCTATGCCGATTGATCAGGAATATATATACTTTATAGTCTATCCCATGGCTCTTTCTGCCTTTAGCATATAGTCGCTTAAATTTAATATACTTTTTATCCCTTTGATATGTAAGATCTTAGTTCCATTTTTAAAACGAATTGCTTTTGTTTGTTTTGTTCATTTATTATATTTCCATAATTCGTGTTATTTTAAAATTGAAGCTCAGAAATTTCTTTGAAATTTGTATCTAACAATAAGCTTTGTCTACGAGTACGTGTACAATGCATATAGTATGTATATAATAGTCAACCACAATTCTGGTAATTGTGCAAGCATCGTAGTGTATTTAATGTACACTTGATTTAATAATTGTTTCTGTGTATTTTCCAAGAATTTCAAAAATTCCGTGAAGTAAAATAATCCGTAAAGCGACGTATGTTCTAAGAGATATACTATATGTGTATGTATGTAGTACACTCAAATGTGTATTGTATAAAAATATAGTAGAAACATGACAAACCCACAAACAAATTTAAAACCAAAAAAAAAAAAAAAAAATCAAAAACAAAGTTCATTGAGGTTTTCTAAATGTGTAAACTACTTTCCTATTCACAGGGATCCTTCGACCATCATTGTAAACACTAGTTCAGCATTAATTGAAAACTGGGAAAAGAGTGCACACTATGTAATCTTAATACGCAGTCGAAATCATGTTAACGTTTCTATCGAGGCAAGCCGAATGGAGATTATGCCTATGACAGATATGGAGTTCAAAGAACGTATGCCGCAAAATATACGCGGTGTTTTTCAACCAAACAATCGCAGTTATACGCTGTCATGGGTGGCTCCAGAGCGTGAGATAGAAGTAATCAATTACACAGTGTATTGGTGTCAGGCAAAACGTGGTCTGCAGGTGGAATGCGATGGATCTATACATTTTGTTAATGTTTCACGTAAAGCACGTAGTTTTACAACAGATCCGGCACAAAATGAGTGGCTTAATATGGCTGTATCAGCAAACTTTGAACGTTTTAATACCGGTATGCATTGGCCCGTTTGCACAAGAGCTATAACTAGCGATTTGGCACGAATGGAGCCAGTTGTTGAAAGTGTTTTAAATTCATCCTTTATTATTAAATGGAGCACAGAGCGCGTTTGTGAGTCAATACTGGTGGCCTATAATCTAACCTACTGTGAAATAGGCGATTATCAATCAAATGAGTCGATAAAGAAAAATTTGAAGATGTTGCTATTGACGATAAGAATTGTCGGAACCAACAAATTGATAAATACAGCAAATCCTACGAAATACGTGACCTAAAACCATACACCAATTATAGCGTCAAAATGTTGATGTATTCAAAAACAACATCAAGCAAATACAGCGATGAGTTGATTGTTACTACTGGAGAGGCAGCACCTTCAAGTCCACGCAATTTGCACTGTTCACAGGTTACCAATACGACAGCATCGCTTTCATGGCTGTCTCCGAAGGTAACAAATGGACGTATACGCAGATATATAATTACAATAAATGATATTAGCAAGTATTATGATTACGATATTAACTCAATCGAGAGTCCCATAACGTACAAACTATACAATTTAACTGCATACACACCTTACAAAGTGACGGTTAGGGCACGCACTTTGTACGATTCAGAGCCTAGCACTCCAGTACACTTTATGACCGCAGTTAGTGGTAAGTACAAAAAAAGAAAAGAAAAAAAATGAGAAACAAAATTTTTTTCGCAAAAAATATTTTTATTAATTTCATTTTTTATGTCATTTTTTTTTTAGTACCCTCAAGACCTTCAATAGACAACAAAATTGGAAACGGTAATACAATACTGTTTTGGGCACCACCCGAAAATCCAGCCGGCCCGCTTTCCTATTATGAAGTGGCTATTAACGAATTAGATGCCAATAGTACACTCATACGCCGCAAAACCAGTTACGTGCTTGGAAATAAAAATCTGACGTGTCAATTAAAGACACCAAACTGTCAGCCACTTCATGAATTTATTTACGAAGTACGCGCTATTAATGTTGAGCTCTATTTAAAGTCTGAGATGGAGGCGCTCCAGAATGAAAGTCAGCTACAAGAAGATGATGACGCTAAGAATAATGAGTTGCACTGTTTTTCTAGAGCACTGCATCCAGATGATGCCAGCTTGCTTAAAAACTTTACAAATAGTCGTATGTATAGGCAGCATATATCACAATGGGATCAACACAGAGTAATATGCTCACCGACTACACTTAGTTTGGCTTCATCAGTTATGCCGGTTATTGCTATAATGATTGCAACTGTTTTCGTTATACATTTTGGTCGCAAACGTTATAAGAAAATGGCAAACATACAATGCACGTTACCCTCAGGCATACCCTACTACGTAAAACCCAGCACGAACGGTGGTCCCTGCATAGTACTTAATGGTAACACTGTTCCAAACGAAAACAATGTCGGCAGCACACTTGTTCACAATCAACAAAGTGATTGGTCCGATCCCGCGAAGAATGAACATCATGACTCTCAATTAATGGGTTCATCGACACAATTGGTGGATACAACTGGACATGGTAACGAGAGTGCCAAACTGTTAGTTTCTGCTGCTGCAATGCCAACTGGTATACATTGCAATGAGAGTGGTAATTACAATGAAGATCCTGAAGATGGTAGCAACTGTACTAATGGATCATCATCATCATCGGGTCCAATGTATATGCGTATGAATTCTGGATCGACGACGGAAACACTGTTGGACACTGTTCCTGTTGATAATTTCAACGATACAAAATTATGTCCAGTTCCTGTGTCAGAATACAAAAACGCATCGGATTTCATGAACTCGAAGAATGCCATTGAGCCACAAGCAACAGCAACAGTTGCAGCAGGTTGTGGAGGTTACATAAAACCTGGTAACATGATCAATTTATGGAATTCAACTACACACGGTGGTGACGGTGTAGGTGTTTCTAATAATAATGCTACAATGCCAGCTGTTAGTCAAATGCCAGCCAATGGTGGTTATATTTCAGTGCAAAATCTGCAAACGGCTCAGTCGTCATTATTGCAAAAGCCCAATTCAATTGCATTGACAGCAGTTCAACCAAAGACAATTAAAAGTTTACCACTAACAAGCAATGGATATGTACAAGCAGCAGATTTACAAAAATTGGCAGCCGCACCTACAATCACACAAACTGCTGCACCCATTACTGCAACGTACAATAATACTCCATCACCGACAGTGAAACCGCTTGTAAATGCATCCGGTTATATAACAATGGAACAGCTAGGTAATCCTAGTCGTTCAAATATTAACGGTGGCACAAATGGAGCACAAACAAATCAATCACGTCCAATGCAACCGCCTATCAGCGGCTATGTCACACAGCGTGATCTAAATGCATTTGCACAGCAACAACAGCAGCAGCACCAGCATCAGAGTCAACCGCAACAGCAACAGGTGCTCTAGACTGTCAGTCAGACAGACAGACAGATAGATAGAAAGATAAAAACTAGGTTAAATTAGTTTATATATTAGTATATTCGTCTCTCAACTATAGTTTAAGACAACTCAATACTATGCAGCTAAAAAATCACAGCACATCTCATTTTGAATAGAAACATCCTCATCGCAGACATATCCATTAATTCATTCGCTCATTAAATGTACATAAAAAGCCATGTACTCCATTCACTAAAACTATACAACGAACAAGATTTTGTATGAATTTTTGACAATTTTTTAAAATATTTTATATTCAATTGTACGTATGCAAACTTAACGATAAACTTACTATACAATTTTTTTTAATTTATACTCGTAACTTATTTTGTATGCTTTAACTATTTTAAATTGTTTTTTTTTTTTACTTCTAAACATATTCTTGTATATTTCAATGTATATTTTATTTATATTTTTAATCGTGGCCTTAACCGTTTTGTAAAACAAAAACTAAAACAAAACTGAAACATATTTTTAACTACATACTATGTACTGCTTTAATATAATTTGTTAAAAATATTTTAATAAAAAGAAAAGATGAGAATAAATATATATGTAAGAACCATATTTGTAACAATTGCAATACATAATAAAAGAAAGTATTTGTTTGTAACTAAAATTAAAAATGATTTCAATTATTTTCGCTTGAATCTATCTAAACGATTGCTAGATGTCAAAAAAGGAAATACTTTAAAACTTAGGTTTTATGAAAGGAATATTAGTTATAAGTTGAATATAATTGAGAAATACATACTACAATAATTGGATTTAATACGTACATACTTGTACATCACAAGACAACTCCATATGTCAAGTCAGTGATCTTGAGACTAATAATAGCAAAGTTTTTAAAATGCACTAACGATTTCCATTTTTTTTTTTTTTTTTTTTGAGTGTTTTTAGAATTATTCTGAATTCTACGTGAAGAAGTATTTGTACACTATGGTATAATAATAAACAATCAATAAATTCAATAGCAGAAAATTAAACAATTTTCTTTGATATTCACAAAATTCGTCATTGAGATAGAATGGTGCACTTTGGGTCTGAAGACTCTCAAAAGTGGAGAAAATATGAAGCAATTAATTAATTTTAATAACACATCGTATAAGGGGTTTATTAAATTACGATTTGAAGTTAATTTTTCGAAATTCAAAAAAAAAAAAAAAAAGTCGTATATAGGTGATCTCGAATATAGTCAATTTTTGGGGTCGCAAATGATCAAAAGTGGCGAACTTTTGATGCTCATTTGGACCACTATGCGGTATGGTAAATCGAGTTAAACAAAATAAAAATTATCTTAAAAAACTTTTTTAAATCCATTAATTTATAAAAAAAAAAAAAAATATCATTCAAAATTTCAAATAGCACATTCGTTAATCGTTTCGTGACTGTTTTTGAATGTCTTGCTAAATATGCTGTTAGTTAACCAACAATTAAAATAAACCGAGTGTTAAATGAACGATTAAGCACATTAAATTAGTATTTGGCAAAAATAACACTTTCGGTGATTTTTTCATAGTGATTTAAAGTAGTGATTTGTGAACATGTTCAGTTAACGGCGATTTTGTTATCGCTCTTCGCCAACAGTGAAACTTTTCATTTATCAGTGATTGGTGCTTTTGTCACTCTTCGCTCCAACACCGATAACCCGTACAATTGCGTTGTGACAGTTGCCAGTCACTTGATTCGTTACAAAGTACAATTCACTGAAAGTGCAGTCTATTGAAACGATTGAATCGTTAAAGCACAATTGCAATAAAAATATGTATAGAAATCGAACTGAAATGTGATATTTTTTTGTACAATAATGTCGTTCAAAACAAGTGTGACTAACTTAAACCGGCAATTGCCAAGAAAGCAACAAAGTTCAGTTAGCGGCGATTTTGTGTAAAAATATGAAACGCTGTAAGCAAAAATTGAAAACATAAAATTGTGTTGACTAGCAGAATAACAGAACGTTAAAATTTAACAGGACATTCTGAAACTGGCCCTAAACGTCGTTTTAACAACTCGTTTGTTTCAGTTAAATGTCAATTTCCAGCTTTCATGCGATAGAGAAAATGAGAAAAACTACCCAACGGTAAATTTGCCGGCAGCGTATTATGCTTTTTGTTTAGAATTAATACTATTGCAGCTGTGAAAAAATGTAAAACTTTTTTTACATTTCATATACTTCACACACACATACATACGTATCTGTAATATTTGTGTATGCATATGAGCGCTTTTGTGCTTCAGTGCAAAAATTCGCTACTGGGCATTAAATTATTTTCGAGAGGAACGAGAGAGAGAGAGAGCATTTCATCAAATTTCACTTCGCAGGATAATAGCTAAATTTGTTCAGTTTAGTTTGGGAGCAGCTCGTCTGTGCTTTAAAAAAGCATATTATAGCGCAGAGATTTATCAGATACAAAATAAAATTAAATAAATAAATTTGTTTTTTTTTTTTTTGAGATTTTACAATATAAACTACAAAATTTAATTTTAAAATTTTGTAAATGAAAATTGCATCATTTTTTTTTGTTGTTTGCGTTTTTTTTAACTTAAGTGAAAAATAAAATCAAAATTCGCACAATCCTAAAAAATAAGTTTAAGTGATTGATAAAAAATTTTAACATTGTAAATAATAATAAATAATAAAAGCTTTTAAAAATATATCGGTAAGTTAAATATTAATACAAAATTTTTACAGCATATTTTTAGGCTATTGCAGAAATTATTTTTATTTTTTAATTGTTTACCTAAGTGATATACAATATATATATATATATATATATATATTGTATATATGTCTATATATACGTATATATTTATGTATATGAATGTATTTATGTTTGTGTGTGTTTTTGTATTTTAATTTATTCTGTAATAACAAGAGCCTAACATGTTTTTTTCCTTCTTCTTCATCTTTTGTTGTTGTTGCTGTTTTGCATCTCTGCAATCTGCACACAGAAATTCCAATCAAAATGAACGCCAACGCTTTTTGGGCGTGGAAACAAGATTTTCTTTTTTTTTTTTTTTGTCTTTGGTGTTGCTGCCAAAATATATTTACAATATAATAACTTAAATTCTATTACAACGCATAAGCTTTTTAAAAGAAATTAAATTAATCTTTTATTTTGTTGCAAAATTTCGAGTTCATTTTGCAAAAGTTTTTAACATTTCATTCATTCGTTCTCATTCATTGTTTTGTATTTTACGTTGTGTCGTGTCCAGAAAAAAAAGCTAAAAGCCTTTCCTTTCCTTTTGCTTCGTCTAAGTTTTCTTTTGTGGCATCAAACATATACAAATGTATCTGTACATCTGTGCGTACGTGTGTTTGTGTGTGTGTGTGTTTTAGTACGTGTATAAGTACATTTGTATTTTGTAGACACACACCTGATGCTTCCTTTTATATTTTTGTTTGCATTCAACCGATTCGATATCCGAATTTAAACATAAAATGTTTTTAATACTGTAGCCATTGGTTTCTTAACATAAATCGAATCGTTTTGCTTAGAGACAAATTGTCCAATGAAAGTTCTGTCCGTCTGTCTGTCTGTTGCGATGCGTTTTACTCAGAATGTTTTTAATGTGCCACGCCCATTTTTATGTATAGCCCCCATTAAAATATATGGCCCATTTTCGAATTTTTGTATGAAAATATTTATTTTTTTTCTAAATGAATCCAATTAAAACAAGAAAAAAAGTTAACTTCGGTTGGACCGAAGCTTATATACCTGTTACACATCATTTGACTTTGATAGACCTTCGTGTGCAGCATTTGTATTAAATTTTATTTCAAAATACTAAACAAATTAAATATACTCTTAAAAATTTAGGAATTCGCGGTCCGATTTGGACCAATTTTAAACTGAAGATTTGGCATGGTATAAGAAACATTTTAACCATATTTGAAGCCATTCGCTTTATAAATACATTTTTTTCATATAAGAACTTGAAAAAATGTTGTACTTTTGTATGGGAGCTATACCTAAAAGTGGGCGTGGCACATTGATTTTAACATAGAAACTACACAGGACCTAGAAAAGCTTAAGTTTAAAATTTCAGCCCAAAATCTTTAAAACTGAGCGAATAAATCGCGCAGCAACACACAGACAGACGGACAGACAGACGGACATGCCTAAATCGATTTGTCTCGTCGAGGTGATCAAGAATATATATACTTTATAGGGTCTACGATGCCTCCTTTAATGCGTTACAAACTTTCCGACAAACTGAATATACCTGTTTACACTAGTGTAACAGGTATAATAAGGTAAAATCAATTCTAATGTCCGCCTAAATGAACACTATCGATGTGGTAAAGATCGGGCCAATATAACATAAAGCCTCCATACAAATTTGATCAAATTCATCGTGAAATTTAATCTAAGCACCTGGTGAACATATAAACTATTAAAAGTGTTGTGAAACGGGTATTTCAGCTTCGGTTCCACCGAAGTTAACGTTTTTTCTTTTTTTTTTTTCCAAGAAAATGTTTATTCTATCCTTAGGTTAACATATGAACACATCATTGGGTCTAAATTTTGGCTGTATCTGACTATTGACTCCAAGCCATTCCTTCTATAAATTTTATCATAGATAAAAAAAATAAACTAAACCAGCCATGGTTGGTATTTGAGCTTTGATTCCATCGAAGTTAACGTTTTCCCTTGTTTGTGTTAAAAATGTTCACCTACACTAGTTTACAGCTAATACGGTTCTGGATTCTCATTGATCCATATATTTTGGGCTGTAGTTTCCAAAATGTCCACGAAAAATGTTTCTCATTTTTGGTTATCATCGGATCTTCACGAAATCGGATCTTCATCAGCGACAAAAAAAAAATGGAATTGAAAATGAACAATTTTCAAAAAGCATGAAAAAATGCCATATTTTTTCGTGTTTCAACGCCTGTTATACCAAAAATATTCATTTAATATTCATAAGTAGCATAGATGAATTAATTACCTTTTAAACGATGTACAGGTCAACTAATTATTCTCTTTAGTAATACTCGAAAAAAGTCCCAAAAAAACTTTTTTTTTTTTTAGGATATTTCGAGAATGATCTTAAGAAACATTTTTCGTGTACATTTTTGAAATTTACAGCTCAAAATACATGGGAATAAATCCATAAGAACCCAAAACATTCAATGTCAAAATTTGTAAACAACTGTTATTGAAGGTGTGCGTTAGAAGAGTTTTTACTGTACTCACAAAAACATTCTTGAGTTTTTACTAAAATACAATAAATTAAAAAAAATAAAAATGTTATTTTAAATTAAAAAAAAAAAAAAAATTAACATGGAGGAAATTATCTGGTAAGCTTTATACTACATAATTTTCTACTTTTTTATCTAAAATAAAAATAACATTTTGTTGTACACAATTAAATGCTATTTACTCGTTCATTATGTACGCAGAGAAAATAATATTACAAATGAATAAATGAATGGCTAAGGCTGGAACTGGATAAACGTCGAATTTGTACGAGGTTGTCATGTGGGCGGTTAATAACTTTATGGAAATATAGTGCACAGCTTAACAGACATTAAAAATAAAACCAAACAACTTTCAATGGGTGTAGCATTGCTGCCAGAGCATCGTAAATTCTGTTCAAAGCGGTGGGTGGCTCCATTTCTTGGCACTGATTAAATGTTGAATGCCGTTTGTGACAGCAATAAATGAATGTTTTTCATTTTCCTTTTTTTTTTTTTTTGATTTTTGTTGAAAAGAATGCAAAGCAAATTATCCATATTATATTTTCTTCTTCTTTTATTTATCCAATTAGCTGCGTTAGATGTTTACATTTAGAATTGGCTTAAGTTTTTAAATAAGTTATATAAAAAGGATATTAGCTAAGTACATATGCATGTATATATTAGGTTGAAACATTAAATTGGTACCTTAATAATGACTTTTGCACATACATAAGAGGTCGCCATTAGTCATGGTGCAATTATATCAGGTGAAGTACTCCGAAAATCGTTGACTTAGTTTGTGGTGAATTATATATGTATATGATTTCACCACGACAGGAGAGAATAGTACAAGAAATTTTGTAAAATTGTAACGAAGATGTACATAGAACAAATTAAAAGTCAATTCAAGAAGCAGAAAAATTGACATTAATGAGGTGAAATTATACAAATTCACCATAACATGCATACTCAACAATATTTGTATTCAAATTAGAAAGAGACTGTGGCGGAATACGTCACCTGGTATAATTGCATCATATAAAACAATATTTCAATTAAATGATGATTTTGATGTGAATGACAAAGAGCGTCCAGGTCAGCCGAAAAAGTTTTAAGATAAAGAATTAGAGGCGATCACTCAAAAATGATATCAAATTGTGACTGGCGATGGAAATTGGGTCGATTACGATAACCCCAAGCGCAAAAAGACATGTTTTTTGTCCGGCCAGCCACCAACATACTTCGCTAAGCAGAATATTTATCGCATGAAGCTGTATTTGTGAAGACCGGCACGGCGTGATCTACTACCTACTTCTCAAATCGAATGAAACGATTACGGGGGAACTCTATCCGTCTTAACTAACGCGTTTGAGCCAAGCACTAAAACAAAAAATGGCTGAAATACGATGAAAGGTAGGACAAAGTGATTTGCAAAACCGGTCAATATCCACTTGGAAACGTTGTAATGGGAAGTTCTACCACACCCACTGTATTCTGCGATTAACACCTCTTTCGGTTCGAGCATCATTTCACTTATTATGAAGTTAGCTAAAAATGGGTTGTCTTCGCGAACAGTGAACTGCGATTTAATCACTATTTACAGTCACTGCGATTTTTAATCAAAAATCACTCTTTTTGCCAACACGCATTACAATAACAAAAAAATTAAAAAAAAAATATTAATAATAATGAAAAACTATTGCATATTTTCAGGAGTCATGATGATTCTATACTAACTGCCGCTGTACAAATTTGTAGAAAATAAAACAAATACAATACAAAAAAAAAACTTTATGTCGAAACGCAACAAAATGTTAATCAACATAATATGAGTATTTACATAAACAACACAAGCGAGTAGTGTGGTGTGTTGTGGCGTTAGCTTGCAACGGTTCTAAACAAATAAAAAAAAAACAAAGATATAGTCCAGAATGGGTAGCCTACCGAATCTTCATGAATTAGAAGAGGCCGAACGGAAGCGAGAGAAACGACGAGAATATGAATTTCTTCTCGAGCAGAGAGCACGCGATACAAGTCAAGAACGGGAACGTCTTTCATTGCTTGAAAAGCATCGCAAGGTACGTAAACAAAAAAAAAAAAAAACAACAAGCGAGTCAAGCAGGCAACTCTCCTACTAATGAGTTAACTCATTCAAACATTTGAAATGAGTTTACTCATTTGAACTTACTCGAATGCAACATACTCGTATGAATGTATTAAAAAAAAAAACATTTACATTTTTGATTGTATCTTTGATGCAGCAATCTTCATATAATGCATATTTAATGGCTGGTCTTGGAATGGGCGGCGATGGTGGTGGTTTAGTGGGCGCCCGTGCAACGGTTTCAATACCAAGTGGCACGACCTCTGCTGGAGCAATTGCAACAGCAACGATGACGTCGAGTGGCTCTACCAACGCACAAGCAGCAGCAGCAGCAGTATGCCTATCCAGTTCAACAACTGGTGCAGCAGCTACAGTCAGCGGTGGTTATGCTATCGGTGGTGCTGCACTTTTAGGTTTCTCCAGTCAAGCAAAGAAATTTTTGCCACATCATCAGCAGCACATACATTCGCATTCGCATCCACATCAGCATCAGCATCGACATTCATTGACAACGCGACATCGTGTTCTACGTACACGTAGTACAGGTGCAACACACAATATCTGGGATGAACAGATGATGGAGGTAAATGATTTGTTATTTGCTTTACTCGTACTCGGACATTTCTGTTCTCTTGATTTGATTTGATTCGATTCGATTCAATTGCAGCATTTATCCGCCTATTCACCAATATCAACACGTTCGCATCATCAAATTAATCCTGTTTCCGCATATCAAGTGCAAGCTGCACTTGCAGCATCACGGCGTCGTGAATCGATTAATAGCTCGATTGGTGCCACCTCTATACGACGCCTAATTACACTGAATAATCGCAACTGCCGCTATAAGGTGCCGGCGCATGTACGTCAAAAGGTCTGCCGTAACTTTACCTGTTTGACAATTTCGCACGGTTTACTTTACGCCGTATTGTTGCCGTTGTTTGCATTACAAAGTTCAAATTCGATATGGCATCACCGCGAGCATTGGCTACGAATTGGTCCCAATATTGGCTCCTTACTGCTTAGCGTCTGCTGCTTAATTTCGGCCGGAATGTGTTTGATCACGAGTCGTCTCATTAGGCGTTATGGCTATACGCTTGTCATAAGCGCCAATTGTGCTGCCGTTTGCATTTTCCTGTTCGGCCATCTTTATCCGTCAATTTATACGCTACTACCGGCTTATGCATTGCTCGGCATTTCCAGCGGTCCGGCACGTATAAGCAAAACTGCGCTAATTGTGCATTTCGGTAGTAAATTGAGCTGTTCACAGCATGAGTGCACATTGACAAATAGTAGTGCACATACCGCCGCTATGGATTCACTGCATATGGATGAGCATAAAATTTTTTGTAATCGTGATCAGAAAGTGCGACGTTTAGTACGTTGGTTTCAGGCGGCACAAAATATTGGCATAATATTTGGTGCACTCGTTGCCTCTTTTGTCATTACGTGCACGGTTAACGATTGGAATTGTTTTGAAATGGCCGGAACTGCGGAGCGTGTTATAAACAGTCCGATTATACCGGTATCAATGCTGAATACTACAACAACAGCAACAATAACAACAACAACAACAACAGAAGCAACTGAAATATCGTCCACCCTGGCAGCTGCTACGTCTACGGTAAGTGCGCAGCCACTTAATTTGCATCACTTCTGGCCGTATCTGACTGATTATTTGGATGATTTTTACAATCACAATGAGCATGGCGAACGCATCTGCGGTGCAGATATGTGTCCCATTTGGCGCAAACGTCGTAGACAGCGGCACGATATCAGCGTGGTACCAACGCCAACGCAAACACCAATACCAACGTCAACGGCAACGTCATCTGTTGGCGATGTTCCTATGCTAAATGTTACTGGAAATTCAACACAGACATCGACATCGACGACGACAGACGACGCAACAACAACAACAACACCAACAAGCGATACGCCTCCTTCCATTTATGCACAATTCATTGAGAGCAAGTCACGTACTGGTGGTTTCATGTTAATCAGTGTCTATATACTTTTCTCAACAAGTGCTTTTGCACTGTCTGTGTGCATTGGTAAATTTCAAGCAACATATCGTCATGAACGTCTTAAAGATATCGGGGATACTTTGCTCTTTGCTGGGCCCATGGCGTACTTTATTGGCACGGAACAAGCTTATATGTTGGCGGATTTTATGCGGGTCAGTAAAAAAATATTTGTTATATTTATTAAATTTGTTATATTGTTATTCTTGTTACTTACAGGCGTTTGTCTCGTGCTCGCTTGGCATTGGCATGATTTCCGGCGCATTAGTTGGCATGGGCATTATGCAGACCATTGTCTCCTGCACACTTAGTATGCTATTACGGCATACTAAACGCATTATTGTCATACGTAAGCGAGCTCTCTTACATGCATACATATGCATATCAAGAGTTTTTACATTCAATCTATTCAATGTAGTGTATTAAAACAACGGTTTCACCAATGCACTTTTAGTTTTTCCCCTTTTTTTTTTTTTTGGGTGTATTTTTAGAATGATCAGTACTTTTGTATGGCACAGCCATGCAAAAAATTGTAAATAAGAAGTGATAAGCCAAAGTGTGTAGTTTCATTGGTGGCTTACACTTTTTGCTCCTTTTTGTTCTATTTCGAGAAAATTGCATTTGTCCGTCTGTCCATTTCCTGGTCATAGAATGTTAACGTTTTAAAATCATTGTGCCCCGCCCACTTGTTAGCTTGAAACCAAAACGAATTCACCGCACATTTTAAAGTTTTTTTTTTTTATGAAAAAATTAGGTATTTATAAAACTGTTTAATTTAAACTTGGTAAAAAAGGGGGAATACCCAATAGTTACAATGTTTCTACTTTTTAATTGAATTATTGTAATTTTTTACATTTTAATTTTTATATACATGCTCGTACATACAATGTATTTTCTTTTCAACTTATTTATTTTGCTTTTGTTAATTTTTTTTGTTTTTTTTTTTAGTGGCCGGTTTCTTCTTTCATTCTTGCCTTCTTCTTACGCTATCCAGTTGGAAACCATCGAGTGACGATAGCGCACTTTTTTATGTAATTGCCGCTTCATGGGGTGCCTGTAACGGCATGTGGGAAACTCTTATTCTGGCTCTCGTTACGCTTAATCATACAAATCATACAACCGATTTCGAAGCACCATTGCAGGCATTACGTTACCTTGGCTTAGGTATCACCTTCGGTGCGCATGGCTATCTTTGTGAAACATCAAAAATAATCGCATTAGTCATAATGCTTGTGATCAGTATACCGCCATATGCGATGCTAGAGATTCGTTTGGAGTCGCAACGCAAGGCAACACTTATCAATTTATGACGTAGCATTAGTTAGTCATTAAGGAGCACAGCCGCACACACACACACCATGTGATCCGGCTGAGGTGAGTGCACATCCGAAGGACTCGATCATCAGTTGACTGTTTTGGAATGTAAACGCCGCTCACCTTAATTACAAAAAAAAAAAAAAAAACAAAAATACAAAAAAAAATAACATTTTATATTGTCACTGTAACACACACACACACACACAAATACACGCATACACAGAAAAGAAACAAATCAGTATTTCGAAAAAGTATTGTATTTTATAAATAATAAGAAACCTATTGTTATACAAAATAGGTTAGTCTAAGTAAAGTATTCTTCTTCTTACCATTGCATTGTGGGTTGGACCCTAGCCTAGTTCTAGTCATACCATACCAAAGCGTTTCATTCGAATCAAAGAAGATCTTAAAACAATAAATGTCTAAAGAAAGTTAAAAAAAAAAAAACAAAAACTAATTCAATAATGATAAAAAATTAAATTACTTAATTATAAAACTTGGAAGATACTTTTAAAAAAATTCTTCTTTTGAATTTAAGTTTGAACGCTACTGTCCAGTCCATTTTGCTTATGATTGACTATTATCTTTTCTTTTATTTTAATATTTTTTTTATATGAGTTGTTTAGATGTCAAGTTTTATAAAAATAAAAGAAATATTATAGAATAGTATTCAAAGTTAAGTGCCAAGGCCAAATCGGTTCAAGAAAATCAAGAAACAAAAGTAAAATAAAAAATTCCAGATACACATTGCACTGAGTTTCAAGCGGTCACAGGTTTTTATAGGATTCATCGTATACCTTTTAAGCTTCCAAAACTGCAAAAACTGTAATGCTACTTGTTTGTTTTTCCTGAGATACTGTAAAGTCAAATTTTCGGGTTTCAATTTAATTGCAAAAGATCAAATATTAAGGTTCGAAATTTGCGGAACACTTTCAAAATATGAACTTACTATTTTTTTCTTCTCATTTTTCACTTATGTGCCAATAACTCAAACAACTACAAATCGAAATTTATTTTTTCCTGTTTAGAAAATGAAAAACTTAGACCTTTTGATCAATATACATAATATTATACTTTATTTATCTGTGTGTATTTTCAAGGCAATTTTATCGATGGTCTAAGTTTTTTCTATCCAAAACTTGTCTAATAATAAAAATCGATCCGAACTTAACTGAGATATTGCCAGTTTTCAGTTTTTGAAGCATAAGTCCAAATTTTGGGTATGTCTTCAAATTTGAAGTATGCAGTTTCGAAAAGACTTGCAACTCATACTACTACGAGACTTCCTAGCTTTTTCAACTTTTTTTTTGGGCAATAAAATTGATTATCTCGGGGAAAACAGTCATGGGAAAACTAAGCTGGGTTTTTGTCGACATTTTCATCAAACCTGTGACCGCTTGAAGCTCAGCGTGACATATACATGACAAAATAAAACAAAAATTAGCTTAAATATAGTTAGAAATACATATGAAAAACATGAAAAAACGTTAACTTCGGTAGAACCGAAGTTTAAATACCCGCCTCACGAAACTTTAATAAGTTCATGTATGATCTACAGTGACGTATATTATAATCCTCAAAGGAGTTGGGTGGGGAAAATAAGCATATATGTAAAATTTTAAGCTAAAAATGGAGTTATTACAATAATATTCTTGAAAATTTAAAAAAAAAATGGAAATTGAGTTTTTATGTGGTCTGTTTGTTATCGGTAGTGCATTCGTAGGATGATAGTAGAAGTGAATTTACCCAGATAAGAACTATTTTCATACAAAAACTCGAAAATGGGTGGCATATTTGTATGGGAACTATACCTAGAAATGGGCGTGGCATATTGGATTTGATATTGGATGACATTAGAAGTTTTTTTTTTTACCCAATTTGTAATACATACATTCCAAAAAATAACAACTAGTTTCATCCAAAAAAAAAAAAAAAAAAACAATAAAAAGGTAATAAGTTTGTATGGGGGCTATATCTAAAAATGGGCGAGGTACCATGGTTCTGACATACAAACTACCTAGGACCAAAAAAAGCTTAAGTTTGAAATTTCAGGGCATTTACTTTAAAAATTTTCGAGTAAGACACATTGCAACAGACTAACGGACGGACGGACGGACGGACACACAGAAGAACATGGCTAAATTAATTTGTCTCGTCGATGTGTGGCGGATATAAATATGAAAAATATATATATGTATGTATGTATATGTATGTATGTAAATGTAAATATGTATGTGAAAATATGTACGTATATTAATCTATACAGGAAATCTAGGAAAATTATAATCAAATATTAATGCCGCCAGACAAAATTAAAATTAAAAAAAAAAAAAAAATTTTAAAAATTATAATAATAAAGTAAACATTAATATAAGCAGAGGTGAAAAAAATAAGAAAATAGGTAAAAATATAATTAAAATTTCGGTAGCACCGAAACATTTATAACCGTCTCAGAAAAAAAAAAACATAACAAAACGAAACGAAACAAGATACTCACAGCATGGTGAAATTATATAACGGTGACCAGCCAGAGTTCTAACGCTCTGACAAAGAACGCTACGGAACCCGAACACACCGATGCGAATGAATTCAGAATTTTCTTTATAATTTCACCATGAACCATAGTTTTTTTTTTCTCGGATAAACTGATATATTGACGGCTTTAAAAGAATTAACACTTTGTGTAGTCAATTTATATATACAAAAAAAAAAAAAAAATGAAGAGGTAGTTGAAAAAAGGAAACATAAATAAAACAAAAAAAACAAATGACTATGATTAGTCGATGTACCATATTGTGGAACTATAATATATGTATACATATATGTTTGTATGTGCAAAACGCTGCATGGTGTAATATTGAAATATTTTATGAAATATTAAGTTTTTGTTACAGAGAGCATTTTTTATTCTAGATTTAATTTACGGCTCTTAAAACTGTCTTTTTTTTTAGATTTTTTAAAAAAGTTATAAACTTTGATCTCTTATTTTCGATATAGAACAATCCTAGGGTGTGTGAGCATAAAAAAATTTATTGGACCACCCTTATGTATGTTCACATTGTATATGAAAAGTTAAAAAAATGCTACAAAAATTAAAAGAGCACAGTTTTTAAAGTGTTTACCTTCTTATTTCAATTCTTCTGAATTATAAATCTTAGCTTTTAACTAATTCAAGTGTCATGTCATGCCTCGCTCGGAAATTAAGTGTTACCGCACATGGTACCATACCAATAATACAAGGTGTTGCCACTTTATCAAATAAGCAACTTGATTATTGCTTGTGTGCATGAAAGAGATATATGAAAGAGAGCAAATAAATATAAATGCCTGCAGTTTTGTTGGTTTTGAGAAAATTTTGTTGTTTTTGTTGTTGAGAAGTTTTTGTTGCTTCTATAAGAAAAAGAAACAAATGCATTTTTTATACAAAATGTATTTTTTTACATTTATACTGAAAATAAATAAGTACTTAAACGCTGGCAGAAAAACTAGCAGAGGCAATACCTTGTATTATTGTATCATGATTGCAAGCAAATCGTTGGTACCTGGCAATACAAGCGTATGCGAGTCAGAGAACGGCTTCCGTTGAGCTCTAAAATGTTCATACACGAACAGTAGCCGAATAATCAACGCATTCGGCTCAACCGCTTAAGCCAACGCTCGCATATTTTTACAGTTGAGTTAAAATCAATCAACTTTGTTACATTTATTTTGCTCGCTGACTTTACTTCAGCTCGTTCGGCTCAACAATGATCGTGTTGAGTCAAAAAAAAAAAAAAAAAAACTCAAATGAGTGCACCATTGGACCATTCGTGGACCATCGCATGCGAGAGTTTACGATGGTCCACGGAGTATAGTAGACCATCGCATGCGAGAGTTTACGATGGTCCACGGACTATAGTAGACCATCGCATGCGAGAGTTTACGATGGTCCACGGACTATAGTAGACCAACGCATGCGAGAGTTTACGAGTTTAAATGAGTGAGTGCGAATGGAATAGAAGTTTGAGTGAATATAGTCTGCAATTGATTCGGTACTCTTCTCTTTTGCGCTTTACGCTCTCATAACAGGTGTTTATTTGTCTACTTGTTCTTACCAGGGATGAGTAACGGTTTTTATATTTTTGTATTAAATTTGTTTTAAAAAAAAAAAATTTATTAAAATATAAAAATTAAAACGATTTATATTATATTACGAATATGGTGGGCCTAACTCATATTGTCTTCGAGATAATCGTTTTTATAACGCAGACGTCAGGACGGATGGACGGACTGACTGACAGACAGACATAGTTATATCGACTCGCCTTTCAATGCTGATCAAGAATATATATACATTTCACAAACATTGTTTCTTTGCATAAATAATCTTTTTTTTTTTTTTTTTTAGAAAGAAAAAATAAAACCTTTCAAACAGTATAAAAACTAGAATAACTTCGTCAATTATTGTTCAAATTATCTCATTAAACATCGTAATTGTGCGTTATTTTAGAAATTGTATACTGTAGATGTAGCTTTCAAAGCCAAATTTCAAATTTGTCGCAGTGTTCTTGATAATAATTTTGCTTCATAATTTCCCAAGATAATGTTCGCCTGTGAGTTTGTATAAAAGCTTGCGTTTCTGAATAACCCACGTTCAAGTCCCATTGTATCATTTTTATCTTTAAATAAGTTTCTTTATACATAAATTATGGAACTGGAGTATGAGTATTATCATAACGCATTAGAGAAGGCACTGGTGAACCAATAAAATATAAATATTATTCTCGATTAGACTCATCCATGCTCGTTTGTCTGTTGCAATGCATTTTACTCGGAACGTTTTAAAGATAAATATAACATAAATCTGAAACTAAAACTTTCATAAACTATTTTAAGGTATAGCCCCGTGAATCTATTCAGTCGAAAGTAGTTAAAACTTATTATAATACCAAGGATCGGGCTACTTTAACATACAGTCCCCAAACAAACTCACCTTTCATTTTTATACCCGGCATCCGAGGGGTAAAAGGCAGAGAACGGCTTCCGTTCGGCTCAATAATGATCGTGTTGAGTAAAAAAAAAAAAAAAAAAGAACTCAAATAAGCAAACTCAACTCGTATGAGTAAACTCATAGAGTTTGATCAAAATACGTAATTTCACAATATGTATTTTTCTTAACTTCATTCTATTATTATACGATATGTAATAAAATAGTTCATTTAATTTAATTAATTATTAAATTGAAATATAATAATAACATTATACATGCGTTTTTTTCGCCAGCTAGAGCTGGTCTTGAGACAGGATAACAACAAAACATTTTAAAGCATAGCAACAACAAAAACTAAACGGGTTCCTTATTTATTTAAGTTGCGTTACCATGTATTATTCTTACCGAAGGCAAACACCAAATACCCTTGTGTATATTTCGGAATTGGCCATCTATCTGAATATTCAATGTAAAAATTTTCTTTGTCGAAAAAAAAAGAAAAGAAAATAAATGTAAAGTAGTGATTTGATTACCTCTTCAAAAGCAGCGTGCTATATATTGTAATAATTTGGAATAGTATGTAATAAGCGTAAAAATAATTTAAATGTTGACGTTGAATGTTGATGATGATGATGTTGATTGTTGTAAACTATAAACTATATTTATGGAAAATCCAAATAAAGATTGCAATGCATGTAAAAAAACATACAAACTATTTTCTATTCAATTAAATTATTTCACCAAGCTTGGATACCTTTACCGATTGTCGGCCTTGACAGCGACAGACATCCTCTCTGCCTCCGATTTGATTTACGTTTTGCTTCCAAACTTTTCTTGCTGCAGCTTCTGTGTCCATCCGACACAGGTGACCAGCCCTGTATTGGATGTTCCTGACTATGTCGATATCGGCATATACCTCGTACAGCACATCGTCTGTATGCGCATACGGATGTCGTTTTCCACTCTAACTGGACCAAAGATTCTCCGAAGAATCTTTTTCTCAAATACGCCCAACGCCGACTTATCCGATTCTGTCATTACCCATGCTTCTGAGCCATACATCAGGACTCTGAGCTGACTCAAGGAAAGTGTGAGTTTTGCAGTTCTCTGATGTAGAGTCGATCATATGCCAAGTGACTTTTTTACAAAAATTTAGACAGTTTGCTTAGCTCGTACGGGCAAGTTAATAACTAGTCAGGGCTGTTGCAGAGTTTACCCACTGACCCACGACGAGTTAGTTCAAAGCCTAAACGCCGCTTTTAATAGATCAAAAACAAAAATAAATGTTTCACTTTTTTATCGCACCTATGAAAATTTTTATCGCACCTATACACTTTTTTATCGCACTTATGCACTTTTTTATCGCACCTAAAAAAATTTTAGCCCAAAAAGCGATATCATTTCTTACCTTTTGCCAACCATCGCCATCTCTTAATGGGGGCCCAAGTGAATTTAGCTTCGTTGCCACATCATTCCACTTGGTTTTAAAAAATGGAAAAATGGGCGGTGGGCGTGTCAATTTTTTATTTTGCAAATATTTAAGCTACCGGAATGAAACTCAGTGTACATGTTAATAGGAACTGAAGAGGTTTGATCCATATAAGCAATACAGAAAAAGTACACAAGAACTTAGAATATATATTTAGGAATATAGGAGCGGGAAAAGTATGATGCATTGGAAAACTAAGAGGCGGGAAAAAGGTTGCTAGTGCCATAAATATATATAAAAAAATATATATATATGAAAAAATATTTTTATTTTACTATGAAAAAAAAAAAAAAAATTTCAATTAAAAATAATGAGATTTCAAAAACTTTTAATAATAAAGTTAATAGTAATGGTACAAACTAAGGTTAACCATAACATCTATGTTCGGTCTTCAGTCTCGATCTTTTTTGTATTTTTTTTCTTTTCTGTGCCGCTGCCAGCAGCATGCAACAAGAACAACAATTCCGTTTCTTTCGCTAATTCGTCTTTTTCTTGATGCGACGTTTAGGATAGCGTACAACTGACGAAACATTCGAGCTGCTGCTTGATGATGATGATGATGAAGATTCATTTAAACGTTTTGTAGCAAAACTTTTCAAATGTTTTTTTATACTGTGACACAAAAACAGTTGTGTCACTGTCTGTATCATCGCTTGAATCGGCGCTGGTTTGATCCAATCCTTTGGCATGTGCCAACCTAGTATTGCGTTTTTTTACATTTATCGAAGAATCGCTAGAAAGTTCAGGATCAACACACATCGACTTACGCGGTCTATCAACACGCTTTGACGTTCCAACCGTTGTTTTCCTATACATGACACTATCCTTTTCGTGTTGACGTTCCGAAATACTTCTTTTGAGTGTTGTTGTTCGCCTGTTGTCGCATACATAATTTGGATCATTACCGCAAATGGTCTTACGACGTCTAGCAACACGTGTTCCAATTGTTGATATATCTAAAACTTTTCTGTCGCTTTCTATCGTTTTTTGGTTTGTTGATTTACGTTTTGTGGTTGTTGTTGTTGTAGCACTACGGCGCCCAGTGGCGGAGGCGGCAACAGTATATTCCATATCACTAACATCCAAATGCATAGTTTTACGACGTTTTAATAAACGTGTAGCAACGGTTGAAGCGTTTAAATCATTTGTATTATCTTTAGAATTTGTATTAAGCGTTTCCTTATGCCCGGCCACTGTTGCTGTTGTAGTTGTAAGTTGTTTTGTTGTTGCTGTTGTATTCTTAGACGCTGTCTTAAGCTGTTCTGTGTCTTTAAGCTGCTCATCTGTTGCATTAGTTGCACTCATCGATTTACGACGTTTGAGTATGCGATTAGCTATTGTTGAAGTTTCCAACAATTGAGTGCTTTTCTCCATTGGTGCTGGCGGTGACGGCGGAATCGTTAGCGAATCATAATCATCGTCGTCAGTGCTGTCATCATCTAATATGCGCTGCTGATGCTGTCGACAGCGTAATTTGGTTTTCTTTGCTGGTTTTGTCTTTATTATGCTTGCATCAGACATTGTAGAACTGCTGCGTCGTTGATTATGTCCGCGATATCCAATAGATTCATTGTTCTTACTTTTATCTTCTGTGCTGTTGTTGCTACTTTGCAGTTCATAGGTATTCTTTCCAATTTTCTTACATGTTCCATATTTGTTTGGGTATATTAATTCCGGATATTCAAAAGGTTCCTCGTCACTATCAAGTACAATAGTCTTGTTTAGGGTTTTAGCCGGTTTCTGAGCAGTGTCACTGGAAAGAAAAACAAAAATGGAAACGTAAGAAAAAAAGTGTCTGTTATTTTTTGTTTTATTAAACCTACCTCGTCTTCGTCTTAATATTAGAATTAGCAACATCATTATGAGTTGTTGATGACTTGCGACGTTTCAATAAACGTGTAGCAACAGTTGATGTATGTAACAGCTCTTTATTTTCATTATCATCATCATCATCATCAACAGCAACTGATTTATTAGTGCTTTGAGTTTTATTATTACTTCGGAAAGCTTTCGCTGTGTGCTGCTGTATATTATTATTATTTGTTGTACGCTCACTCAATGTTAGTTCATGCACTGCAGTTGTTCTGGATGGTGGTACTATGATTTGCGTTTGTAAACCTTTAGATGTGGATGCTATTGCTGCATCTTCTTCTTGTGCTGTATTTAAATTCTTAAAATACATTTTATTTTCATCGTTATTATTCGGTGAATACAATGTACGCAATGCTTCATACTGCTTCCGTGAGCATTGCAATTCGTATTTATTTTTTTTCAATCATTTTATGTACGCCATAACGTTTCGGATATAACAACTCCTGACGATCTAGAATATCTTCATCGCTCGATAGATTAATCATCACGCTATAATCTTGAATATTTTCTTTGTTTGTTTGGGTATTATTTAAATTTGTCATTGACATTGTAGAACTGCTGCGTCGTTGATTATGTACGCAATATCCAATAGATTCATTGTTCTTACTTTTATCTTCTGTGCTGTTGTTGCTACTTTGCAGTTCATAGTTATTCTTTCCAATTTTCTTATATGTTCCATATTTGTTTGGGTATATTAATTCCGGATATTCAAAAGGTTCCTCGTCACTATCAAGTACAATAGTCTTGTTTAGGGTTTTAGCCAATTTCTGAGCAGTGTCACTGGAAAGAAAAACAAAAATGGAAACGTTAGAAAAAAGTGTCTGTTATTTTTTGTTTTATTAAACCTACCTCGTCTTCGTCTTAATATTAGAATTAGCAACATCATTATGAGTTGTTGATGACTTGCGACGTTTCAATAAACGTGTAGCAACAGTTGATGTATGTAACAGCTCTTTATTTTCATTATCTTATCATCATCAACAGCAACTGATTTATTAGTGCTTTGAGTTTTATTATTACTTCGGAAAGCTTTCGATGTGTGCTGCTGTATATTATTATTATTTGTTGTACGCTCACTCAATGTTAGTTCATGCACTGCAGTTGTTCTGGATGGTGGTACTATGATTTGCGGTTGTAAACCTTTAGATGTGGATGCTATTGCTGCATCTTCTTCTTGTGCTGTATTTAAATTCTTAAAATACATTTTATTTTCATCGTTATTATTCGGTGAATACAATTTACGCAATGCTTCATACTGCTTCCGTGAGCATTGCAATTCGTATTTATTTTTTTCAATCATTTTATGTACGCCATAACGTTTCGGATATAACAACTCCTGACGATCTAGAATATCTTCATCGCTCGATAGATTAATCATCACGCTATAATCTTGAATATTTTCTTTGTTTGTTTGGGTATTATTTAAATTTGTCATTGTCGCTGATGCTACTTCAGTTGCGGTTGCATTTGTCGTTGTAGTTAAACAATCCGCACAGGTGTAATCAACGTCATCTTTATCATCATCGTCTTGATGTTTAGTATTTACATTTGTGTTTCGTTTAGCTTTAGCTGCATTCAAACAATACTCATGTTGTGGTTTAGCGCCACAAAATTGACAATAAATAAAATCATAATCACTTTCATTGCGAGCGTTACGTCCATCCGGATGTTTACAATCCATTGCTGTACATTCCGTTTCACGTTCTAACAATTCCTGAAAAGCATTTGGTTCACGTTCCCATGCTGCATCGCTAAAAAAAATTAAAAGAAAATCGATTGAATAAATAATCTTAAGAAAAAAAAAACTGTACTACGCACCATTCCGGCACAAATATG
Source organism: Leucophenga varia (assembly GCA_018903435.1). NCBI lineage: Eukaryota > Metazoa > Arthropoda > Insecta > Diptera > Drosophilidae > Leucophenga > Leucophenga varia. The sequence goes on from JAEIFJ010001141.1 coordinate 508,737, forward strand.
CCACTGAATTTTACATTAATAAACTCTGTTGTATTATTGCATAGTGGACACTTAAAGAAATATCCAGCTGAATTGGCATATTGCTGTAGGCATTCTTTGTGATACCAACCGTTCAGACAGCATGGTGATACGATCATTTTTGCTTTATTGAAACCATAATCACCGGTTTCGCGTAGTAATTCAAAACAAATGGAACATTTGACATCATATTTCGGATATTTAGCACGAAACTTTGGTGCATGTTTGTGACAGAATGAACGATATGTGCCTACATATTGATTGACAGCACCGCGTCTAATGCCGCAAGCCAAGTGAAAACTTTTGTAACATTTTGTGGCACAGCAACCAATTGTTGCGTATGGCTTCTTGCAGATATAACAATTCTGGATGGGAGAGGAATAGATATGATTATTTATTTTGTATCTATTTAATAAATTGTTACTTACGATTTCTTCAGCACGTGATTTCTCTATAAGCATATCCCGCTTTGTGAAACCCAAAATTTTGTATCTGAGTTACCATTCTGCACAAGACCTGAGCTTAAATACTGTTGGAGATAATATTATATAAAAAATCATATGTCATTAGTCTTATTTCTTATTTTACTCGAAAGCCTTTGACAATAAAAGTTCAACCAAAAAGTGCACAAGCGGAAAGCGGTTTGCAAACCCGGAGCATGCCACTTGTAGACTGACTGGCATCATTTCTTTGAATGGAAATATTTATTATTTCTAAAGACTTACCATGCAATAACTGTGCACTGCGATGTCATTTCCTTTCAGCAGTTCGCCATAAAGCAAATTGTTGTCATCTTTTGAATCACATAAAATACAAGCAGCCATGATGACTACATTAAAAAAAAAAACACGCACAGCAAACGCTTTTTACATTTGTTCCAAAGATATCTTCTTGCTTTTAATTAAAGCGCGCATATAATTTGGCGCGTCTTTTGCGCGTCACGTAGCAAATGTTTTGAATATAAAAATAGCGAATCTATATATATAAAAAAATATATATGACGTATTTCAGTTAGCTAGATTTTGCCAGTATGTTCCTTAGTGTTATATATATCGTATATATTAAAGTTTGTTTTTTTAAACAACTCAAACTAAATTTTATAAACAAATTTGCAATCGAAAACCGAACTGAACCTAATAAAGAGACGCTGTGCTGCACCCTGTGCTTGGCGCCTTTATAACATGGTGTCAATTAAGCTAATATCGTGTTGGCTCGCTTGCACCTACATAATTATGCGCACATGTAGCTTTTATATTGTGCAGCTCAGCTGCGATAATTGCGGCAGTACGCACAGTGGTTAAAAAGCTAAATAAAAGTTTTTATTTTTCTTGTCTTATTTATTTCAGTTTTAACTCAATTTGTATGTTGAATGTTTAGACATTATTAACTTATAAATGCAAGACATTTGCTAGAGCTTACAAACATTCAAGTCTAAATGTTATTTTTATGTAAATATATTTATATTATCCATAAAAAAAAAATTTTAAGAAAAAACTAAAAGCTTACATTTGTTTTTCTTTTATTTTACACTAAAGATTTTCAATAGATTATTCTTAACTATATATATTTTCTATTCGGCTGTGCTCTGCTGTGTGTTGTTCGTCGCCGTTGTATTATCGAAGGGAATCTCATCAATTTTGGTTAATCCTGAATAGCGTACAATTTTGCCCTTGTCGACATTAAGACGTGTCGCAAATTGCTGTGCCGGCGATAGTTTTGCATCAGCTTCGGTTTTAAGTCCATGATATTGTGCCCAATCAGCACGTCCCGTATAGACCATATAACAGACAAAGCCAAATGCATGCCAGGCAAGTATTGCATATCCAATACTAAGGCGCCGCTTCCATAGTTCAGCCCGATCCATTGGTATGGGATTTGTATTACGGCGCACAAAGCGACGTAACCATTTTAGTTGAAATAGTGCCATTATTTATTTTTTTATTTATATTTATTTTAATTTAATAAATAAAATTTTTAGTACGCGTGTGATTATATAAAAACAACAAACTCGAAATGAAAAACAAAACTATGCCGTATGTTGCATACAATAAAAAAAAACACAAACAAAAACAACATAAAACAGCTGATTTAGAATGTGTGTTAGAGCTGCAAAAAAAAAAAAAAAATAAATAAATAAACGGTACAAACACAACACTTAATATTTTGGAAAAAAAAATAATTTTGCTATTATTGAAATATGTGAATTATAATAAGGCACGTGTACGCAATAAACACATTATTTGTTTTGTTGACAATATTAATTACAATAAATAATTTATTTTTAAGATTTTTTTCTAACATTTTTAACACTACAACCAATCTTTGCAATTTTCCAACACTAACTTAACACTAATAATGGCTGTGGCTGAGTAGTAGAAAAAGATGAACAAATAACTGCGCCTGTTTCTTTTCGTCATTCTGTTTATAAACGCGATTAAAGAGTAAAATTAAAAAAAAAAATAAGTAAATAAATATTAAAAAATCTTTATGCGCTGCTGTCAAACAGATATGTAGTCAGACAGCAGTCAGGCAGGCAGTCACGACAGGTCAGGTCAGGCAAAGTGTGAAACGCTTAAACGAAACAGAATCAGCTGAAGTTAAAGGAGAAAAAAAAACAAACAAACAACAACAAAAAGGAAAACTCGATTTTAAATTGGAGGGAAAAATTATGATGTTATCACATCAACACACTTTTAATAATAATTTAGATTATCGCAAACGCCAAATTGATACACTTAAAGTCTTTAATGACAAGTAAGCTTAAATGGACTTTACAGTCAACTATAAAACTAATATACATATGTATTTAATTTTATTGTTTGTTTCATTTTTTATTGTAGTGTCTCCGAGGTGAACGAGTATCAGGAATACTGCGTACATTTCGAATCAGCCGGACGCACATTAAGACTCAACGTACAATTGGGCGCTAATTTTCCCAACGAGCGGCCAAAGCTTTATGTTACACCAACAGTGCAGCATCATTGGGTAAATGCAGTAACTGGCGAAATTGAGACAGCGCCTGGTTTGCTAAATGTAAGTGAAAAAAAAAAAAAAAAAAAACAACAAAATTTAATATGCTTTGATAATGCGCTTTTATGTTAACCTTCAAACTGACAGCGTGCCAGCAGCGAGTCAGTCAGTTAGCCAGCCAACTAGGATGCAACTAGGCGCGCAATACAATGTCCTCGAGTTTAACGATTTTTGACAAGGTCAACACAGAGATGTGTTCAAGGCAATTTGCAATGACATTCTTTTGTGCAATGTACAATGGAGTAAGACGAGGTCAAATACGAACGCAGGCGCGCTCTGCATATCCTGGTTGCTGCTGCTACTGCTGAGTGCTGCTGCTACAGTAATTATTTATGTATAATATAAAAACATACTTATCTTCATTAATCTTACAGTATACACCGCACTCTGATCTGGGACGTGTTGTTCAAGCCGTAGTGCGTGAATTTGAACGTTTTCCGCCAACGGTGCTAGAATCAAATTTATTAAATACAACAACAACATCCAGCACAATAGCACAATCAATGACAGCAACAAATACAGCAACAGCAACGGCGTCTAATACGTCGCCAACAACAGTAGCGCAAGCAACTTCTATTGATATACCACGTGCTGCAGCAACTGGTGCTGCTGTTGCTATTACAGCACATTTACAAACTGCTAAATCACTGGACAGCAGCAAGGATAGTTCACCACTTGCTGTTAAAATGAACAATGAGAATAGTCTGCCAAATCTTTCAACGCTTTCATTGGATGAACTCAAGCAACTTGATACAGATCCAGAATTTTTTGATGATTTCATTGAAGAAATGTCCGTGGTACAGCATTTAAATGAAGAATTGGATTCAATGATGAATCAAGTTGATAATATATCACGTAAATACAATAATGCTTTTTTTGTAATTATTTTGATATATGCTTATTTAAATTTTCTATTTTCTTTTTTTTTTTTCTATTTAGGTGAAAATGAAACCAAAGGTACACATTTAGTCGAACTTAAACGACGTCTTAGCGATGATTTTACAGCGCTTAAATCTCTTGGCGAGAAATGTGATTTGCTCAATAAGAAATATTTGAAAAAGTCCGAAGAGTATGCGCCACAACACATAAGGGTAAGTATTTTGGTTTGTCTCATTAAATTCTCCTTTTTGGCATATAAGCATTCTTTAAAACTAAAATATTAAATTTTAAACTAGAGTCACTCCGCCAGACAGACAGTTCACAATAAAATCCTTGATCAAACGGTTGCATTAGGTAGCAACACTTTTCTCAATATATTATCAAAGAAAGTGAAACTCGAATGCTTATTTAGCAATTAAATAGAGAAAAAAAGTTAAGGTTGTAAACAGCGTTTTATATATTGTTAGCTACATATGCAATGATAACACTACTAACATTATGGCTAACTCCAGATGTTCTACTGCTTCTTGTGGTTGCCTTCAAGAATATTGGAATTAAATGCCCACATTCTCGCTTAACAATGTTCCTAGAATTTAAGCTTATTTTGTAAAGTACTTGAAATTAATTCTAGACAAAGGTTAACTTGGTGAAACCATATTTCTATGATAATAAGTATCTTCCGCGACAAACTCAAAAAATTGAATTGGTTGCTTTGCCCAACAAGCAATAAACTATTAATTTCTAATTATTTTGTCATCATGAGTTATGGGACAAATTTTATTATTTTAAATGTTTAATTAATCTATATGTCAATTTAGTATTCTTCCTATAAAAATAGCAAATATTTGGAATATCCCTAAAAGCTAATGAAATAAAAAAGTTTTTATAATAATCATCCTAAATAATTTAAAATTTTTTTATTTCAGGAACTTTTGCAAATTGCAGCTTCCACTGCGGACACCGAATGTGAACGTCATGTAGAACAATTTCTGAATGGTAAAATTGATGTGCAAACGTTTTTAAATAATTATACACACTCAAAGAAAATAAGCTCAGAACGCAAAGCCAAGGAGGAACGTCTTGGTGTACAGCTAAGCGCACTAGAGCGTGCGGGCATTTAAGTGGCATTAATTGCAATAATAGATTTTATCCTTTATTAACCAAATCACATAATCCATCCATGCAAACATTAAAACCAATTTGAAGAATAATACCAAAAAAAAAAAAAAAAAAATGAAAAGTTGTTTTCCCTCTGTTAACTTCCACAAATACGAGAAAATAATACTAACAAGAATACGAAAAAATACCAGAAATCCATAGTTTAATGCAAATATAGTAGAAACACCAATTTGTGTAATTTTATGTTTAAGAAAAAAAAAAACGAAAAGCAAAAACTCTAATTTTCATCCTAAGTAGTTTGTTAAACTAAAACAACGTTTTATAATTTATTATTATTGATTTATTGATTGGATTATAGTTTAAATTGTTTTATTTTTTTAATAGTCGAATAATTTATACATATAGAGATATTTTTTACTTTATTGTGCTGCGTTTGTTTTGTGTGTTAAATTATATTTTAAAAAAGTGTAGTGTTTATACAATTAGTTTTACATTTTTTTTTTTTCATTTTGCCTGGCATATTAATATTTTTAAGTATTTTTTTTTTTAGCAATTATAAAGTTCTATTAAAATAAAAAGAAAACATTTTTCAAATAAATTTAGTTAAAAAGTTTCAAATAGAATAAATTTTAGTTTGGTTTTATCAACGTAATTAATTTTTTATTTCGATTGGTATAACATATTAGGTGTAGTAAAAGAAATCTATTGTTTTACGGTCGAGTTAAAAAGAAGTTGTTAGACCACGGGATTTCTTATTTAAAGAGGAAAAAAAACTGTTTCAACAGTTTTGTGATTGGTTGACTCAACACAAGATGCCATATTTTACAGTTTCCGAGATATAATTGGTCAAAAATATTCAAATAGGTTTTGAAGTATTATTTTCAGAGCCAATTGTCTGTATAAAATTTCAACAAATTATTTACTATTTAAATTTCAGTACATTTCTCTTTTTAGGATTTGATAAAAGAATATTTTTTTCTCTTAAATAAAATAAAATTAAAATAAAATAATAAAAAATTATCAATTGTAAAAATTCTTAATTTAAATATTTAAAAAATTTCCCCTTTGCACTAATGCGAACTTTGATCTGTACAAAGTCTTTTTTCAATTGCTGCAGCATAAAACGTCTGTACAAATATTTAAATACAGCTGCATAACATAGTGCATAGTGCAATTTATATGTGTTAGAGCGAAATAGCTGCTGTATACAAAACATATGGCATTGGTTTGATGTTGCTGCGCTGCTGTTTGTTGATTTGCTTTCGTGGATGAGTTTCGTGTGGTGAAGAGTGTGTGAAAACGAAAAGAAAAAAAGAGAAAAAAAAAAACAATGCAATAAAACTTAACGTATATTTTGATAAGCAATTCGACAAATACAATTTATTACAATGAATTTTCCATTGGCAAATCCAAATAAGGATAGCCTGCGTGCTGCCTGCAAAAAGTGCGGCTATGCGGGTCACCTGACTTATCAGTGCCGCAATTTTCTCAAGGTAAGAACAAAAAAAAAAAAAAGAAAAAAAAAATATCAACTACCGGCGAGGCTACTATAATTAATAATATTCATTTTTTAAGGTCGATCCAAACAAGGAAATACTACTTGACGTTGAATCGACTAGCTCCGATTCAGAATTAGAATATTTGACGCCGCTAACAGAAATGCGCGCGAAGGAATTACAAGAAAAACAACAACCACAACAACAACAAAAACAAGAGCAATCCAAAACAGCGGCTACAATTGTTGCCATCAAAAGTAACACAGCAGCCGTACACAAAAAGTCCAAACGACACAAATCCTCCTCCAAGTCCGGCGATAAACATTCAAAGAAAAAGAAAAAGAAGGCAACCAAAAAGAAGAAACACAGCAAAAAGAAGAAAAAATCGAAGCAGCGGCGGTGGCAGCGGCGGCGTTATTGATGAGGAAGATAGTAGAATGTTAACGCATAAAAAGAAAAAATCGCAACGTAAACGTAAAACGTCGTCATCGTCAACAACATCTGGTGCATCTACAAGTTCGTCGTCGTCGTCGTCGTCATCGTCGTCGTCATCAGAATCAACATCTTCCACAGAATCAAACTCAGATTCAAGCGATAATGAAGAATCAACAACAAGTGAATCTGATGAGTACGGACGTAAAAAGAAACGTCAAGGTAAATATAAACGTAAAGCAGATTCAGCACCGCTTCGACGTAAAAAAACAAAAGTTAAGCGCAAGCGTCATCGTGCATGCAGTGGCGCCGGCGCTAGCTATACAAGCAGTGATAGCGACTCGAGTACGGATTAATAAGTTAGAACACTTCCAAAATTGCAAATGGCCCCTATTATCAACGACTCCTGTTTAGTATATATACATAAATAGATTTAGACATTTAGCCAAACTAGGTAAACACTAGGCTAATTTCTTGTAGTAGTGCAGCCAGCCAGCGTTAACACGAGCAAAGTCAATTAATTTTACAACTAAGATAGAATTGGCACGGAGAAAAGCAAAAAACAAAAACATATTTAAATACAATAATACACCTAGCCAGCGAAAAGAACCACCACACATAATGCTAGCTAAAAACAAAGCTCGTTATAGTAGTACCACCGACTGCCTAGAAAAATGGTTTGTTTTGTTATTTAGTTAAGATTTATACCAGTGGTAGGCACACAGGTACTATTACGTTATGCAAGATTGCCACGCGTGGTACAAAATATTCAAAAGTGTTAACCACTGATTTACATTGAGAGACACGTGGAGTATAATTACAAGAACAAAAAAAAAAAAAAAAAAAAAAAAAAAAAAAATGATATTCCATTTAAATGTGTGCTACTTAAAAATAAAAAACGATCTTATACTCTGGTTAGTTTTGTTCTAGAATTTGACAAAAATCGCACAGATATCATAAAGTATAAACATATGTATGCATTTAGTATGTATTCCCATTGAAAGCTGCTGTGTCGATCTAGCTATGTCCATGATGAAATTATATCAGGTGAAGTACTCTAAAAGTCTTCGGTTACATAAATTTGACAATTTAGTTTGTGGTGAATTATATTTGATTTCACCACGATAGCAGAAGAAAAGTACGAAAAAATTTGAGAGATAGCAATAAACATCATAAATAAATTAAATTAATATTATAAGCATAACGAAGTTGTAAAAAAATTCAGCTGATTGCTAAAAAACAAGAAGCAGAAAATTTAATATTTATAAGGTGAAATTGTATAAATTTACCATAGCATGCATACTCAACAAAATTTGTTAACAAATTAGAAAGAGACAGTGGCGGAATACAGCACCTGGTATAATCATGGCATCATGGCTATGTCCATTGAAAAATATAAAAGATAATACATACCAGTAAACTTAAATTCTCTAGAGTTCTCCGGAGTTGAATAATATGAAATTGTTTCTAGCACCAATTTAAAGATGTACCCCCACATTTTTTTAGCTTAATTATTTAAATTTTAAATTGAAACATTTTTTATATTGAATTAATTTGGTACAGATTGACAATTTTTTGGGAAATATTTTTCCAAATTTGGAAGTATTTATTATTATTCAAAGACCAAATTTTTTCAATATTTTATAATCGCTTCTTTTACTAATAATTAGCACACATCTAAATGGAACGTTCATTATTACTCCCGAAAAAAAAGCAACGAACACTTATAGATTTTTTAGAATAATACAAAAAAAAAACTTTTTTTTTTTGTATAAACTTGCCCAATAATTTTTAGTTGTGGATCAAGAATATGTAACACAAAAGACTATTTATTTTTTTATTTCATTTGTTGTTTTTTTTTTTCAAACGTTTTAGTTTTTTTTTTTAATTAAATTTCTTTAGAATATTTTTAAGTTAAATTTCTCTATTAAAATAGAAGTTTAAAAAATGGTTGACTTTAAAATCCAAAAAAAAAAAAAAAAAAAAGAGAAAGGTTTAACTGAATTTAAGCATAAAGTTGAATTTAGTAGAAAAGTGGAATAAAGAAAAAAATACTGTTTAAAAAAAGAAAAGCATAATAATATACAAAAAAAAAAAAAAAAAAAAAACATAGACAAACATTTACAAAACAAATATTTATATTATCCTAACTATTTATCTTAATAGTGAGTTTAATTTAAATAAAAATTATATATATTAAATAGAATTTAAGCATGTCTGTTTGTATACAGATAACCTCAATTTTTTAATAATAATAATAAAAAAAAATATGTAAGCAATAAAACAAATAATATTGCTAGTTAAAAAAAAATAAAAATAAAATTTTAAAAAATACCTAAATAAATAATCTCTGCACTTATAAATATTAAACAAATTAAAACAAAATTTGAATTAAATTGCTATATATATATGTAGGTATACAAAATTTTTTGATTCTTTTTATGCCTTTAAAATTTTATATTAAACCGAAAAGGTATCAATCAAAACAGTAGTAAATCAAATTACTGATTTTATTAAGTTTATCTACGATATTCTTCTATCTCAGTTCCATATAATAGTTCCTCCGCCGATGAAGCTTCTTCCAAAAGACCAATTTGTTGCTGTCTTCAAAGCATTCTACACTCCCGGCCGTCTGCGTGGCAAGCTGAATGCGTCTTTAGCTCGTTCTAGATCGTCCTCAGCACGAATATCTCATTTAATTTTCACCGTATTAACTTGAAACTTTCTACACACATTTCTGAAACTATGTATTTTCAGAAAATGCAATTAAAAATTGATTTTAACAACCAGATGGATCCTATGTGGACCCTATGTATTAAGTTCTGTCCACACAAATTGATAGACTCCAAATGACACCAACTTTGGGTATACGTAGTGCTACATGGATGTTTTTTTTTGTTGCTCCTAATAATGGTGAGTGTTTTGATATAGAGCTGTTGGCTATATTATCTGCTGCTCAATGTAACTAAGCTCCATCTGTGGTGTATAGTGTATCTTCAATTGTAACTTAATAGGGCTCAAGTGAGATATATCAGACGTATTGTATCTGATGTATTTTTTTTGTGCGGATTACAAACTATTCCAACTTCACAAATGTAAGTTGGAAAATAGTTTGAAACCCGAAATTGCCTAGAAAATATGCAGGAAAATTTAACTTAAATTATAATACTATATATATCAACTTTTGTTTTTTTTTTTGTGCTATTATTTCATAAGGATGGTCTTTGTGTATCAACTGTAAACCGCCAGTGGCTGTCCTTAAGACGCTATTCTGAATTGAATTGCCATTATTTGTTGCTAAGTTAAGGAGTCTACACTGGAGCTGAGTAGTTTAGGGATATCATCGAGTATTACACCATTTATGTATTTTATTTCTATTTTGTTTTAAACAATTTTCATAAATTAAGCAACAAATATTTTTAAATACTTTTTAAGTAGACAAATTGGGAAACACACACTTTTACTCTGTACTCTACAAATGTTTACTGGTTTTCTCTGTATTATTTTGTATTTTATCCAGCTTCATTGTTGCTATTGAGGCTTTCCAATGTAACCTCTCTAATTGTAATGGCAATTTTATTTAGTATTCCTTTTGATTGTGGCAATGGCAACTGATCCAAAAGCTGATTATTCAATTTCTCATATAATAAATTCATGGTTTGCTTTAGTTTCATTTCGGTAGCTTCACGTGAACTTTTTGTGCATTCTTTGCGTAATTTCTGTTCTTGTTCAAGAAACGCATTGTCCTTTTCTAAGTTAAAATTTTCGTATTCCTTACGTAGTTTATCCATTGCATTCGTCAGTTTTTCATATTCAGTTTGTTGCGCTGTGTTCTGCGTACTTAAATCCGCAATGGTGTCATGCGCTAATTTAGACTTGATAAGATTTTCATTAAGTTCTGTGCGTAACTCATTTATTTCACGTTCATGTGCTTCATTCTGTTGTTGCAGCGTTAGTGTGTGTTGCAGCAGCTTCTCAAAAACTTCATTTACATCATCGCCGGCTTTCACGTCTAATTCAAGTTGCACTAAGGATGGCATATATTTTTGTAATATTACGGCTGGTTGAATTTGTTGTTGATTTGTTGTTTTCTCTAGAAGTTGTTTTAGCTGACGATTTTCCTTCTTCAGTTCGAGTAGCTTCTCCTCGAGTGCAATTATTTCATCATCGCGTTGCAATTGTTGCGTTGCTTTCGTCGTTTCATTGCAAGCTGCTCCTGCGACATTCAGACGTTCCAGTTTATCCAAAACTCGATCTAGCTTGAAATCTAATTTGCTTACATTTAAACGTAATTCACTATTTTCCGTACGTTGTTCAGTGCAAAGCATTTGCATTAATTGATTTTCAATTGTCTGAAAGCTACCAATTTGCGTTGTGTGAGTTGCAGCAACTCTTGAAGTTGCCGACAGCGTTGGCGATGGTGTTGATGACGCTGTGCGTAGTGCTGTCGTTGTTGTTGCTACAATGCCTAACTTTTTCTTGTGTTGCATTGCTGCTGGTGTTACAATAACATCGCTTGTTTGTCCATCAGATTCACTGGCAGCACTATCACTACGTGCATCCAGTTTAGGTAGTGCAAGACCAACTTTTGATATGCGTGAAATTAGACGCGATTTATTATTTGGCTTTGTTGTTGTTGCTATTGCAGTTTCGCCATCTGCAAATATATCCGTCTTTGTAGTTGCTATTTCATCATTGATTTGTTGCGGCGTCAGATTGAGCCTAACAAGTTGTGCCACAAATTCATGTTCATCCTTAACATTATCAAAACTTAAACTCCAATAGCGTTGTTCGTCGTCATCATAGAATTGCAAATAGGAATTTTGTTGATGAATTTTTGTCGCTGCTTTTGTTGTTGTTGTTGTTGCATTATTTGGCTGTCGCAGCGTTGCCGTGCATAAAATTGCTGTCTTTGTTCTGTAAACGATTAATTTGACGGCGGGAAGTTCCGAAGTGCCTATACTTTGTAGTTGTGACAATGCAACACCCACTTTGCCCATTGATTGTACACCTTTAAAGGCATTGACTACTTTGGCTAAAAGCGTATGCCAGCTACCTGGTTTTCCAACTGCTCCTGCTGCTGCTGATTTTGTTCCGGCATTCTTTTCTATAATTTCTTCTTTGGTATCAGAAGAATTAAGCTTTAAATTTTCTGGTGTATATTTGAGAAAACTAATGCCACCGGCATGTTCATGATTATCGTCAAATAAGCCCTGTAAGTTAGCGCGATAACCGCCAGCACGTCTGATAAAAAAGATTAAAAAAAAAAAACAATTTTTTTTATGAGCTGCACTATTATTTATTTTGTTACTTACCGTTCGGGCAATTTGCTAAAGTACTCATCATCAGAATCCATATTAAATGCATCCATTTTTTTAATTTTTTTTTAAATTTGTTTTTATTTTATAATATTATTATAAATAATTTTACAAATCAAATTTTGTTTGTACTCTCGCCGTTTTTTCTTGATTTTTTTTTTTTTTTTTTTTGCTTTTGTTTACAATTATCAGCTGTTCGGATATGAGAGCAACTTTGTGCAAAAGAGACAAAGAGAGATAGAGTAAGAGCAAGTTGCCTATAGGTAAAATATTCGTATACCGCTTAGTGTGCGAGAGAGAGTGAGACAACTCTTCGCATTACAGAGTTCGCAATATAAACACGAAATTTCAAAGTGAAGTGCCGCAAATATTTGCTAATATATTTCTAAAATTGTACCCGCTTATCGAATGCTCAAAACGATTAAGTTTGGATAGTTGTATATACATATGTAGCTCTAAAAGAAGGTATGTATAATATATACATATATGTATGCTAGTCTTGGCCTCAATGAACAATGAATTGAGTAATGCAATTGGTTGGCTGTCAACTATGAGTTTCAGTTTTTCTTATCCGTTGGTGGCATAGCGAACCCATTTTCGTTTCCCAATTAGTGTGGAGAACTGATTTCGATGTAACCTAAGAGATTCCTGAACATGTTTTTATTTCGAGGACGTTGGGTAGCATGCTACCAGCAAATGCTCCAACGATGGCAGGACGAGTCCTGTTTCACAGCTACAGACTAGGAGTCAGCAACTGCAATAACTTAAATTAACTTAAATACCGAGGATTTCTCAGACATTGAAAAAAAGTCTCGTCCAATACGACTGACGGTGAACGAGAGCTAGACGAAGTACTTGGTATCGTTCCACAGGCATTTTTGCATTGAAACCTTCTTTGTTTCTGAACCGAGAAACTCTTAAATTATTGTATTATAAATTAGGGCATACTCCCTACGAAAATATACTTAAATTTTTTAACTTTTTGAAGGTACTAAACCTTTGGTTGCCAGATGCCTCATCAGTTTCCTACACTAAGTCTGGTTCGATATTGGGCTCTAAATTTGTTGGTACATTCATGCCTTTGCCTAGGGCGCCACTATACTATAAAGTTGCATTGGGAATGTCGAAATATTGGTATCAGGTGCAACTTATCTACATTTTACGACTCGAGTCGGAATCCAAAGCAAGATTTCAGTATTACTTTAACAATACATGTTTTAAATGGTATTATTTTCAAGGACAATGAACTAATCAGCAATGCACTTCTCAAAGCTTTCATACAAAGGTCATCACCAGCCAACGATCCACATCTTTAATGGCTTTGCTCTGTATTCAATTTTCGCTATGAGTCGAATTGCACGTAATCAAATTTTTCTGCATTTTCGTTTTATATTTGTATTTTGCTGTGCATTCAATTAAACTTCATTGCACACACCCAAGCATCGCTTTCGTTCGCTGCTGTATTCAATTAAAACCGACCGACTAGCCGGTCGACCGTTTGGCACACCATAAAAAAAAAAACTCACACTACGACATGGCGCACCACATTGGCAAAAATTAAAAAAAGACAACAACAAGAGAAAACATGAACTTCGGTGAAACTGAAGCTTAAATACCTGTCACACGATTATTAGACAAACTCTTCTTGAATGCATCTCAATATCTTCAAAACTGAGCAAATTTTAAATCGTGTAACTATAGACAAACAGACAGACGGAATTGGCTAGATCGACGCGTCCGTCGAGCTGTTCAAGAACATATATACTTTTTGGGGTTACGGTGTCGCCTTTCATGCGTTACAAACTTGTTTGACAAACAGAATATACCCTTTCACACTATCTATAACGGGTATAAAAAGCAGACAATTTTTTTCTGTAAAGTAAATAAATTTTCTCCATATGTGCGAGACCGAAGAAGAAGTTGCATTTGATCACGCACACTTCAATTGAACGTTTTTGTTGCTTTTTTTAACCTATTTACTCTTGTTAATGTCCGTCACCCCACTAATGCGACGGGCAGACGATAATTTTTTTTTATTGTTGTTAAAGAGTTTATCTCAAGAACCCGATAATATTTCAAGTTAACAAGATCAGTATATATCTTTTTTTCGTTTTGCATTTATCTATTCAAACTTCTTTTTTTTTTTTTTAGGAACGTACAAAGCTCTTCTACGTAAATTACTGAGGTTTTCCATGTTCATTTGGCAGTGTCTTTTAATAGACCTAGGAACTAATTTTTTCAACTTCACTGAATCTTTTGTCTAGATTGGTTATCTACTAGGTGGCGTGAAAAGTAACCCTCTTGCGAATGTAAAATTTTTGTTTTTAATGTTTTTCTTTTATTCATGCCCCTTTTAGCTCGATACACTTATTCGAGCGATTTTCCATCTTTCCAAAAGTAATTTTCGAAGGTCTAAAATACTTCTCCGCCGTCATAATTTTCTTGCGTGAACTTAATTTTTTTTTTTTTGATTAGCCATCTTTTGAGGTTTGGGTAGAGATAATTGTCCGAGGAAGCCAAATCGGGCGAATGCGGTAGCAATTGGAGCCCTTAATCATTGATTTTGGACGTGGTTGTGATGATCTTGTGCGCCGGCGCATTGTCTTTTCGCATCATGTGAGTCCGTTTTGCAGCGATTTCGGCCTTCAATTGCTCCAGTAATGCACAGTAATACTCGCTGCTAATGGTTTTCCTTTTTCGAGGTAGTCCACGAAGTGTATGCCATGATAATCCCAAAAACCGACTCCATCCTTTCCGATCCATCAAGCCTTCCTCGGCCATTTCGGAACACTCGTGCCGGCTTCAGTCCATTGCCGGTCACTCATTCTGTTTTCTGGTGTGTACAGTTACCACTCGTCGCCAAAAGTCGGCCCTATTCCGCATCAACAAGTCCAAACACTCTTTCGAAGTGCTCTCGTGTTCGTGTTTTAAGTCCAGATGAGCGGCACCCAGCAACAGGATATCTTTTTCATATGCCCAAAATATGGCGTGTGCGCTTAGTACTAATCTTTGTGGCATCTGCTAGCTCGCGGTCACCACGAAACTCTCGAAACTTATATTTGACGGTGTTATCTGACGGAGCATTAGCCCCATAAAGTTTATCTAACTTTTCTTTTGTTTTCTTCGCCGTTTTGCCTCTCAAAAATTATGTTTTATGAGAGAACGAAAATTGTTTTTGTCCATGATCAGCTGTCAAAACAAAACTAAGGGCAGTATCGCACTGAAATTTGGCATGTCTGCCTAAATATGAACGGACTACAAGGCATCATAACCATTTTTTTGCACCCCACCCAGTATAAAGCAGAAAGAAACTTTTAATTATAATCTTCTAACAGAAATTTGATTTTTGGTACTATATCCGAGACCCGTTTAGTTTAAGTATTACTAAAATTTTGTTCTCGTAGGTTGAAAGCGTACAAAAGACATAACATATAATATAATCCTATACAGCATACATCAGGTATGCTTTTTCAAAGTGAAACAATTCTTCTCCCAGCATATGGTTTGGATTATATTGGATTTCAAAAAGTTACCCATTGCACATTTCAAAGTAGACGTAATTATCTAAAATTTAAGCACTTATCGAATGTTCTACTTCAAATCATATTCTGAACGGAGGGTGGTCTCTCGTTAGGAATATATTTTTAATAAGCATCGAACTCTTTGTTCTGTATAAAGAAGAGTCATTTATTTTATAACTTTATATTCTTTAGAATTAACATTCATTGAACTATTTATATAACTGTGAAAGATAGCTATCATCATGCAACAAACATGGACGTGGAAATTCCTGCAAACCTGCATGAGTCCAAACATTTCCAACTAGAATGAAAATTGTTTTAAAAATTTAAAGTTTTAGAAAATATAAAATTTCAATTTTACTTACTTCGCTTGGAACCTTTTATAATTGGACAGCCAGCATGTAGCATACGTGCATCGGGCACGACAGATTTATGTAAATTATACCACATTACCAAAGAACCACGTACTGGCGGCAAATAGACATTTAATCTGGGAAACACCGTATAACCGCCCATATCAACATCGGAGAGCTATCGGAGGAAACGTAAAGAAAAACAATATAGAAGCCAAAATTCAATACCAAAATATGTGCTTACATAGTACATGCTTGTTGAAATGCGATTGCCTATCCAAGCCTTTGGTATATTATGTTCCTCAAAGTAATCACAATGCGGCTCATACAAGCCACCGATGCCATAATTAGCCATTTGCATCTGTTCACTATTCGCCATATCCAAACCGCTAACATAGTGTACCATCTTTTGTACGTAGCGCATTGTTGGTGTTGTATAATGCAACCAGGTTTGTTGACTGACACGTACATCACGTACCCATGATTTACCAGGCACATTGGATGCAACTTGTGAACGGAACATACTTTTTTCGGCTGCTTCTTTTGCTATATTCTCGATATGTCCATCGCTAAGTAAATCATGATACATGGTAATCGATGGTTCCAAACTAATCGGTTCTACTTTAATTGGTGCAAGTGTTAAGTAAGCATTTCGTTTATTATCCAAATAACAACTTAAACGATTTCTTTCGGCCGTATTTGTAGCATTCGGATCTGAACGTCCCTGACAGAGACGCGTATAATTTGAAAACCAGTCAAAATTACGCGTTGACACATGTGGTTTAATCGGTGTCATTTCTATATACGTTTTCGTTTCTTTTGCCTCATGTTCTGGTTCTTCTTTAAGAATTTGATCAAGATATTCATGTGCTTTAGTACTATTTCCCAGTTCATAATGTGTTAGAGCAAGATATTCATAAATATTTAATTTAGCTTCATGTATTGTTGAAAATTCATCATCTGAAATATCGTTATCAATATCATTTACATCGTGTTCGATTATTTCTAGTGCTTCATCGAACCAGGTTAGCGCAGTTTTATAAATTTCCTTTTCATAGTAATTTGCACCGATTTCATAACAATCCAACCAGGTCAACTCGGAACTGTAGAGTAAAAATATAATATAAATATATATTTTTTGTCTGTGAAGATTACTTTGATTAAACAGAACTGATCGCTGTTCATGAGTTTGAATTTAGAATACGCTGCTTTAAGCCATATATTGTCAGATGCTACAAAAGCTGTTTAATCACTCGAATCAGCTCTAGATCTATCAATTATCATCTTCCATTCAGAGCTTATGTGTGAACATTCTTTTTTTTTTAACTCAATCATTTTCAATCTTTGAAATAAATGTTCCACACTTACCTATTATATTTACCATGCAAATCACCATTAGCAAGATATGCTGTACTATAATTATAGACATCTTGAATGCGTGATAGACCCATAACAGCGCCTATTATTTCTTTTCTATCAGGCATGCCATAATTCTTATTAAGTTCATGATATCTAGTGTTGTAGACTTTTGAAAAATTGTTTAGTCTTTCAAAAAAAATTTAATTATCTAAAAACAAAGAGATTAATTACCTTGTGTCGCATTATTTTCCAATAATTCCTGTTGCAGCTTTGGCCAATCGATGACCATACGTTTAATTAACTGAAAAGCTTTCAGTGGATTACCCAAATAAGCGTCCAGATCTTTAACAGCCTCCTGATGCTCAGCCTTAATGCGTTCGATAAAGCTTTACGTTTGTTTTTTTTTTTTTTTTTTTGAGTTAATTATTTTTCAGAATCTTTGAGATGCATTCTCTTACCCGCTATACTTAGCAAATTCGTTTTGCTGTTGACTTATATAGTCACGTGTTGCACGCATCAGCTCCTCCTCGACATAGCCCAGTGTTTCTAGACTATCCACCGATGAGAAATATTCGCCGGATATAATGGTGGGCAACAGCCAAAATAGCGCTATAAGAAACCTTAACATGATATGGGATTAAGATGAACTTTGTTCTGTACAAGAACGTTCAGTCCGGCTTTTTGACGTTAACTGAACGCGTTTTCAAATTGTGCCAACTACAGCAGCCGAAATAGCTAATAACATTCTATTTGCTTTTCCAAAACAAGTGTTCCAAATATTAATATCATTTGAGCAGCTTGTTTTTTTTTTTTTTTTTTTTTTTTTTTGTTTACACATTTTTATATTGTTTCAATTTTTGAAACTATTTATTTTACACTATTAAAATGTGTACATACATTTTTAGAAGACAAAAAAGAAAAATACAATAACGCTAAAGAAAATTTTAACTTTGGGAGCAACAAAGTTTTGATACTTTTTACAAGTAATCTTGGACAAAAGTAAATACATATATTTTGTATGAACATTTTGAAAATATTACTAGATTTGTTAGGGGACAGACGGACATAGTTAGATCATGACGACACGTCTATCTAATCACCTATACCGCTAAATTCTTGGTTTAGTTTATTTCTGATCATCAGTGATTTAGGTAAAATTTGGAGAAGAGATGGCCTGGAGTTAATAGTCCGACACAACAAAAGTTTAGACACAATAATAGAGTAAAATTTTAACCGAAGGACAGACTAATAAATATTTTCTTGAAAAAAAAAAATTAGAAAATGAATGGTGACTTTGTTTGGGGGCCAAATGGTGTAGTGGGCTGATTCTTATAATATCAGTAAAGGTAAAGGTAGGATGATATTAGATATGTTTTTACCCAATTAGAAATGAATCCATTCATAAATAATTACTTTTTTCAAACAAAAATGACAAAATGGTCAGAAAGTTCATATGGGGGCCTTTACATAAAAATGGACGCGGCAACTTAGGTTTGACATTCGATGACTTTAGAAGTATTTTTTACACAATTTGAGGTGAACACATTTATAAATAATTACTATTTTCACACAAAATTTATAAAATTTAGCGAAAAGTTCGTATGGGGCCCATATCTCAAAATGAGCGTGGCACCTTAGTTTTGGCATTGGAAGACATTGGAAGTATTAATACCCAATTTGAAGTGAATACATTCATGAATAATAGCTATTTTCATACAAAAATCGAAAAAAGTGGGGGCTTTATCTAAAAATGGGCGTGAAACTTTCATTTTTATACTTGATTTAGATGTTAGAGAGAGACGTTATCTTTTAAGCTGACCGAATAAACTGCAAAGAAACAAACAGACGTACAGACAGACGGACATGGCTAAATCGATTCGTTTCGTCGAGCTTATCAAGAATATATATATATATACTTTATAGGGTCTATCTAGCCTTCTTCTGTGTGTTACATACATTCGCACAAACTTAATATACCCTTTTACCCTTTTGGGTGGAGGGTAAAATAATATACTCTATTGAAAGCGTTTTGAAAAAAAATACTCCATAACAACAGCTTCGAAGGCAAAAATACATCGGAACTAAATTCAATAGAAACAATCACTTGTTAAAATATTTGCAATGAAAAACGTACATTTCGTAAAATTTGCATTCCAGTCAAAAAAAAAAAGGTTTAAGAAGTTCGTCAGTTTAAATGTTAACGGGAGTGGAACTTTCTGTGATCTCATGAATTAATGAGCACCAGTAGGTACCAAAATTAAACACAATAGGCCACAATGCATGTGTAACTACCGCGCAGCAGTAGTTGGAAATAGTGTCAGGAATCTCCGGATCATCCGGAGATACTCGCCTATTTGATGAACATTTTTTTTGTCTAGTAGCGTTGTTTTTTTCTTAGAGTTTCCTGAAATGCAAGTAGACTAGACAGTGACTGGAAACCGCTTTAAATTGGCTTTGGAATGTAGTGGCATACTTATTCAAAGAATTTCAACATTTAACGATTCAAGAGAGTTTTTGTACTCTTAAAAATGTAATCGTAAAAAACCGGAAGACATGTGAAATCTCATCTCGAAGAACGGAATGGCTTAATTTTGCTTTATTTCTAAAATTTTCCAAGTTTTAAAGTCATTAAAGTTTAAAAATAATTTTAACTATTTGTCTTATCAAAAAAAAAAAAAAAAAAAAAAAATAATAAAAAGATGAAAATTTGATAAGTTGGTGATATATTATGCACTCAAAATAAAATCGGACTAAATGTAATGAAATTCGTTTGAGCCATGAAATAGTAAGTGCAATTTGTAGTATCCTTCATCATGGTATAAATTAGACAACTGTCAAAATTTTGTACTATGTACGAAATATTTCGTAATATGTGCGAAACAGCAAGCAGTTTCAAGTTACCCCATTGAGTTAAAAATTTACAACAGCCAAAACAGTTTGTAAAATGTATGAAATATTTCGCAATATCTTTGAATCCATTTTACAAATAATTTTTTTTTTTATATTTAGGCATATTTTATTTTCAGTGTAATTAAAAATATATTTTTTTACACAGCAAATAAACGTTTTACTTCTGATTAAAGCCTTATTTTAGTGAATTGCATTTAGTTTACATATAGTGTAAACGGGTATATTCAGTTTGCCGAAAAGTTTGTAACGCACTAAAGGCGACATCGTAGACCCCATAAAGTATATATAAGGTTGTCAAATATCTTACAAAGCGCCACCGAGCTCGCATCATTTGAAAGGTCTTGACATAACCTACAAAACGAAGCTATGCATGATTAGTTTGGATACTGCGTTCAAAGATATAGACCTGTAAACATGGAGTTCATTAACGCCGATATTCGCGCTATTTTAAAGTTTTCCTTCGTTAAAGGCAAAACCGCTAAAGAAACGTTCCGTGAGATTAATGGTGTTTTGGGGGATGGTTCTCTATCACTTCGAACCGCGGAGGAGTGGTTTCGACGATTCAGAGCCGTTGAAAACGACACCATGGATTAGCCAGCCGGCGTAAGACCTGTGACGACGAATACCGATCAAATCATGGAAAACATCGAGTTAGATCGGCATGTGACATCTCGTGACATCGCCCAGGAAATGGGAGTTGGTCACCTAAACCATTTTAAACCATCTGCAGAAGGCTGGATACAAAAAAAAAACTTGATGTTTGGGCATGATTTGACGCAAAAAAACCTTCTGGACCGAATCAACGCCTGCGATATTCCGCTGAAACGGAACGAACTCGATCCTTTTTGAAGCGGATGGTGACTGGCGACGAAAAATGGATCACATGCGACAATATCAAGCGAAATTGGTCGTGGTCGAAGGCTGGTGAATCGTCCCAAACAGTGGCCAAGCGGGGATTGACGGCCAGGAAGGTTTTGCTGTGGGTTTGGTGGGATTGGAAGGGAATCATTCACTATTAGCTGCTCCCATATGGCCGGACGCTTAATTTTACGATCTACTGCGAACAACTGGATCGCTTGAAGCAGGCGATCAACCAGAAGCGTCCAGAATTAGCCAACACAAAGGGTGTAGTGTTTCACCAGGACAACGCCAGGCCATGGTGACTCGTCAGGAGCTACGGGAGCTCGGATGGGAGGTTTTATCGCATCCACCATATAGCCCGGACAGAGCGCCAAGTGATTACCACCTGTTCCTGTCCATGGCGAACGCCCTTAGTGGTGTAAAGTTGGCCTCAAAATAGGCTTGTGAAAAGTGGCTGTCCGAGTTTTTCGCAAATATGGAGGGAGTTTTATGAAGTTGCCGTCTAGATGGAAACAAATTATCGAACAAAACGGCGCATATTTGAACTAAATCCGATCACTTTAACACTTTTTATAAAGCATTGAAAAAGCGGAAGGGAGATATTTGACAACCTTATATATCGAGAAATTCTAAAATTCACTAACTTATCAAACTACTCTCGTTGTAATACATAATTATTAGAAAAACTGCATTCAAACTTATCAAAATGCAACGACGACAGCAAAAAGAATTTAAAATGACATAAAACAGTTGACGAAATTTTTTGTAGATAAAACTATGAAAAGTGAAATGAAAAGTGATTTGATAAGAAAAAAAAAAGAAAAACAATGTCTGACCAAAAAATAAGAAGATAAGGAAAAATGTAATAAATTGTGACAATGTGAGATATGAAATTGAATTATTTTTATCTACAGTTCTGTTTTTCAGTTCTGTACATATGCATGCGTTATAGTTTTTTTTTTACATTTTTAGGGAGCAAATGCATTTTTAAAAAATCAGGCAATCCAAAATATGAAGGAAACTGTGACGTCACTGCATAAGCAAAACACTTAACCTACGACAACAGCAACACAAATAGAAAACAAAAACAGGATTAACAACATACTTATGTACACACACAGATACATACATACTTATGCACACATACATACATATGTACATATAAGAACAACAATAACAAAACGTAAAGTTCTTTAGCCTGTTTTTGTGTTGTTATGCTACGAGTTACGTTACAAATCGCACGTAGCCGGAAAATGCTAGACTACCAAAACAACAACAACAAACTCAGTTTTTACCCCATTTAGTTTAAAAAAAAAACAAACACAAGAAATTGAGCAAAAAACGAAGACGCAATTAAATTTATCACAACAACAGCAACAGCGGCAATATATCCACAGTCAGCTGAGACGTAGAAAATCGTTATTTGATGAGGGTAGTTGAACTTCACCGAAGCACTGAAGCAACGAGTGGTTGAATGAAGTTGAAAATAATGCAGACGTGAAAATTTAAGTGCTGACGTGAAAAATTGCATGTTTGTACCTATGCATCTGTAAATATTTTGTGTGTATGTACATATGTAACAAGTGCATAGAAGAAAGAGTTTTATACACTCTCCTCTCCTACGCAGTACAGAATCCATTATATTTCTTTCTCTGTTGCACACATTTATGAAGCTGCATGCATACATACTTATGTTAACGATTCTGTTAGTTCAATGTTAATGTGCTGCATTTCTGTAGTGCGCGCCCTTCATAATACCATGTGACTTGAGGACTGACTGAATGCCTTGCAGAACTATTTTAGAATGTCGTGAATAGCAGATCGAAATGTTTTGTTAAGTAGTCGTATATGAGATAATTTCATTTCTCAGAAAAACTAAAAATCCAAAATTTAGGTTATGGATTGTATGGGATATTGTCCATCTGTCAAGTTCCACACAAAATTTAGTATTTCCAAATAAAGGATACCGAGCAAAATGAACGACTTTGAAATCTTGATAAGTGCACCGCTGCTCAGAAAGATCATGAGTTACCCTTTGCCGAGAAAAATCATGTTGAAAATAACACATTTTTTTTAATTGATGATAATGATTGGCTGGACTTAATGTTTGCATTTTTGGTTTGGGGTTGTTGCAACGGATCCAATTTTTCATTGCCAGTCACAAGTTCGATAAAAACAAGAAAGAACGCTAAAGTCGGATGCTCGATGCCTCTGCACCCAAGCTTTATCTACCTTAAGTTAAGTCCTATCTTACTACCATACCTCATTGTATTGGATTTTCATACAAAAACATAAAAGAATGGGGTATATTTGTATGGGTGCTATACCTAAAATTTTTTTGTCCTACCCATATTGGTCTATTTCATTGGGACTATCAATAAGCATAATTAATACTAAATTTAACTTCCTAGAATAAGAAACAATGACATTTTTTAGGCAAAAATCCAAAATTTTGGTGTATATTTGTATGGGGAAGTACCCCTTAAAATGGGGTTAGAGAAAAGCCGTTTGCAGATGCACACTTGGCTTAAGAGAGTCTAAGTTTCAAATATGGTGGCCCTATCTCTTATAGTCTCCGAGATAATCGGTCTTGAACGGAAGACAGCCGGACAGACGGTCGGACGGACAGACAGACATAGCTTGTTCGACTCCCCTTTCAATGTTGATCAGAAATATACATATATACTTTATAGGCTCTATCTAACCTTCTTCTATCTGTTACAAACATTCGTACAAACTTATTATATCCTTTTTACCCTTTGGGCACAGTGTATAAGAAGCCGTACCCTTGCTGTCGTTCAAGCAGCTCTTCATAGGTGAATAATAGACTCTCAAAGTATCTCGGCTTTAATTGATAAGGTTTTTAAACTACTGAAAACGGTTGCTTGGTCAACTACCAATGAATCTACAAACTCTTGTTCTGTTTGACATGGGTCGTCATCGAATAATGCCTCTAAAACTTCATCTTAATCAGCATTTTGACTCCTGTAATGAAGAGAAGTTGTTGTCAGGTGTATAAGCTCACGATTTGACGTTTTTGATTTGACATTTTTGATCAGCGTTTAACTGCTGTCTTCAGTTATCGCCAAATGTCAAAAACTAATGCATACTACCAATAAAATCTTTGGGAATTTTGAAAACTTGAAAAGTGTTGACTTGGAAAATTAATTGATAAAGTAGAATCTATTGTAAATAAGTTTCGAGTTTAATAGTTCTATCTTTCCAAGTCTCCGAGATCAGATAGACAGTATTATTATAATTTCGATGCTGCTCAAAAACACATATATGTACATTAGGGTGGTCCAAGAATTGTTCTATATCAAAAATAAGAGGACCCGTATTTTTTTTTTTTTTTTAAATAAGATAATACTTAATGGTGCCACCAAACCCCTGAAGTTTTTCATGTTTTTTACATGGGAAAAATCTTTTTTTGTATAAACCTGAAAAAGGAATATTTTTTAACCGGATAACGGAGTTTATTTTCATAAATGGCCATAGAAGAATATGCAATCATTTATTATTACTTTTTTAAATATTACCTATTTGTTTACAGAAAACGTAAAAATAAGCAGAAAACGAAAAACAATACTTTTTATTACTTATAATAAATGATTAAATATTATTCTTTAACCGCTTATGAAGAGAAGCATCGTTATCCGGTTAAGAAATATAAATTTTCCAGGTTTCTTCACTAAATTTAAGAAAATAAATGTTATTTTCCCATGTATAACACATGGAAACTTCAAAGGCTTGAAAAAATTTTTTTCCATACATTTTTGGACCACCCTAATATATTTACATGTATATAAATATGTTGTGATTTTGACGAATTTAACGCCTTTATAAAAATCATGAAGATGTTATTCAAAACAAAGGCTTAAGGCACTCTTAAAAGTGCTGTGCACTGATATGTATACCACTCTGAATGATCAGTGATCAGCCTCATTAAAAATATTAACGCGTACAAGAATAGCAACAATAACAACAAAAGCAAATAAGTATAATTCGCAAATCAAAAGCATGCGTTTGTTCTTTTGTTTTGGCATTTAAATTATTCAACAACAGCAACAAACATTTCAATCCATATAAAGTTTATGTATTGTTAATTTATGAATACACATGTAGATTTGTACATACATACATATGTATACGAAGGTAGGTACTTATATACATAAGTATGTATATAGTACATACATAAATAAAATGTATCTTTTGGGTCTGTAACCGGTTTGTTTTTATTTTTATTATTTTGAATTTATTTTTTTTTTGTCTTTTTTATTTGTTTTATTTTTACTTTTTTTTAATTTTTTTTTTTTTTTTGGTGTTGTTTGACACGCGTTTTGTGCTTCTACGCAGTAGAATTAAATTAAAGTTTTGCCCTAACCTAGCCGCCGCTCAATTTTTAGTTATGTTACGCCCACATAAACGTTTAACAGCGGAACACAATTAACATTCTAACAACTTAACAGTCGTGCTTAACAGTTAATTAATATGCTAAACATGATTTTTTTGTTAATTATATAAGTAATTGATTTAAATGATTCTAATATAATTATGCGCAGTGATTTTTTTTTCTTTCCTATATGCATGTGTTTTTGGATACAAACTCTAGTTTATGCCTAAATGGAACACGCATAACATAATATATGTAATTTGAAAGAACAGCTGACGTCTTGTAAACGAGTTAAACACGTAAAACCTGTTACAGTACAGACCAAAGAAGAGATGCACCAATTAACGAGACAAGTCAAGAAAATTAGAGTATGCAACTAGAGTGCAATGTCAGCTGTTTAAAGAGAGAATGACAAAAAAGAAAGAAAATCGAAGTAAAGCTTAAAAGGCAAAAGAAGAAATTTATATTTATATACATAAGTCTCAGAGTATTTACCGATGAGTGTCAGCTACATTTTTTTATACTGCACTATTGTACATACAATGTGCGGGTATGTATGTATGTAGAAATGTATGTAAGCAAGAATATACACATACATATGTGAATTTGTATGTGTTATGTTTGTGTTTGCTTGTTACAAATGCAGTGCGTTGACTTTAAACTGCTGCTTTTGTTGTTGTTGGACGATCTATAACTTAGGAACATACGAGTATGTGTCGCACTTATAAGTTTTGAAAAAAAAAAAAAAAAAAATCATGAAAAAGAGGGGAGTCATTCAAGGTACTTGTTGCAATATGTGTGTTTGTGTGTGTAAAGATGAGACTTTCCATTTTTTATACCCTGTACTCGAAGGGAAAAACTTTAATACAATAAAGTAAGGTATACTATATACAAATAGATTACAGGGTTTCTTAAAGTGGTCCTCAGAAGGTAAATGGCCATGGGACTTCGGGACAAATGTGGAAAATTCCGGGAGGGACACGTTATTGGTACAGTCGCGTTATTAATTAAAAAAAAAAAACAAATGTAAATTTTAGGTTTAAAAATTATAAAATAAAAGTTCAAAACATAGACCTGAACCAGAAAGGCATATTTTCTTTAAAGACTCTAACATAGCTGAGAAGTCTTATGGTGACAATTAAAGTTAAACTGCATATTGAGAATTTGAGGGACACTTCTAAAATCTTGACTCATGTTGGTTTTCATTTATGGAGTCTATAACTCAGCAAATTACAAACTAATTTTTTATTTTTTAAACAGTTTTTGAAAAAGATGAAACTTAGAACTTTTGATATATGTACAAAATATATGTACATGGTATATGTATGTATGTATAAAATGGTGATATTTCCGATGCTATTTGTGCATATTTTCAAGACAAATTAATTTATTTTTTTGTACCCATTAACATTCATATACATATGCTCGATGAGACGTGTCGATCTAGCCATGTCCGTCTGTCTGTATTGCGAGGGCTTTTCTTTCTTCTTTTTATTCATTCACTCATTTTTGAAGGTATTGAGCTGAAACTTGAAATTTAAGCTTTTCTCAGTCCTAAGTAGTTTGTATGTTAAATTCAGAATGCCACGCCCACTCTGAAATATAGCCCTCATTCAAATTTACCACCCATTTTCGAAGTTTTGTATAAAAACAGGCATTATTTATGCATGTATTAATTCGAAATTGGGTAAAAACACTTCATATATCATTCAACGTCGAAACCAAGGTACCAAGCCGGTTTTTAGGTATAGCCCCGATACAAACTTACCGCCAATTTTTGAAATTTGTATGAAAATAGGTATTAATTATGAATACTTCCCTTTAAATGGGGTAAAAACGCATCTAATATCATCCTATGTACACACCGCCGATACGATACGTTTCGGACCACTATAAATGATATGGTAAGGATCAGGGTTCTATTTTACGATATTTTCAAGAAAATTATTATTATATCAGTATTTTAAGCTTAAAATTTGATATTGTGCATAAACTTGAGTTGTAGCAGAGCATTGATCCCAGCCCATCTCATCTTGTAGTTCTAAACTCTTTAAAGATTTGCGTGACGAGTATTTAAGTTTCGGTTAACGTCTTTCTTTTTTTTTTTTTTAACTTTACACAATACATCGCAAAGAGCAGAATCAGGATCAAATATTTAGTCGCTACGTCAGAAATCCACAAAAAGCTTATGGGCCCATCGTGTGTCTTCGGATATTTCAAACTTTTGCATTGCATCTCGAAACATTTTTCGTTGTTGTCAAAAACACTAAAAACGTTGCTGATTATGAAAGAGGGGCGCTTAGATAATAACAAATACATATGATTATATAAACATAAACATACACATATGTATTATGTACATAAGTGTACATAAGTACATACTTCATTATTTACATAAATGCATATGCATGTACATATATGTATGTATGTTTGTATGTATGTATGTGTGTGTGTGTGTCTGATATGTTTGACCAATGAAATAGAACTGCTATAGTAACATAGAAAACGTGCGTACGTGCGTCGTACGTTCTGTTTCTTCAAATGCACTTGTCCCTCTATTTTTTTTTTTTTTTTTTAAATGACCTACATAAATACAATTTTACAATTAGTTTAAAAAAAAAAAAAAAAACAAACAAACAAAATAAAAATGATTTATTACATTTACTGCTTTTACTTAAATTATATTCGAATAGATTTTTCCAGTTTTATTTAAGTTAACGGTTATTGCTTTTTCTCGTTGCAGTTTTCTGTTTGTTTTTTGTGTTTGTTGTTGTTGTTGTTTACTTTGCAAAAACAAAATGCAAAAGCAACGAACAACTTTCCTTCTTCGTTTGCCAACCTCACCACTCCGGTTTCACTGTTTTTTTTTTTTTTGCAGACAACTCTTTCATTGTTGCTTTCGTGTTCGATGTCGAAGTTTCTGGCGCGAATTCGCTTTAACCGGCGCTCATGTTTCCAACACTTCACCCTTATAGCAGATACTTAACAGCGAGTGTTAACACTAAAGTTTGGAAAATTTGGTAAATGGAGTTTGTCAATACATTTTTTCAAACTATTTTTTTTTTTTTAGAGGTTTTCCACAAAATATTTTTTTTATTGGTTTTATTAGTCCGGTAAATATAGACATTTTAAGTAACAATAATTCCCGGAGAGCCAAAAATTGGTGGAGAGCTGGGGTTTACCTTTACAAATAAAATGTTAAAAATCCCTATCGATCCTATGTGTGCTACAAAACTTATTCGCAGTCAAAGGTCAAAATTTTAGGTTTTTGGACTTTTCTTGAAAACGGCTAGTTTTATTAAAAAAAAAAAAAAAACCTTATACCAAGTTGTAGATCTTAAAATTCTCTACAAAAATGGTCTTCATGATTTTTTCCTAGGAGTTACCCTTCCTGAGATATCTCGATTCTAAGAGTCACATTATACATGATATGCACACATTTCCGCCACCTGTGAGGTAGTGTACTCGGCGCATATTTTTTACCGTGGTTTCCTCTGTAGGCCTACTCCACTAACTGTCATGACAATTTTGGGATAATTTACGAGAACAATACCCGTTAAGTTCTAGATATTAACTTATTTCTTTAGATATTTTAATCAGATTTATACTCTTAAAAGTCTACGTCGACAGTCATGATTTCTGCCGGTTCCTCCTCATGTTTTCGTTTTACTGCAGCGATTGAAGTTTTCCCGTTGTATGATTTTCTGCAATCCACGTGTAACGCATTGTTGAGTTCTTAAATACTCAGTAAACTCATTACCTCTCGCGACACTAACCTCGATCAAACACAACTATTTTATCTCAGACATGTTTCCGAGCTATAAAATAGCACAAATAACCCTAAATGGTAGACGCTAAAAACACTAAAATTGTCATGACAGTTAGTGAAGATGGCTACAGGGGGAAACATATCATGTATAATGCGACTCTTAGAATCGAGATGTCTCAGGAATGGTAACTCTTAGGAAAATATCATGAAGACCATTTTTTGTAGAGTATTTTAAGATCTACAGACTTACCGTTTTCGAGAAAAGTCCAAAAACAATCAAATTTTGACCGCGAATAACTTTTGTAGCACACATAGAATTGATGGCATTTTTAAAAGTTTATTTGCAATAGTAAAACCCAGCTCTCCACCAAATTTTTGGCTCTCCGGGATTATTGTAATTTAAAATGTCTATATTGACCGGGTTGGTTTTATAAATCTATTTCATTTCGATATTTACTTAATTATTTGTACGATTTTAAGTGTGACCCTCGAACTACAAGCAGCAGTAAAGTTGTTGCTCTTTGGTTATTCTGGTTCTTGTAACTTCGTTTTATGCTGCTGTGCTGCTCTTCTTCTTCTTATTTTACATTTTTTTTTTATGTTTCTATGTGTCTGTGTGTGTGTTTGTATGTATTTGTCTGTTTGTTTTTGTTCGTTGCTGCCGTTTTTTTTTTTTTTTTTTTTTTTTTTTTTTTTGCCGCACGTCACGTCATCCACTGTGTCCGTCGCGGCGTTTCGTTTGCTTGAATGCGGCATTTACTGCGCGCAGTGTTGCTGCCTAAATTCAAAACGTATTTGAACGTTAAACCGAACGGACGTGCAGTAAAATTTTAACTCCTGAGTTGAATTGAAAAAAAATAAACACTTAAAACTATTCTTTATATTTTAATTTTTTTAAAAGTGTGCAAGTGAATTATTAAATATTTTTTTAATAAAACTAACTAAATAAATCAAAAAACCAAAACAAGTTAAACTTACTTTTTTTTGCTTTCTTTTGGCAACAACAACAAAATTAGTTGTTCTCGTTTTTTTCTTTGTGATTTTTGTTTTGTGATCGTTTTTATTTTATATAAAAAAAGAACAAAAAAAAAAAAAAATTCAAAATATATTCAAAATGGCCTTCTCCATTGTCGGTCGTAATATTTTGCGCACTTCGAAGGAAATTCTAGAACGCAATTTAGCTGCTGTAGGAACAATTCACAACGCAGCAGCAACTTCAACAGCAGCAGCTGCAGCGCAACAAATGCCGCTTTCATTGGAGTCAGCAACATTGAATGTAAGATTTTTAAAATATGTTTTTTTCTTTAATTTATTATTTTAAAGTAAACCAAAACTATATTTTAATTTCGTTAGAACTCAAGCTTAATACTCTACACATTAATGCAGAAGTGTGTGGACAGACGGACACGAAAAGTTTGCTACGTATTAAAGAAGACAGCGTAGATCCCATAAAGTATATATATTCTTGAACCGTTAGCCGAAACGAGTTGATTTAATCATGTCCATATTTCAGTCGGCTTATAGATATTCAGCTGATTAGAAAATTACATGTTAAGAGGGGGGGAAATCACTTTAGACTATACAAAAAAATCGATTTATTTTATTGCATAAATTTATAGTACAACTATTGAAGAATATACTGTTCAAGTTTCAAATCGAAATTCCAATTAGTTCCAAAGATATGAGCACCAACGTAAAACCGGCCAAAATTAGGTTCATATTTTTAGAAAATATGTTACTAACAAAACGAAAAAATAATGATTTCGTATCAAAACTGCGACCTCCAGGTGTCCTGAAAGCAGTAAACTCTGAGAACGATTACCGCCACTACTTCTTAAACGAATTTTGATTATTTTTTCTCATTTTAAAAAAATCACAAAAAACAAGAAAAAACGTTAACTTCGGTGGAACCGAAGTTTAAATACCCGTCACACGAATCTTTGAATAGTTTATGTGTGATCATCAGCGGCTTAAATACATTTATAAATATATATTCGAAAATAATTACTTTTTCATACATTTGTTCAAAAATAATCGATAAGTTTGTATGGGGACTCTGGCTAAAAATGGGCGTGGCACCTTGGTTTTGTTATTGGATGTCATTAGAAGTTTTTTTTTCCCAAATTTGAGTGAATATTCTCATAAATAATAGCTATTTTTATACAAAAATTCGAAAATGGGCGTAAATTTGTATGGGGGCTATAGTTAAAAATGGGCGTAGCAGCTTGAATTTGACATTGGATGACATTAGAAGTATTTTTACCCAACTTGGAGTGACTACATTCATAATTAATAGCTATTTTCATATAAAATTCGAAAATGGGCGGTAATTTTGTTTGGGGGCTATAGCTAAAAATGGGCGTGGCAGCTTGGATTTAACATTAGATGACATTAGAAGTATTTTTAACCAACTTGGAGTGACTACATTCATAAATAATAGCTTTTTTCATAGAAAAAATCCGAAAAAAACGGTAAGTTTGTATGGGGGCTATACTTTAAAATGGGCGTGGCACTTTGATTTTAACACTTAAACTGCTTAGGACTGAGAAACGCTTAAGTTCCGAATTTCAGGTCAATATCTTTAAAACTGAGCGAATGAAACGCGTACATACAGACAGACAGACAGACAGACGGACAGACAGACAGACAGACAGACAGACGGACATGGCTAGATCGACTCGTCTCGTCGTGCTGATCAATAATATATATACTTTATGGGGTCTCCGATGCCTCCTTTAATGCGTTACAAACTTTCTGACAAAATGATAATACCCTCCCCACTATGTGTGGCGGGTATAAAAAAACACTCGAATTTCGATCTTCTAAAGTGGTTTTCCTTCTTAGAGCCAAAGTGCTTCGCTTATTTTAAGGCATGCCCAAATGTTTTATTTATAAACCGATTTATTTCATATACAGTTGCGATCAAAATAATAGTAGTGTACCTTAAAAAAATTTGAAAATCTTAAAAATAAAATTATTGAGCTTGGAAAAAATCTATTTAGTATTTTGTATAACAACTTTAGTGTCTTAGCAGCAAATTAAAAAAAAAAAACTTGGAGTTCGATTAAATTTAGGCATGAAATGACTTAAAGCTAAAAAAGATTATCAAAAAATGCCGCTCAAAAAAAATAGTAGTGATTTGCTCTTAGGTAGAAATAATAATAAAAACACACTTGAAAGTTAAATTTTTAATTCTTTATTACTTCTTGTTGTGTTTCATTTGAATTAGTATTTGGTTGAATGTCCTTTGTTTGCAATAACAGCAACACAGCGCCGATGCATGGAATCAACCAGATTCTGGCATCTTTCTTCAGGTATTGAGTTCCAAACCTTCTTTACCGCTTCCCAAAGTTGATGGGTTGCAATTAGCGACTGTCTTCTTCACATCACACCAAAGATTTTCAATTGGATTGAGGTCCGGCGACTGGGGGGCCCTTCCAACACTTTGACATCATTCCTTTCAAACCATTGTTTCACGGCTGAGCTGCTATGCTTAGGATCATTATCATGTTGGAAGACCCAAATCAGTGGCATTTCTTCAGAAGCATATGGGAGCATTGCTTCCTGCATTATTTTAACATACAAATGTCGGTCTATTATTTCTTTTACCCAATAAATGGGTCCAACTCTACTATTATTTTGAGCATTTGAACTGGTTTATTGAGAAATGGCGAAATATTTTGTGGTCCGACGATTCAAACATCGTGCTGTTCGATGGAAAAGGGTCTCGTGAATATGTCCGACGACCACCAAACACCGGATACAAGCCTCAATTTACCAGAAAAGCGATAAAACATGGCGGATCGAGTATCATGATTTGAGCATGCTTTTCTTACTACGGAGTTGGACCCATTAATTGGGTAAAAAAAATAATAGACCGACATTTGTATGTTAAAATAATGCAGGAAGCAATGCTCCCATATGCTTCTGAAGAAATGCCACTGATTTGGGTCTTCCAACCAGCACAGTCGCGAAACAATGGCTTGAAAGAAATGATGTCAATGTGCTGGAATGGCCCCCCAGTCGCCGGACCTCAATCCAATTGAAAATCTTTGGTGTGATGTGAAGAAGACAGTCGCTAATTGCAACCCATCAACTTTGGGAAGCGGTAAAGAAGGTTTGGAACTCAATACCTGAAGAAAGATGCCAGAATCTGGTTGATTCCATGCATCGGCGCTGTGTTGCTGTTATTGCAAACAAAGGACATTCAACCAAATACTAATTCAAATGAAACACAACAAGAAGTAATAAAGAATTAAAAAATTTAACTTTCAAGTGCGTTTTTATTATTATTTCTACCTAAGAGCAAATCACTACTATTTTTTTGAGCGGCATTTTTTGATAATCTTTTTTAGCTTTAAGTCATTTCATGCCTAAATTTAATCGAACTCCAAGTTTTTTTTTTTTAATTTGCTGCTAAGACACTAAAGTTGTTATACAAAATACTAAATAGGTTTTTTCCCCCCTCTAATATTTTTTTTTTTAAATTTTAAAATTTTTATTAACACTAATATTTTTTTTTGATCGCAGCTGTATATATAGTTAAAACCCTATTATTATAGCTTCCCATGTTCAGAAAAAGAACCGTGTTTGAAGTGGAAACATCCATATAAATCTAACTCTTATTTTTTGAATATTTACTATATATGATAATATGTTTACTTACACACATATGAAGCGATCTATTTTAAAAATGATCAAAATACTTCTAATAGCAATCTATGAACACAGTAAAACCCATGATTAAAGTAGCATCTCTGTAGCATCTATAAATCGAAAACACTTTTTGAGTTTTCCGGTGTGACGGCTAATAAAGCTTTACTTTCTTTTTATTTTCAACTAAGGCACATGTTAAAAATGGGTATCGGGACGGGAATCCCACGGAATCCCTTGGGTTCCGCTGAGTCTCGATTACTTTTAAGTACGAAACTGCAAATATTTATAAATAATAACACTGCACTGTTTAGTTTTAAGGTTTTTGATTAATAAATCAAACAAATATTTGAGTTTTTATCCCGCGGGATCTACCGTATTCCGACGCTCATCTTAAGTCCATATTTCTATAAATCAAGAGTTTCTTAATATTTTTAATTTCTTGCGAGTGCTAAATCGGATCATCTTCGAAAAACTTAAAAACCACTATTTTTTTTTTTTACAATTTTGTTGCTATTAAATTTTTTTGATTCTAGATTCTTGAACTTCTTCATAACTTTAGCTTATTTATATCTATTTAATTTTTCTCCATAATATTCGCTGAAAAATGCAATATTCAATTTAATTTAAACAGCTGATTGACTGATTAATTGTTTAATTGATTTTTTTTTAGCAAGTTTTTAACAAATATAAGAAAAAAATATTCTTTCAGCAGTTTATGTTTTTCTTCAACTGAAATAAACAAACATTCGAAAATTAAAGCCGATCAAATATTATTAAGTCAAATTGATTTTTTGTGTCTTTCAACTTTATTCACAAAAAGTTGTTTACCAATCCAGTTCCGACGCCATGTTTTTTTTTCTTCATTTTTTGTTAGCATTGACCTGTTGCTTGACTTTATTTATTTTGCTTTTTTTTTGATGATTTTAATTTCCTCAAAATTAAGTCTCGTTTATTTATTTACACTTCTAACGTATAAATTTAAAGGTATTTACACTTTTTGTGCAAAGTTTGTAACAGTTGTGAATGCATTAAGAGAACAACAATCTATTTTTTTGAATCCGAATCTTTAAATGCTTTAACTTTCGATATAATGCAAACCTTAATAATTTTTTTATCTTTCCATAGAAAAAGCTCATAGATTAAGTTTAATTTTAATGCATTGTGTAATGTATTAAAACTTCGTTTAACTTATTTCGATTTTGTTTTTTTTTATACAATAAAACAAAAAACGTGTTCTTTTTGAAATACATTTACCAAATTTAAATATTTAATCGATATTTTAAAGATTTTCGGTTGTTTCTTTTCTTTTTTTTTTTTTTTATTATTTAAACTTGTTTTTTAAAACAAAAATTTTAATAATATAAAAAAAAATATATATATACATTCTAGATATCAAAAACAGCAAAATTTTTATTGAAGTTTTGGTTCTAGTTTTCTATATAAAATATTTTGCGAATGTTAGAGTAAAAGTTTCAATTTCCGCTCAACTAAGAAAACTTAATAAATTTCTTTCGAATACTTTTCAAATCTTATCAAATCTGATCCATAACACATAATTTTTTTTTTTTTTGCTTATATGTACATAATTAAAATGTGTTACAGTTTATCTAAAAAAAAAAAACATTTCCACTCAAATCATTTGTTTTGATAATTATATTGGTACATTCATTCAAAGTTAATGAATGTGTTGCTCTTATTCAGACACAATAAAGTAGGCACCAATATGTATAAGTTTTAAACCGGTATTGGACAGAACAAAAAAAATACAATAAGGGGATTCAAAATGGTCTTGCAACTCTAGTAACGGAGTAAAATGCAAAACAAATGTTGCACTACCCGAGAGTATGAAATTGGGTTGGCAACGCAGAAGTCGACCAGCTGACTTCTACAAAACATTAGAATCCATAAAGATCACATACTCTCAATAAATTCTCATTTCGCGAATAGTTATTATTTTTTTTTTCTTTATGCTATTTTCACATAAAAACATAAAAAGACACGAACAGCTGATTGCAGAAAGTTGCACTAGGGGCGTTCACTTCGCCTTTGAGTTGAAAGTTAATTTTTTATTTTTTGCAAGACTATTCTAAACACCTTAAATTTGATCTGTGTGTTGGGAAGCTACTTATATTTTAAAAATAGCACAATTAAGTTTTGCATTCATTATTTTCATTTTAAGTCAACAAACTTTTTGGTACGTGTAAAAAGTGTCTTTCTGGGTCTCGGTTAACATAGTGTAACCGGCTGTGGTTAACTTATTTTTTGAAGTGAAACTTCTTAGTGACCTGGTAACAAAGATGATTAGTAACCGTGAAAAACGTGTCTTACTTCTATAGATATTAATTTTTATTTTTTTTGTTCATATATATTTCCATTTTTATTAGATTTTTCAAGGGTGCCCACAAAAACCTATGAGCTAAAAACTTTTAGGCACTTCATTTCCACTACAAAATCGTATCGTACAAACGTGCATCAATGATTTTTTTTTCTATTTACATATGAACTATTTTGATGCTGAGGATGTTGTAATGTGTACCATACTTAAATCAAATAAGCAATTATGTTGAAATATAATCCAACCGGTCTCTCTATTTCAATGGCAAAGACAAAGAATAAGTTGATAAACGAATTTAAATTGGAACAGAAACCGGTTCGAAATGGGAAGTCTTTATAAACATACATAAATACATAGTAATATTACACAATAATATTGTATATATGTACATGTGTATATGTATATGTATAATGTATATGTAGCCCTTATTTTTTGATGCCAGAAGTTCATTTTTGTTTGTTGCATTGCACGAAGCTGAAGTTAATTTAGTTTACAGTAAAGTGTAAATTAACAGAATGTAGCAACAGCTTAACACGCTGTTAGTGTCTCGTAACATGATGCCATGTTATCGGAACATGTTATTAACAGTAAACTAACAGAAAATATACATTAAATGCGATCAGTTTAGCCGAACAGATGAGCAGCGTGATTATTATTATTATTTAAAATTAATTAAATAAATTTACTTAACTGAACGAGATATTTAATTGCGATGTATAATTATAAGTGTTATAGACGGATTAGTTAAATAGTTTTCTGTAAATTAAAAGAATGTGAAACTGTTAAATTCAGCTCAAAGATTTTATTTTCCACATATCTTCTGCAAGAATATTATTACCATTACGGTTTACAATTTTATGATTCAATTCGAAAAAAAAAAGTTCTTGACTTATACATAATAGAATATTTTAACTCCATATTTGCAGCCTTTCAATGCGACGCTACAATATCATCATTTTTCGACTACTACAACAGCTTTGCGCCAATACAACAACAACCAATCATCCATGGTTCAAGCAGTGCGCAATTATTCAAAGAAACCCCGGCGCAGCACAATTGCGTCGCGATGAAAGCGATAGCGATTCCGATTCCGATGATGAAGTTGAAAAACGCCGTAAGAATTCACACTCAAAAAGTCAACGGGTAAATACAATCGAATCTAATTTCAAATTTTGTTTATTAATTAAACTTCTCTCTCTCTCTCTCTAAAATCAGGGTGACTCTGAATTTTGGCGTCGTAAAATGCGTACATTACACAGCATATTGGATGTTAATCATGATGGTGTCATCTCATTCGATGATTTCAATTTATTTGCAAAACGTTTTAACGATTTGGGCCATTTAACACCCGAAGTATTTGACGAATTTTTAGATGTTCTCAAGCAAACATGGGAAGAACAATTCGGTGAAATAACACCATATAATCTAGTAACAGCTGAACAATTTTTAACTGATTTTCATCATCGTTTAAA
Organism: Leucophenga varia; assembly: GCA_018903435.1. Classification (NCBI taxonomy): domain Eukaryota; kingdom Metazoa; phylum Arthropoda; class Insecta; order Diptera; family Drosophilidae; genus Leucophenga; species Leucophenga varia. The sequence continues at coordinate 546,658 of JAEIFJ010001141.1, forward strand.
TGATAAGAAAATGGCAAAACGCATTGGACGCTTTTTACCATATTTATTCCGTGCAGTCGATTATGATCATTCCGGTCATTTAGATTTGGAACAATATAAATTATTCTTTCGTTGTCTTGGCTTATCCGATGAGGATGCTGCCATATCATTTGCTGTGATCGATAAAAACGGTGATGGACAATTATCGTTAAAGGAATTTGTACATCTTGGGCGACAATACTTTTTAACCGAAGATGAAACGAAAATATCGAAAATGTTTTGGGGTCCATTAATTGATAATCATTGACTTGTTAGCGGCGCTGCTAATGCTGCCCCTGCTGCTGCTGCTGCTGCAGTTGTTGCTGCTGTTTCTACAATTGCTCCTATAAAAACTCCAACAACAATAACTGCCAAACGTAAAACTGCCGCACGTTATCATTCATCAATTGCTGCCAATAATGCAGTTGCTGCTGCTGCTGCTGCTGTTGCTGCTGATGAAAATGAAGCTATATTGCTATTGTTGCTGCTGCTATTGGCACGCGGTAATTGGTACGATAAGCAGCAGGTAGCGCGCATTTTAACGCTTTTAGGCATGCAAAATGTAAAAGATTATCAATTATTATTATTTAATAATGTACATCGTCGTTTTGGTACAACGTTGCGTAAACATTTTAAAATCCCAACCAGCACCACCACTACTAGAACAACAACAACAACCACAACAACAACGATGAAAAATCAGAAAACAACAACACCAAAATTGCCACCGACGCCGCCATCGCCGCCGCGACGTAGTACAACACAACAACAAACACAACAAACACAACAAACATTTGGTATTGATATGATGCATCGTAAGCTTGTGGTGCCACGCAACATATATAATAATAATAATCAATATTCTTCTACTACGACTAAAACTAAAAATAAGCATAATCACTATTATAATAATAATTATGTAAGACTTTTTATATATTTTAATTCGTTAATTCTTTTGACAATGTCATGGCAAAAATCTGAAAATGAACCTAATTTTAAACATTTTATTGTTAAACAAATAAGAAAATATAATACATTACGTAAGAAAGCGCGAAAAAGGCGTCGCAAAAGAAAATCAAAGACACTCGATTTGTAATACGATATTATATTAGTTTATTATTTAAGGTGAAATTGCGAAAAAAAAAAAAAACAAAAAACCATTATTATTATTATTATTTTTTTAAAGATGTACTAAAAAATATATGAAAACAAAAAACTGTTTTTTTTTTAAATTGAATTTGGTTTAAGTTACGTGAATAATGTTTTTTTCCATCTAATGTCTACTCTATTCCATTTTTGGTACATCCCCTAATTTTGTTTTTTTTTTTTTGCGAAACCAGACCAAGTTTTCTTAGAAGATGCCACAAGTTTTGAGTTTGGTTAACTTTCTGGTTTGCAGCTTCAATGTTGCTTTCTCTTTGATCGGTGTATGAAAGGCGCTGATGAAGCTGACGCCACACAAGTTTTTCTGGAATCTCCATGCCAAATGGTTTTCCACATCATCAGAGTCACGCCAGGTGCAACATAAAATTGACTACAAAAAATCCCGGCTATGACGGAATTGATGCTTTCACCATAAAGTGTCTCTCGTAAGTGGTCGGTTTGGCTAACATCTTCAATAGGATCTTTGATATATGCGGAGTTTATTATGGTCTCGAAACCTGGGAAACCGAAACATGAAGTTGCCTCCTACCGTCCAATCAGTCTGCTGTCGATACTCTCTAAATTATTCGAGAGAATACTTTGTCTAAAATGTTGCTGGAAGAAGGCAATCTGATTCCAGATCATCAATTTTCGTTAGGTACACCTGAGCAATGCCACTGCGTTGTTCAAAGGATTCTCTGTTCCATTGAGGAAAAAAAGAACTTTTCCGCTGTATTTCTGAATGTGAAACAGGCGTTCGATCGGGTATGGCATGCTGGACTACTCTACAAAATCAAGCTCCTGCCTCCGGCTTCATCTTACCTAATCCTCAAAACATACCAACTGGTCAGATGCTTCTATGTCAGTGTGAGAGCTCCAACTCGAGAATAGAATGTGTAAGGGCTGGCGTTCCACAGGGAAGCGTGTTGCGCCCGATCCTATACACCCTCTTCACTGCGAATGTTGCCTCCTATGCTGATGACACAACCTTCATTGCCTCAGCAGCAGACCGCACGAAGGCATCTAAAATCGTCCAAAGGCAGCTGCACATGCTGCAACCTTGGCTGCTGAGATGGAACATCTCTGTGAATACGGAGAAGTCGCTTCATATGACTTTTGCGACTCGCAGGCTCAACTGCCATAACCACACCAGATAGGTTTGAGGTTCACTAGAGTTCATCGATTGTACTTCTTATGCCACTTTAAATCTTTGATAAATTTATGAGTTTCCTGTGTTTTGAGATTATTAATACGAAAATACAATGAAACTATTTTTAAATACAAACAATAATATAAGCTTTTTGTTATCATTAAGATAATATATATTATATGAAACTCTTAAAATATTTTTGTTATTCTTTTGGTTTTGTACACCTTCCGGAACGCTACTATCTACAACGAGCTAACGTAGCACTTCAGATTAGCCGCTGTCTGTAAACGTTGATCAGTCTAAATAAATTATAAATTTCGGAAAATACAAAATATTTTAAAAAACCTTGACGTTTAATAAGCTCATTGCGGGCTAATACCAAAACAAATGAACTTCTTACTCTTTGCTCTCCCTTTTAGAGATTATTAATAAAAAAAATTTATTATAAAAAAGGTAATTCTTAACAACAAAGAACCATGAACGTGTTACGTGTCAAAAAAAGAAAAAAAAGGGAAAAACACGCAAAATGTTAATGTGTTGCATTATATCTGCAGTAGAGGCAAAAAAAAAAAAAAAAACTGTATTGCCTACTGACTGTCTACTGCATTATCTACAATAAACTAAGAGTTTATGTTGAAGGGAAGCCTTGTGAGCGAAAGTTTATGACGTCATACGCAAAAGGTGAAAGTCGGATTGGTCAAGTGTCAAAAGGAAAACGGTGCATGCGAAAATGCAAAAGAGCGAGCTTGATCGGTACTTTTGCCGTTAAGTTCAAAGACCTTATAACAGGGCTATCGTACGATATGAATAGTCCAGGCAGGCGATTCTTAAATTAAATCGTACGGTAGTGGGGAGAAAAAAAAATCCGTTTAAAAAAAGGAAAACGGCTTGTAAAGATGATGGAAAAGAAAAAGTTAGTGAGTAACAGATGCTCAGCGGGATTAGATGTGCGGCGGCAATAAAAATTAGATCAAAATTTAAATATAAAAAAAAAAATTAAAATATAAAATAAATTTTAAAATAAAATTTAAAACTTAAAATTTAAATATTAAAATTAAAATATAAAATAAAATTTAAAACTTAAAATTTAAATATTAAAATTAAAATATAAAATAAATTTTATAATAAAATTTTAAACTTAAAAATTTAAATACAAAAAAAAAATTAAAATATAAAAATATGAAATATATGTATATGTTAAACATAGTAAAAAAAGTATATATATAAATATCAAGGAGAACGTTAACCGAAGCTTAAATACCTGCCACACGAATCTTTGAATAATTTATGTGAAATCATCAGTGGCTTATATACATTTAAAATATATAGACGAAAATAATTAATTTTTCATACAAAAATTCAAAAAAAAAAAAAAAAATCGGTGATAATAAAAAAAAAAAAATACAAAAAAAAAAAGACAACGAAGAGGATAGAGTGGTTCCTCCAGAAAAAAAAAACAACTCTCCACCAAGAGCAGAAAACTGCCGGAATCAACCGATGCAAACATTTTCACCGGAAACCAGCATCCATCTTTAACAGGCCGCATCTAATGTTAACAGGACCAGAGGGGAGCCCAGCAGTCATCAGCCTGGTCACAGGTTTTTATAACAAAAATTCAATTGCCCATAATCCTCAGGCGCTCCCAAAGGAGTACAGATAAATATAAATATAGGAGTAAAGATAATATAAAAATTTATAGGAATTAACTTAGACATAAGATTGAATAGGAATAGGGACATATAAATGTAAAGGAGAGGATAAAAGTTTTTTTTTTAGGAAATATAAAATAAAAAGTAATAAAAAAAAAAAAAAAAAAAAAAAAAAATAAAATAAAATAAAAAAAAAAAAAAAGAGGTTATATATATATATAAAATATATTTTATATGTATATATATAGGCAGATATAGGTACGAGAATTTATGTTTCTCCAAAAATACCAATTTGTGTCAGACCGTTGTCTTAGAGCGCTCAGGATAGCTAGATGTAGCAGATTGGCTTAGTGGGAGACCTAACCTTCAAGTATCATTGCCAATATCTTATAAAAAAAAAAAAAAAAAAAATATAAGGGGATAATATATCTCTAAACCATAATTAATCCAAAAGAGAAAAACTTCCCCTATCCAAACCATATTTCTTTTATTATCATTATAGTTTTATATTACATTTTTTTTTTATATTTATTATTATTATTATTTATTATTATTTATTATTTTTGTTAAAATTTTTGATTTTTTTTTTGTATTTATTAACCTTATTGTTATTTATTATAATTAAATTTTGTGTGAAAATTATTTTAAGAAATTCAGTATATGTGGCTATTAGTTTCAGCTTAATACCTAAAATTATTAAGATAGGAGATTTAAAATAAATGTGCCAAATATGAATATGTGCTAAATAGTTTGTTTTAAAGGGTGGGACAATCTAGCTACACCATCACCATGCCGTAAAACCGATAGAATCTAATAAATAAATTAAGGGAGGCCATGTCAAAATAGATTGGATGGCCCATGGTAGGGAGGGGCACGCGGGAGTCCAAACACCTGATTCCCAAACCTGTTGTTCAGTGTTTATTTGTTGTATATTTTTTTGTTGTTAATGATGTTCCTGCACGGAATTATTCCCTTTTTTTTTTGCAAAAGAAAATAGGAGAAATAGTTAGGAAATGCAAGTTGCGTCTTTGTATGTTTTGTTTAGTATTTGTCAAATAATATTTTGTTGTTATCCATGTCCTAATGCCGTCTGGTGGGTCGATTCCCCCTGAGCAAAATTGAGCAAAAGCCGCAGCCAGATGTGCGTAGTTGGTTGAATCCAACCAATTAAAAAAGGGATAGGTAACAAACGTAATCAATTTTCTTTTTATTTATAAAAAATTGTTTTGTTTTGTTGAAACTCGAGATGAGCGTGGTAGTAGTAAACCTATTTCAACGTACAGAATGTTTAATATGGACAAATGACAACTGACGATTCTATATGGTGCCTAGGGATTCCGTTAGTAAACGCCAACCAACGTACTTCCCAACTTGATGCATAGAAAGAGCTAGCTAAAGCTTGAGTTCCTGTATGATGCCTACGATCAGTCAGGCCTGGTTGTTTACGTTACAACTTCACGTTCAGTAACTCCTCCCGAGTTTGGATTTAAACTCACATTTACAATCACGACATTGCTTAAACGAAGCCACTCGTATACATTCGAGCCAAGTTCTGCTAGCCGCCCGTGGATCTGATTGGTTACCATTCATACCTTCCTCTTGGTAAGTTATATTCCAATTTTTTTTTTAAATTGTTCCGTGAGTTCCATGAATCCCATGTGTTTCCCGCATATATCTAGTTTGAATCACCTTTACAGTCAGCCAACCACGTATCAAGAAAGCCAGCTAGGAACACTTCAAGTGTAAGAAAGCCATCGCAAACGCTGTGGTACGACCAATATTTTTTATGGAGTTTGCTTTTGGTGGCTTGCGCTTGATAAAGTGACCGCTCGGAAACCAATGCTCTGCGCCCCACACCAGCTAATGCACTAAATACTCTTCTAAACCTAATACCCCTGAATCTCATAGCAAAAAAACTGGCAACGAATACTGCTATTTGTGTTAGGGAGATATCAGGCTAGCAAAACTGCAACCAGGGTCCCTTCGAGAATACTCAACCTTCTAGTATCCTCGCACCCAGCCACAGACTATTCATTCCAACGGAAAAGTTTATAATACCAACGCCATTATTATTTATGCAGATGGGTCCAAACTTAATGGAAGGAGAAGTTATCTTTTCTTCGGACCTGGAGATTAGAGAATCGTTCAGACTTCAGGACCAATGCAGCATCTTTCAAGCCGAAATGATATCAAGCTTGACTCCTGTAACAACAAAACAAAGACAAAAAACTCCTAGGCAACCTAAAAAGACGGCCAAGCAATGGGATATTTGCCTCACATGGGTTCCGGGACACCAAAATTTTCTAGATAATTTCGAAGCAGAAAGTTCAACCAGAGAAGATACAAATTCCGTGCCTACAGGGAGTAGTTTGATAAAAATTCCCATGGTCACTCTGAAGCTGCGAGTGAAGCAGGAAATAGCCAAGCTAGCAGAGACTAGATGAAACACAAATCCTAAATCTCTAAACTCACGTAGCTAGAATACAATACTAAGTCAACAGCCCAACTCATGTGTCATAACAGGCATACTTTATCTAGGTTGGTAGGATCTCTCACAGTACACTGCCTGGTTTGCTGACATGCTGCTGGACAAAGGGTAGCGCTCAATGATTTTTTGCAGAAGCTGTAAAAACGAGGAAGACTGTAGAGCACTTTCTTTGTCACTGTCCAGCCCCTTGGGAGAACAAGGTTTGACCTTCTTGGTAGACCGTTTTTGGATAGTATGGCGGAAATTACATTATTCAAGATTAGTGCAGCAGTAGCCTATCTAAGAAGATCGAGCGGTTTTGAGTTGCGGTAAAATAAACAAAGGAGATCGTATGGTATCACAATGGAACCTAATCTGGCCTAGGTGTTGACGCAAATAATCCTAACCCAACTACAAAATTTTAAGGTTGAAGGCCTTTACTCTTTTTGTCATTCGACAGCACTAAAAGCGGACAGACGGATATGACGGAAAGTTTAGTATTTTAACGTATGGATAATCACAGTTCTTAAAAAGCTTTGATTACGCGTAATATTATCAAGAATAAATAAAATAACAAAACATTTGATAAGGCAAATCGCAAATTTGAGTGGAGCGTGTCCGAGTGGCGAAGACGACGAGACGGTGAGCTTCTTCCAAATGAAACCAATCTTATCTATCTATGTTTTACGTATTAGATAGAGATACAGGTTATGGGCTTTTTTTTTTTTTTTTTTTTATTATTTTTTCCAATTACCGGTCAAGACAGTCAAACGCTGTGCTTCGAAGTGCACAGACGCAAAGAACGAGGACGGAAGAGAAGGAATTGTCACTTTGATCGATCGAATATGTTTCTATTCGGTGGCATATTTTTAATAACTGGACTACTGCTGCTGGCAGTACTCAGTCTCATTGTTGTTGTTTTAAATCTAAAATCACAGCTTATATTCGGCAAATATCCGTGCAAAGGACTCTTTTATAATTTTAAATATGCTTTAGCATTATTTATTTTACGTCATTTACGTAATAAGTTCTACAGCGGCGGCGTTAGCAGTAATCCGGCGCTAATGGAGAAACTCGATCGACCACAAACACTAACGGATGATCCGAAAAGTTATGATGTTGTCTCATTTATGGCTGCCAATAAGTTGGGACAAAAGCTTATGATTACCTTGGAGCGCAGACGTCGTGGCGTTTTAAAAGCAGCGCTCTATCTTTGCTTGCCGCATGGTGAGGGACTACTCTGTTCACCACAATTACCGGATATGGTTTATTTTACCTCACCGCATGGCGAAGAGTCGAAACTAAATGAATTTCGTGGCGCTGGTTTTCATATATATCCGGAAGAATGTATGCGCATCTGGCGTATACGTTATACGGGCGATTTACGTTGCACGCGCACTGGTGAACTGTTGCACGTAAGCTTGGATCTACGTTTTAGTACAACAACAGCAGCAGCACATTTTAATTATAATCGTGATTTAAGTTCTGCCGTAATTGCTGATTCCGTAGCACGTGAAGCATGGAATGATCGCTTTTATAGTTTACTCAAATCGCTCGATAGCATCTTAGCCAAACGTATGCATTACGAACAAAGCGGCACACTCACGGGTCAACTGAAATTGGGTGAGAAAGTTATAGAATTGGAACTATGCGGTTTTCGTGATCATAGTTTCGGCACCGAACGTTGCCTATCCTCGATTAATCGTTATGTTTATTTTGCACTCTTTCTGGATGATGGCACCAGCATGGTTATCGGTAATCTCAGTCAGCCATCGTTCTTTCTGTCATCGCTGAAAGTCGGTTACGTTTGTAGCGCGAACGGCGTGTATGCGCCGATAACAAGTTGCAATTTTGAATTGTATTCGTACGGTGAGAAGGGTACACCGCCGCAACATCAAAATTTCTTAGTGCAAACAGCTGCGCAAACATATTTGGTGCAAATAAAAGTTGAGAATAGCGCCATACGTTATGTTGGTGGCGATTGGGAGTCGAAGGTGTATAATCAATTTGTCTCGTGTACCGTTAATGGCATAACGGGTCAAGGTCTTACGGAATATTTGTATCGCAATACAAGCGGACGTCCGGCAACGGTTAGCTGTAATGATCCGGAATGGTATCAGCGCATTAAGCGTTTTGAACGTAGTCTCAGCAATATGCCAAAAAGAGCTTTAGATGAGGCGAATGATGATGATTTGGGTGAAGAGAATGAGTTTTTCTTTTAATTTAAAAAAAAAAAAAAAATTATTGTTAATTATTTATTATACATTTTTTTTTATTATTTTAGTAAGATACTATGACTAAGTTAGTTTATAAACCTAATTAAAAAAAAAAAAAAAAACAATTGAAATTGATTTCTATTACGAGCTCGGCTGGGCCTCAGCCATACGCATAATCAATAGGTTCTCCGCAGAATCTCTTCGACAATAGTGGAATCAATAGCCATGCCTACGACAAGCTAAGCAATTAGCTCGCCCTATCTGCCCAAAACTATATAGTATATCGTCATGTCCTCAGGTTGCTAACTGGCTACCTTACCCGTCATAAAAGATTGAGATATCATCTTAACAAAATAGGCCTGCTTGGAGAACGATGAAACTAGAATACAGACATTCTCTGTGAATCTACAGCTTTGGCCCGCTTCAGATTATTACTACCGATTAAATCAGGGTCGCCCCGACTATGGATACTTTTCTGCTTATTATAGAGGCGGAGAGGATTCTCTGGTCATTTCTCAATGACGGGCTTGGATACAATAGACTCCCCAAGAGTCGCAGTACCCTTTTAATCGCCAGTTATCGGAGGGCCTACCATGTTCCTACAACACTCTGTACTAACGATGGAAACGTACCCTTATCAAATTTTATAATTTGTTTTTTTTTTTTCTATTCTATTACAAAACTAGTCTCCGTTTTCTGAAACTTCATAGAAAATATAACAGACTAAAATCTTAGTGAAAAAAATTCCAAAAAATCTTCCTAGTTTTTATCGAATTTTCGCAATGTCCGACGACTTTACTCCAAAAGAATTTCGCGCAACTTCCGCCAATTTGAAAAGTTTTCCAGTAGAAAACAACAAAGAAGTACAAGAAGTAGAAGACGACGACGCTGCTAGCAATGGGAAGAAACATGATTGTCCTACTTCTAAGTTAGAGGAAGTATTTAATGGATATGTGAAGATATCCACCATTACAACCGATGTGCCTACTCCGGTACCAGTTGAAATAGAAGAAGCTCCAATGATGGCAACGGATGGAACTATCCATGGGCTTCAGAATGCTGCTGTAGCTGTAGATGAAGTCGATATTATTTCCGAAGCAGTTTCAACCAATGAAAGTGAAGTTATTGGGAGTCGAACTGATGATGACGTATCTGTTAGCGCCATTACATCCGATGTGCTCTCCAGTTGAAATAGGAGAAGAGGAGGAGCAAACATATAACAAGCATATCGACGAATTGAGCATTAAAGCTGTCAAAAACTTAGTAAGTTATAAAATTGGTGTTTACAGGGTGCCTGTGTACAAAAATTTTTTATAAATTTTTTTTTAAATTCCAAAAAAGTTTCCCAGGTACTGTGAGCACCTATAATATTATGATTCTTGATTTTTGCAAACTTTTTTTTTTTTTTTTTTTTTTCCAAAAACAAATCAGAAATTACGTGTTGCAGCCACTGTAAAATTTGCTCACAAGCGTATAAAACCAAAGAAGTTTAATCGTGGAGGCGTTTATAAAGTCACAAATAAAACAATAAAAAATCGTAAAGAGTCACAAGCAAGTCTTCCAAGCGTAAGATACTTTCAGCCAATGAAGTCAAGTAAGTTTTTGGTTTTTTTTTTTTAGAAAATAATGTCAAATAAGGGTATTCACTACCTAACTAAAACAATTGAACTGTGAACGCATCTAATTGACTTAGGCATAGAAAAGTTGATAGAAAGATAGAGTTGGCTGAGGGGGAAAAACACATATTTAATTGCATTTAATTGACGTTTTGCTTCTACAAAAAAAATTGGTACGGAAATCTTTTGTACTTGGAAGACTCTGTAGTATCAGAACCAACTAGTACATTTAAGGAAGGACCGTAATTTGGAGAACCATAAGAGTGTCAGATCGCTCAGTGACTCTAACTGCCAACGTCCAAAGTGCCTTAGTCAACTCGATCTAAGTGCAGAGGAAGTGTTCTAGCGTTTCCTCTTCCTTACAACTTCTGCCTGTATTGTTATAAGGGTTACCAAATCTTCCCGATGGGCCAATGCACTATGATGGTGACTGTTAGTCTAGGAAGGTCTTCAATAGTAGGATTCACCCAATGAACCATTTCAAGTGAACATGTCAGCTTGCTCATTCCCGTGAATATCACTATACACTGGTATGCCCATGAAAGGCATAGTGTATGTTATTGTGGCAACCAACAAGATTAAGTTTGTTTTTGCATTTCCCTACAAGCTTAGATTTGGTGATGTGTTTATCCAGCGCTTTGATGGCAGCTTGGTTCTCTGAGAAAATGAAAATCAATCTGTTCCGAATCTCCAGCAGTACAGCATGGACTTTCGCCTGGAACACACTGTAGAGATCTGGTAGACATAAGAACTCTTCCACTGCTAAGTTTTCAAGGATTGTTCTTTTGTTCAGTGGGTAACAGGTTTAACATTGCATTTAGATACTAATTGCCCCCGTGACCCAAATACAAGCAGAAATCTGCACCCTAAATAGCTTTTGGATTTTGTACTTGTTTTTAAGAGTCGGCCACCAGGCCACAGCTTCATAGCATCAGCTCTATTTTCGCTCATAGATCGTTGAATTCTTTAAATATGTTTTCATTTAAAATTTCTTTAGATTGCGGCATTTTCTATTCGTTTCTTTCGATAATAATAAATATCGCGACACTATGGTATGTGCTGCATTATGATGTAAATGCAATGATCAACGACGAAATCAATTTCGAGCTGAGTATTCAAAATTATACGACATTTGGAAAATTGGTTTACCGTTGGATGCGACAAACATTGTTCGCATTCAATAAAATCAAAAATGCTTTCTAAGAAAAAGTGAAAAAAAAAAACAATGTAATCGGAATCAACGGAAACAGCCAAGAAGCCAAGTAATAGATGGCAATGTTAGCCATTAAAAAAATAAACAGTGTTGCCATTTATAAAAAAAAAAAAAGGGGTGGATTGTAGTTTACAATTAATCATTTTACTTCAAGAGTTATAATCATAATATACGTGTATACTTATATATTATTGTTATATTATTATTATTAAATTATTGTGAATTTATTGTTTATTGTATTAATTAAATAAAATTCGCGTAAATGAGGCATTTGAAGCTGTGCGTTTTAAAAAAGTAAAAAAAAAAATTTTTGTTCGTATTTTTATTAAATCGCTGATTTTAGCTTTATTGTCATTGGAAGCCATATGCTCTTTTTTTTTACCGATAACTGACTTCAAGCTATCTGGTAATCGAACTTAGGCGACTTGAATGCGAATATGAAGTCAATTTTGAAGTTTTCCTTCGTTAAAGGCAAATCCGCTATAGAAACGTTCCGTGAGATTAGTGGTGTTTTGGGGCATGCTACTCTATCACTTCGAACCGCGGAGGAATAGTTTCGTCGATTCAGAGCCGGTGAAAACGACACCATGGATTTGCCAGCCGGCGGAAGACCTGTGACGACGAATACCGATCAAATCATGGAAAACATCGAGTTAGATCGACATGTGACATCTCGTGACATCGCCCAGGAAATGGGAGTTGGTCACCAAACTAGTTTAAACCATCTGCAGAAGGCTGGATACAAAAAAAAAAACTTGATGTTTGGGTGCCGCATGATTTGACGCAAAAAAACCTTCTGGACCGAATCAACGCTTGCCATATGCTGCTGAAACGGAACGAACTCGACCCATTTTTGAAGCGGATGGTGACTGGCGACAATATCAAGCGAAATTGGTCGTGGTCGAAGGCTGGTGAATCGTCCCAAACAGTGGCCAAGCGGGGATTGACGGCCAGGAAGGTTTTGCTGTGTGTTTGGTGGGATTGGAAGGGAATCATCCACTATGAGCTACTTCCATATGGCCGGACGATTAATTCTACCATCTACTGCTAACAACTGGACCACTTGAAGCAGGCGATCGACCAGAAGGGTCCAGAATTGGCCAACAGGAAGGGTGTAGTGTTTCACCAGAACAACGCCAGGTCACACACATCTTTGGTGACTCGCCAGGAGTTACGGGAGCTCGGATAGGAGGTTTTATCGCATCCAGCATATAGCCCGGACATAGCGCCACCACCTGTTCCTGTCCTTGGCGAACGCCCTTTGTGTAAAGTTGGCCTCAAAAGAGGCTTGTGAAAAGTGGCTGTCCGAGTTCTTCGCAAATAAGGAGGGAGGTTCTACAAGGGGGGTACAAATAAATTGAATTAAGAAGAAAAGAAATGGTATAATGTTTTAGTCTCTATATTTCTTTTTTAATGTAACAGCAGATGGTAGTTTTCGCACTTTAACTCGCGTAACCGGTGTATCTGCGGAATCGCCATTTGCTTCACGACGGGAGGACTTGGACGAATACATTTCTGTTTATTTTTTAACTTTTGGAAACTTAATAGTAATTGTATGCATTAGTTCTTTAATATTTTAATTTAAGAAGACTTTTGCAATGTTGCGGACGAAAAATTGTATGAAAAAATACCTGCGTGAAGTTGGCAAGATTTATCGCTTCTCAGAAAGTGAATATCAAATAAAAAATTTTCGCGCGCTTAAAAAGTGTTTTTGTTGTTCTGTTTTGGTTGGTAGCACTGGCAAACATTTTGTAGCAATAAGCTTCACAGTTGCTGACATTATTAAAATTGTTTTTGTTGTTGTTTATTATTTTTTTTTGTGCACTTTACATTTTATACAAAGAAAAAAAGAAATTTATTATTACGCGTAATTTATGTATGTATAAATTTTAAGTGGTTTTATCAAGGTCAATAAAAGTGAATATGCAAAATGCATCGGCATTTGTAACGCTCTCACAGCACCGCACCGCACCGCACTGTCACGTGCCACCCAGCGAGAAATGCTACAAGTGCCAAGAACAACAATAACAAAAACATAGCAATACCTGTGCTGCATCCCAAACCGTGTCATTTATTTTTGTTTATGTTTGCTTGTGTAGCATTTATAAATGAGAATTAAATCAAAATAAAAAAAAAAAAAAAAAACAAAAATATTGATACTATAAAAGTGAATAATGTGAAAAAAAAAACCGGGAAAGAGAAAAGCCGCTCTCTTTTTTTTTTGCTCATTTGCAGTGCTGCTCAAATATCGCAGTGATGCACATTTGAGCAGCACTGCAAGATTTTTGAGTAGCTTTTAAACTGTATACTTTTTTTTTTTTTTTTTTTTAAATTTCAGACAACGACGTTGCTTAATTTTAAATACAGAAAATGTCCACTGCCGAACAGCATTTAGAATATATAAAAAACTATTTAATCGATGAGATTTTATTAAGTTTTAAAAATGAAAAACTGTTAAGATACGAGTTGGACAACTCAACCGGTTTGGATGGTTTTATGTCAGCTTTGTACACCATAAAACTTTTTACAACAACAACAACAACGACGACGCTGGAAGATCAGAAATCGTAAGTTACAATATTATCAGCCCAGCCCAGTAGGGTGGTAGCGCTCCAACTAAAGCAGAATGAGTGAATGCGTTTTGTGGTCCCCGATGCATTGAAGGAGACATCGTAGACCCCATAAAGTATATATATTCTTCTTCCGTCCGTCCGTCTTATTGTTTGTTTTTTTAATACAAATTTTTTATTTTCTTGTATTTTGCAGAGAGAACACCAAAGAACATCTCATTATTGTTAAATTTATGCGTGGTGATCACACGTTTCGTGTCTCCAGTAAATCTTATTTACAATTTGCCAACGAAATGTTTGTCTACGCTGAAGTTTTACCCGCTTATAATCGTTTGCTACGCGCTGCCGCTGTGGATGATGTTAATATTAACGATTGGGTTCCAAAGTCATATGTCGCTAAATTTGGTTACATTGAGGGTACGTCTAGCACACACATTGTACATTGTATTATATTTTATAAAAAAAAAAAACTTAAGTTTTCTCGTTTTACTAGGTCTCAGCCGCACACCAAATCAAGTCATGCATGAATCTGTGCTTGTGCTTAAGCATTTAAAGTCCGATGGCTATCGTCTTGGACCACGTTTGCATTTACGTCGTGATCAATTGTTGCTTATGTGTAAGCCGCTGGCACAATATCATGCAACTGGTTATGCGATGCGTATACGTGAACCGGAAGTGTTTGAACGTTTGAAAGCCGGAATTATACCATTGTATTTCAATAATCCAATCGAAGATACAAAAGAGGCAAATTTTTACAAACCACTTTATCGTGTTGCTTTTGATCGTTTCTTTGATTATTGTGATCGTAAATTGGAAACATTTGGCGATGATGTAAAACTAATTAAATGCTTAGAACGTTTACGTGTGAAATATTTTAGCGAACCAACCGAATTGCTTGAACGTTTTCGTACACAGTTTGAGCAAAATGAAGTGGATAAATGTTTTGCAACCATTATACATGGTGACTACAATCGTAATAATGTATTATTTCATTTTAAAGCGACGACATTAGACACAGACGCAGTTTCTGCGAATAAAGAAATGGAGTTGGAGTTGGTTGATGATCTTAAAATGTTTGATTTTCAAATGATGCGTTACGGTTCAACAATTTTTGATTTAAGTGCTTTCATGTATTTGAATACACCGCCAGAGCTGCGTGCAGAAATTTGGTTAGTATTATTGCAAACCTATCATGGACATTTACGTGAAATGTTGCAGAAATTGCTTGCAACTGAGCCACAGCTTGAACGTATTTTAGAGCAGTACAGGTAACATTTTTTTTTATAAAAATTTCATTAAATATTTTTGTTTATTACAATTATTATGTTTTATTTTGCAGTTTTAACAATTTTAAAGCACATTTTTCACGTCATGCCTTCTATGGTGTTATGATTTGTATGAATTTTATGCCATGGCTACTTTGCAATGAAGCTGAATGCGCACAGATATCGCAGCTTTTTGAAGAAGATATGCACGGTGCTGCGTTTCATAAAACTTTAATGAAGGCTGGTGGTGATGATACAAATTTACAGATTTTCAATGTAGTACGTCATGCCTGCAAAATGGGTTATATGGATGATATATAAAAGTATCAAGTAAATCTACATACATATTTACATTGGCCTTGTACATGCATAGGTATAAGGAATCGGCGTAAATTAGTGCAGCTAAGAGAACGAAGTATTTTGAGGCATTTAAATAAGGCTGGATACAAGAATAAAGCTAGATGTATGACTACCGCATGAGCTGACGCTGAAGAAACTTTTGTGCCGAATTTCTATCAACGAATCTTTGCTGCTAAATCGAATCGTTTTTAAAATGTATGATGACCGGTGATGAAAAGTGGCTTACGTACGACAATAATAGGCAAAAAAGATTATGGTCGAAAGCTGGCCAATCAGCGAAATCCGTGGCCAACTCAGGATTGACGGCCAGAGCGTTTTTGCTATGTGTTTGGTAGGATTGGGTTTGGAGAATTAAATGCCATATGCTGTACGTTTATAGACAAACGCTTTATTTGATTCTGTACTGCCAGCAACTAGACTGGCTACCTTTGATGTTGCGCGCGAAGCTCCGACAGCTCGGATATGAGGTTTTAATGCATTCGCCTTATAGAACGGAATTGGCACTAAGCGATTGCCATCTTACCATGACGATGTTAAATGCTTTCGTCTAACGCTAGCTGCACAAACTTATGCCGATACCTTAGATATGTGTATGTACATGCATACAAAAAACCAGTGATATCTAAAACGTTAAGTTTATTTCATTCCATTTTTGTTTTTAATAGAAATTGGGTCAAGTAACGTTCTCATTTTTTTTTTTTAATTATTTGCAGTTTATTGTATTTTCTTATTAAATATTTATTATAAAGAACTGGAAGGTTAACGATGCTAACAATTGATTTGATTATTTATACGAAACTTAAGATTTGTTCGAGACATTATTATGCAAATTTATTTAATCGGCGAGGGAAGTGACCACCACTACATTGGTCAACATTATCGGTGAAAGAAGAACAATCGAATGCGCTGCGAAGAGAAGTAACGGCAGATACATAGATATGTACAACATAAAGGAACTCTAATCATGGTCGGTAAATGTATGGAGCCCATTCATTAGCAATACGCAGTGTCATCATATCATGTGTTTTCATGAAGTCTGTTTTTGAACGTCGACTCGCTAGAGCTCCAAGAACCGATCTGGCTGATGCTTCAAAATAATTTTCTATACTATATATAGAGAGCGATGTCTGACCAGAGAAAGAGTCTGGTAACACGGGCATCCACAGGCTGGTATGCACGGGCTGGTTTGATTGGATACGGCCGTTTTGGGTGTAACGTGGTGGTTGTGGTTTAAACTCAAACAACATTGCCTCACATTGCGATGTCTGATCGAGGACTGAATCTGGTAACACGGGCATCCAGAAGGTGCTGGCTTCATTGGTTACGGACGTTTTGGGAGTATCGTGGTGGCTGTGGTTTAAACTCAAATCGCACGAAGGTGGCTGAAAGGCACGCGAGGTTTACATATTTCTCCCTCTTCATCAAGTTGGATTGTAACATGTGCCAATAGAACTTCGATATTGGTATTAGATGATACGCTCTCTGGGATGCCCTTGTCTTTAAAAAAGATGACTTCTAAAAACCCCCCTAAATTCTAATCACAAAGACGACTATGGAAGTGTATTGAATAGTCGACCATAGTTCGATGTTCGAGTATGTTTTGATTTTTACAGTTTACAAACCACTCAGACTACACAAATTACAAATTACAGAAACACTCGTCTCGTATGTAATGCATTTCAAAACTATGTACGTATTTTCTAGCCTTGAAGCGCAAAAATAACAAAAAAAGGTCTCATTTTATGTTTTTAGCTCTCTCTAAAATCTAAAAACAAGACAAAATATTTCTATTCTATTCTAATTTTTTCTTTTTTGTCGGCAAAAGATTTCAGAGAAAAAGGTTTTTTCATTGTCTTTATTTGCACAACTGTGTGCTGCGTATTTGACTTTTGCTGTTGTTCCAAATTTTATTTTTTCGTAGAAACTTTAAAAACGCTGAGGAATTTATTAAACGAAAACAGAATCAATTAAAACGTTGAACAAAAACTACAAAATCGCAAATAATTTTTTTTTATAAATTCAAAAAAAATAGAAAAATGCGTAAATTTTTGTTACTTTTATTTTGTTTGACTACAACAATGCTTGTCGGCAGCATTGAAGCGTATCGTTCTAGCGAAGAACGTGAACATTGGGAATGGAATCATCATGATGATGATCGCGATGACGATAGATCCGATGATTTTATGATGATGATAGACACAGTGATGAAGATGATGATCATGATTTAAGTGATGAATGGCAACATGAGCATCGTTATCGAAATGATCAAGGTCGCGGCGGTGGCGATGATATGGGCGCTCGTGGTGAACAAGTTTATAACGATGATAACATCAACAACAACAACAACAACAATCAAAGGCGTAGATCATATCGCAATGATGCTAATGCTGATATGGATGAATGCGAAATGATCTGTCCGCGTATATATAATCCAGTTTGTGCAAATATTGATAATGTTCCGGTTAGCATACCGACGCGCTGTGAATTGGATAATAAAATACGTTGTGCCGCTGCAGCACGTTCGCGTGGCAGAAGTAAGTGAAAATGTATTAGTTTTATATGTATTAAATAACATTTTCTTTTTAATATATTCTAGCTGTATCTGTGCCCACTTTTCTACACAATGGCCCATGCCAATAATTGCGTTAAGCTGTGTCGCGTTGAAATCAAAATTAAAGTTAAAGCTTTTCTTTAGATGTTTCATTTGTTTGTTTCTAATGTTTTATGTGTGTTTGTTTTTTTTCGTGTTCTTCTTAAATTGTTCTTAACTTCTGTTATTTTTTTTTTTTTTAATTAATTTAATAAATTATTTCTAGTTGTTAAATGCAAGACAAACAGTGTCTATTTAGCTGTGGACTAAATGAATGGATTTACCTCGAGTTCTTCAAATTGTAAAATAGTACATACAATAGTCGACAGCGAAGTCCATTAAAGATGCCAAAAGTTCTTTTCTCGATGTACGATCATAATCTTTTTTCTTATAATTATATAAGTCGCTTGTTGGCCTTGGCAGTACGTAAGGCTTTGCATCAGCGGTTGTAATCTAGTGCAACACGATACCAAATTGGAAACCGATCTTGCGTATGTCTTCCAAGATCTGGTCATCTCAACGCAGCGGCGAACATCCTCTCTGTCTTGCTTATAAAGTTTCCTTGCCGGAGCCTCTGTATCCAGGACAGTATTTTTATTGAATGTTCCAGCATATAGCTCATACAGCTCATCGTTCGTGTGTATACGTATGTCTCTTTCCACTCTAACTGAACCAAAGGTTCTCCGAAGTATCTTCCTCTCAAACACGTTCAACGCTGACTTATCCGATTCTGTCATAATATGAAACCACACTGGAACTGTCCAACTATTTTTCCTATGTACGGTTTCAGTCCATTACACAATACGCGATAGTTTGCGCAGACTGCAGGGTCTTCTTTTTTTTTAAAACTGTGCACAGGACACTAAGGTTCCAGTCATTAGGCATACGCTCATCAGTTCATATTTTGCACAAGAGTTGATGCATACATCCAATCAATTGTTCGCCGGCGGTCTTAAATTCGTCAGCGCCTGCCGCTTTGTTATTTTAAAGCTTTTGTATAACTTCTAAGACCTCGTCATACTCTGGTGGCTCCACAGGAAGCCCATCAACGGTCAGGGGACCCAGATATTCATCATCTCCACTGGCGGTATTGTTCCAGTCATCGCCTCCAAGTAGGGTAGAGAAGTGGCTACTCCATAACCTTAGTGATTTCTGAACATCTGTTACCATTTTTCCTAGTTCATCCTTGCAGAACAAAGCTCCTTGCTCATAACTTTCGGTTATACGCTTGATTTTTTGTTTTCTCAATTCTCAATCTCCTCCACTTCACGTCTTTCCAGTTATCTTTTCTTTTGTCTAATCAGGCGATTTTCCTTCCTCCGTTTCACCCTTTGTACTTTATTTTCCATTTTCTAGGTTTTCTAATTTTTAAAGAAATACGAACATAATCAAATGTTGCAGTAAATAAACAGCTGACTTTCAGAGCTCCGCTAATTTACAGGGCTGTTTCTTAAATAAAGTTTCAATGATTTTCATGATATGTTGTTTATTTCAACGACAGAACATTTCTTCAAGATTTTGGAAATTATGCCGGATGAATCGATGGATGGATGGGGTTAGGCCTTTTTTTCTACTTGAAGTGAAAAGGACTGTTTAGCTACTTCAGAAAACAACAAAGCTCCTGGCCATGACGGTATATGCAATGGAACGCTAAAACTCAATCAAGCTCTCATTTTTAAGGTTTTACATTTTAATACCATAATAAGGGTTCTCAGTGGAAGTTAGCAGTGATTTCCACAATCCACAAGCCTGGCAAGCTTGAAAATGAGCCTAAGTCCTACCGGCCGATTAGATTCCAGCCTTCAATTTAGAATGTTTGGAAAAGTCTATTCGTTATACGGATTGTTATATTTTTGGAAGCTCGGAATATTATACCGAAGTACCAGTTTGGTTTTCGCGCTGGCCATGACACTCCTAAGCAGCAAAGAATACTACAACAGCATTTTTATAGATCTGCAGTTTTTAGTGAAAGTACGATCGGAAAGATCAAAAAAAAAAAAAAAAGAGCGCATGTCTGTCTGCACCCCCTTTGCATGGGAAAACTCGAAATAATACAAATCTTATTTTTGAGATTATCATCATTTTACAAATATTTTTTTATTTTTCTTCTAGATTATCAAGATGTAATTCATTAATTGCATTTTGTACTATCGAATTAACTTCGGCTTCAAAACTTTCCATTGAAATATTATTTTTATTATAATACTGACCCATTTTGAGATCTAATTCTTGAAAGCCCGTCAAAGGATCCACTTTTGAAATAGTCTCAATACCATCATTGTACACTTCCAGACGTACATTACGATATTTTGGTTTAAACTTTTTTATGCTGATCATCTCGTTGAGTCTTGTATTATTCGAACTCAAACATGCGCTACTATAGCGTACATTTGTGTCATCGATAGCCGCTATTGTAACAAGGCAGCGTTCCGTTGTCGTGGGACATTCAATATCAAAACATTGCCAAAATGTTTCATTTTTATTGATTTCAATATTTTCATATTTAAATTGTGCAAAACCAATTGAAGCAGCTAAAGTTGTACCCAGAAGTACAGCGAAAAAAACGATTTGAAGAACGGCATGGCTGTATGACTTCATGCTCAAGTTTACTTAAAAGAAAATAATAAAAAAAAAACTGAAATTTAAAGCATTTACGGTGGCTTTTATTAAATAAAAATTGAAAAAAAAATACGTTGAACGTGTCTAAATTGAATGAACGAACGAACGACCGATCGAATGTCTGTCTGCTTCATTTTATGTGTAAATAAAAATATGAAACGTGATTTATTGCAATAAATAGAAATATTTGAAATATTTTGTTAAACAAAAAAAAAAAAAAAAATATATATAATAATAATAAAATAATAAAAATATTAATAATAATAATAATAAATAATCAATAAATTACAATAATTAAATTAAAACATAAAAAAAAAAAAAAATTAAGACAATGAAAAACGTAACCTTCGGTAGAACCGAAGCTCAAATACCCGCCATATCTTGGTTTAGTTTGTTTATGATCAACAGTGGCTTAGGTCAAATGTGGAGAAGGGGTGACTTGGAGTCAACAGTCTGATACAACCAACGTTTAGACACAATAATGGAGTAAAATATTAACCGAAGGACAGAAAAATAAATATTTTCTTGAAAAAAAAAAAAAAAATTAGAAAATGGATGGTGACTTTGTTTGGGGGCTATATGGTATAGAGGGTTGATATTTATAATACAATACCAGTAGAGTAAAGATAGGATGATATTTGTACCCAATTAGAAGTGAATACATTTACAAATAATTATTATTTTTACACAAAAATTACAAAATGACCGAAAGTTCATATGGGGCCTATACCTAAAAATGGGCGTGCCACCTTAGTTTTGACATTGGAAGACATTAGAAGTATTTTTACCCAATTTGAAGTGAATACATTCATAAATAATAACTGTTTTTATACAAAAATTAAAGAATCACGAAGAGCTCGCTCGGGGCCTATACCTAAAAATGGGCGTGGCACCTTGGTTTTGATATTGAATGACATTAGAAGTATTTTTCCCCAATTTGAAGTGAATACATTCATAAATAATAGCTATTTTCATACAAAAAATTTGAAAAAAATGGGTAAGTTTGTTTGGGGGCTATACCTTAAAATGGGCGTGGCAGTTTGATTTTAACACTTGAACTGCTTAGGACTGAGAAAAGCTTAAGTTCCGAGTTTCAGGTCAATATCTTTAAAACTAAGCGAATGAATCGCATAAATACAGACAGACAGACAGACAGACGGAAATGGCTAGATGGACTCGTCTCGTCGTGCTGATCAAGAATATATATACTTTATAGGGTCTACGACGCGTCCTTTAATGCGTTACAAACTTTCTGACAAAACGATAATACTCTTCACACTATATGGCGGGTATAACAAATAAAAAAAAAAGTTCTCGTCATCAAAAGTAATTCAAGATTAACTTGCTATCGCATATGTGTGGTGTGTGGGCTGTCAAGAATACTACCACAGCAGTCTCAGCTTGACGAAAATAGTTTCTTCGCAAGGTTTCTTGGTCCTCTCAAACGGAAAACAGCTTAAAACCATAAGAACAATGGCTCTAGGTGGCGGACACAGAAGTGAGTTCACACCAGTGGTGAATTTCATGGACTTTAGAGACCCCAACTACCATCATGATACGTCCGGAAAATTGGGATCCGGAAAGGGTACCAACTGGGTTAATACACTTTCGTTGATTTTATCACAGTTTATTTAATTCAAAAATCGAAATGTCCCACTGCGACTAAAAGGAGTGATTTACGATTTTCTTGTTCCTCAGTGAACATGTTCAGTTATCGATCGGCGATTTTGTGTATCGCGTGTCGCGAACAGCGAAACTTTTCGTTTATCAGTGATTGGTGTTTTTATCACTTTTCGCGAATCGTTCATATTCGCTTGAATACCTAACCTATACAAATTCGTTGGTACATTTGCCAGTCACTTGAATCGTTAAAACGTGCAATTCACTGAAAGCGCGATGCGAATTGTATATTTGTTTTTTTTATACAAAAAAGTAAAACAAACGGCAGAATGCAAACTGTTTACTGCAAAACTGTCGCTCAAAACAAGTGTGACAAACTTAAATCTGCCATTGCAAAGGAAGCAACCAAGATGACAATAGTTTTTCGAAAATATTATTTTTTGTGCAATTTCAATTTTTACAATAAAATCAGTGTTTTATTTTTCAATGAATTAAAACAAAGTCGGTTTGTTGTTGATTACTCGAACATTAACCCTGTTCAGTTGATTATTGTATCTTTTTTCGTGAACTGTGATTTAATTACTGTTCGAACTGTGATTTAATTACTGTTCGAACTGTGATTTAATCACTGTTTGAACTGTGATTTAATCACTGTTTGAACTGTGATTTAATCACTGTTTGAACTGTGATTTAATCACTGTTTGAACTGTGATTTAATCACTGTTTGAACTGTGATTTAATCACTGATTGAACTGTGATTTAATCACTGTTTAAACTGTGATTTAATGACTGTTAGCAGTCACTGTGATTTTCAAGTCGCTGACGCTAATCTCACTGCGACTCAAAAAATCACTATTTTTGCCAACACTAATGGGAACAGATGACGCACCCTGTATGCCGAAGGTAATGAAGATAAATATGAAATTTTTAAATCTTTAATTGTCGTCAAAAATAGAAAAGAAAAATAAAACTTTTTTTTTTAAATTCATTTTAATAAATTCATTTTTTTTTATTCATCTTTTTTTAGTTGATAATACTCACATACACATATTGATAAATTACATACATAGTTTGTATTGTATATATATAATTTTTTTCTTTTACATGTATTTTATTTTTGTATATATCTCATAAATTTCGGTCAATAAAACATTTTTTTTTTTTCATTATTATTTCATAATTTTTTTTTTCTCTTTGTTTAACTCAAAAGGAGCCAACTTTGGTTTTTTTTTTTGGTTTTGTTTAGCCTGTGAACTGTGAAAATGAAAGGCTTCTTATAAGTTATGTACTTTCTTTTTCTTGTACAATAATTTTTGAAATATCTTTTTTTAAAATGTCAATAATTTTTTTTAGTTTTGTTTTGTTTTGTTGTTTTAGTTGAGTAACAAATAAACAATTATATTTTATTTTTATTTTATTTTTTTTTTTTTTATTTATTTTCTTTTAAATATGTCGAACAACAACAAAATTTGTACATTATTCACGTTGAGTTACTTATTCACTTTAAGAATTAGTATTTAGTTTAGATATAAGTACGCTTTTTTTCTGTTGGACATATGTACAAGTAGAAAATACACAGTGTGCGTCAATTGTTTTGCAAAAAAATAGTCGAAAGTTTATTTAAAAAATGAATTTGAACTCATGTCTGTAATTATGCATACCGAATTAAGATTAGAAAAAAAATTAATATGAATATTCTGAAGAAACTAAGTTTCAAGTGGGTACATGACAAATATGTTTGTAGTTGTCGGGATGGATGGACGGACGGACGGACCATCTCAATTTGCAATGCTGTTCAGGACTGATGAATATGAACAAGAAAGTATATATTTATATGATCCCTTCGCTCCAGGATAAAAATATTTGTGTAAATGGAGAGAAGTGATGAACCACTTAAGAAAGAATACCTTCAGCTAATTAGAGATTTGCGCTAAGTCGGAAATCCATCCCTTAGGTTCCGTGCAATGTTGAACTTTCCGAGTTTTAAATAATTGCATTTTTAAACGAAAAAGTAAACTTCGGAACATGTTAAAATTCTTAGTATTCCCGTACCGTATTACGATTTAAATTCTAAGCTCATTTCTATATTTGAATGCAGTGGTCTCTTTCGTCGATGACATACCGACGACAACTCCATACAACTCGTTGACGACATTTTCGCAACAATGTCGCGGTTATTTTGGATGACACTTCATGCCAGACTTTATGCATGACATGTCTTGTAAGACTACATGCATGATATGTCTCGCAAGACTACATGCATGACATGTTTTGCAAAACTTCATGCATGACATGTCCTGTAAGACTACATGCTGATATGTCTTACAAGATTTCATGCATGACATGTCTTGCCAGACTTCATGTATGACTTGTCTTGCAAGACTTTATGCATGACATGTCTCGCAAGACTACATGCATGACATGTCTTGCAAGACTACATGCATGATATGTCTTACCAGACTTGATGCATGACATGTCTTACACCTCGTCTTGCATTTTTTTTGTTTTTAAATGAATGGTACGAAGACTCTCTGAAGCGAAATGTTCTAAAGACCACAACAGTTAAAATGTTTTTAAATTAAAATAATTTAAAGTAACGTTTTACAATTGCAGCGCATTGTATATCTTATACGTACATACATTCATACATATACATATATAAATCATAGCTCAGTTTTTTGGCTTTATTTCGTTTTTGTTTTTCTTTTTTTTTTTTTTCTTAGCTGTTTAAATACATTTACAATACAATTTTACTAGATTTGTAATTAACATTTTGTTTGTAATTTTCATATATATTTATTTTTCTGTTTTTCTTCTCTCTTTAATTATTTTATTGTATATAATTCTTTTTGTATGCACTTTTAATTTCTTTATGTAAATTTTTATTTTTATTTTAAGATTTTCTTCTTATTTTTTTTTTTAATACACGTCACAGGCTTTATTTTAGCAGCACAAACATAGTTCACCCTACATACACACACACATGTTCAGACTTATACGCAGTACACACAACAAAAAAAACAACAACGAAATCTACGTTGTCACCAATGTGCAGCAACAACATGCACGACAAAAGTGTTCTTGCTTTGTAGGTAAAGCACAAAAAATATTGTAGTAAACAAAGAATGCAAAATTGTTTATGTTTGGAACTGTGTGCCACATGTGGGCACCCCCCTAATCTTGCTTTGTAGGTAAAGCACAAAAAACGATTGTAGTAAACAAAGAAAGCAAAATAGTTTATGTTTGGAACTGTGTGCCACATGTGGGCACCCCCTTAATTGTGAGCAACTCTTCAAAGCTTTGGACAGCAAATATTATATATCATACTGATCTGAATATTGTAAAACGTGTATGTTGACATAGTACACAATGTTTTTTTTGTGGAGTATATCAAAACGAATATTTGCATTTGTGAATTATCAGAGAGTTCGGTCGTGGGCACCCTAATTTAACCCATAGAGGTGTTTCCCTGAGATATTTTTGCTGCAATGGCAATTGTCGACAAATGTGGCTGCTGAGACGAACACTTGTCTGACAAACAAAATGTACAGTTGCATATAAAGTATTGATTTCAAATACATAAGAAGCCTTTTTCTTTGTGTTTTACACAATTAATTACCTTAAAAACATAGGGGAACACAAAACGAAGGACCCTGTATTTTTATATTTATTATTGTAGATTTTTTAAGGGTACAAATGTTTTTTTTTTCCCCAAAAATTGTTACTTTACATAAATTAAAAAAAAAAAAAAAACAAATTTTGAACTGAATTGATATTAATTTTGCTTTCTTTACTGAAAGTTAGCTAAACCATCGACATAGCTATGCAAAGATACTGGTGTGTAACATTGTAATATGCACTTTGATCAAGTAAATGAGTCTATTGGTGAACCTAATGGTGCACAGTAGGCACACTTTCCTTATTCAATGCACACAACTACAAAAAACCATGAAAAAGTGTTGTTGCTTTGTAGGTAAAGAAGACATATACAATAGGAAACATAGAATTGCTATTATTTGTTTAATTCTGCGTGCTGCATATATTTTCAAAAAATCACTAAAAGACCCAGCTCTGGTCTATAGTATACATTCTTACAAAAACCAATTATTTAGTGTTTCTATTTCTTTATACCCGCTACACATAGTGTGAAGGGTATTATCAGTTTGTCGGAAAGTTTGTAACGCATTAACGTAGGCATCGGAGATCCCATAAAGTATATATATTATTGATCAGCTCGACGAGACGAATCGATTTAGCTATGTCCGTCTGTCTGTCTGTTGCAATGCGTTTTTCTCGGAAAGTTTCGCAGATATTGACCTGAAACTTTAAACTTAAGCTTTTTGTATTCCTAGGCAGTTTGTATGTCAGAACCAAGATGCCACGCCCACTTTTAGATATAGCCCCCATACAAACTTACCATTTTTTTTTCGATTTTTTTCTGTGAAAATAGTTATTATTTATGAATGTTTTGACTACAAATCGGGTAAAAACACTTTTAATCCAATATCCATCCATCCAATATCAGAAGAAAGTTGCCACGCCCATTTTTTGATATAGCCCCCATACAAACTTACCATTTTTTCGATTTTTTATGTGAAAATTGTTATTATTTGTAAATTTATTTACTACAAATATGGATAAAAACACTTCTAATGACATCCAATTTCAAAAGAAAGGGTACCACGCCCATTTTTTGATATGGCCCCTAATACAAACCAAGCGCATTTTGTATGAAAATAGTTCTTATTCATGGATATATTCACTCCAATCTGTGTAAAATCACTTCTGCTGTTATCCTATGAATATGCTTCCGATATGACAAGGATCGAGCCACTATAACATAAAGAGCCCATACAAACTCACCTTCTATTTTTTTATTTTTTCAAAGAAATGAATAAAGTTTCGTATGGCGGGTATTTGAGCTTCGGTGCTTCCGAAGTTAACGTTCTTTCTTGTTTTTAATTAGCATTTTATAAATACAATATATCTATGTATCTAGTTCTTGTGTGTGATGTGTATTTAAGCTTCGATTCTACCGAAGTTAAAGTTTTCTCTTGTTTGCTTAAATTTTTCTTATTGTAATTTTTTGTTGTTGTTGTAGACATTGAACAGAACATTATCAGCAATATTACCATTTAGTCCTTACATACATATGTAGGTACATAAAGACTTTTTAAATATATGTATATGTATATATAGATGTATATCATATGTATTGTAATACAACATAGTACATTTATATATATATTTGTATTTGTAAGTGTATATGTATAAGTAATTATTTATGAACAAATAAATCATTTTGTATATAGTATGTATATTTAGTTTAATTACATAAATACATAAATATGTATGTATAAGTATATAAGTGTATATATATTTATTTATTTTTTATTTTAATTAACTTTTTTTCTTTTTCTATATACAATATTATTTATTTATATATAATAAATAATATACATATTAGTCATTTATGTATTACTATTTTTATTATTTAATTTTTTTTTTTATAGAAAGCAATTTTTTTTTTAAATTATTATTTCTTTTATTTTAATTTTATTTTTTACACTTTTTTTTTTTTTTATTTCTTAAATATTTATATATAATATATTGTATGTTTTTTTTATTATTATAAACTTTCGAAAAAATGCAGCCGTTAAACAGTTAGAATCACTTAAATATTAATTTAAATACTTAGAGCGATACTTTTTTTTTTTGTTTTTCTTGAGATTTTTAATTTTTTTAATTAATATTTTTTTTTTATATATTTATGTCATAATTAGACATTTAGTAACATTTTTTTGTTTAATTTAACATTTATTTTTTTAATTTTTAATTTTTCTTTTTAGTAAAATTTAGATTTTTTTTTTTTTGGTAAAAAAAAAAAAAAAAAAATTTTTTTCTCTTTTAGTTTTTTTTTTTTTTTTTAGTCTTTGTTTTTCATCAGTAAGCGTTTTTCTTAGTACAATACTTATTTCTTACAGACATAATACATAATAGTACATACATACATACATAATAAATACATGCAACATTTGCTTTGTTTTTAAGATACTATTTGTAGATACATTTCATAATGAACAGTTACAGATACATTTATTTTGTTTAAGCTTAAATTTTAGTTACTGTCGACGTCAATTTTTTAATTTTGTTTTTTTTTTTTTTTTTAATGTTTTTTTATCTTAATACTTAATACAGGTGGTGTGTGTGTTTTTTTTTTTTTAATTATATTATTTTATTTTTGGTGGGTAGCTCAGGGGTGAATAAAACAGTGAGAAAAAGTACAAAAATTTTATTAGTTTCGATTTGGCTTTTTTTTTTTGGTTTGGTTTAGGTAGGCAAGCAGGCAAGCATACAGGTAGACAGTTACAGGCATTTCAGTTATGACGTTACAAATGCAATACGAGCAGGTTTTCACATTAGAAATTATTGTTGAAATTCATGAAATGATGAAATGTATTTCAGAATGTTATGAACGTAGTATGAGAGTCTCTGTTGTCTAAGACACGTAGACGAAATATGAATTCAACAACACACACGATAGGCAGACAGACCGACCGACTCTTCTTTGGTTTAAACTTGCAATATTTTGGGGATTGATTACCTTTTAAAAGGGTATGAAAATTTGAGACAATAGATTCGAAGAGAACATCATAGAGAAGCTGAGACAACAAAAAAAAAAAAAAAAAATTATAAATTTCATTTTCGAAATCATTAAAATTTAGTGATTTACTTAATACAGCGAAAGTGCTTCAAAATTCGTAATGAAATCTTATAATTCACAAACTGTTTATGCATAATAATATCGGAAAATATCTGCGTGCACAGATCGAACATAAAAAAAAATGATACACGACTTAGCAATTGTTTGAAAACGCAAAAAGTAATTGAAAATGGGAACATGCCTCATAAAAACGTTTGCTTCGATTTTTCAGTAATCGCCTAAGTTTAGCATTCAAAACAGAATTTTGGTAACAATTATTTTTTTTTTTGCCCTACGTGAACAATACAACACCAAAACAGGCAGGCGGACAGTTAGGTTACAGACATACAACATTGGCGCTACATATTTTTAAGAAGAAACAAAGAAGATTTTTGGACTAAACATAACTTCTGCATAGTTGCGTAATTTAGATACGTTGACGGTTTTGGTTTTTGTTTTTGTTTTGGCTGCTTCTCTTCTCTTAATAACAGATTTCGTTTATTTTATGGCGCCGAGTTTAAAACTTGTTTGCTGAAAACGAAAAACAAAAAAAAAAATAAAACACAAATGAAATAAAAACGAAATGTAATCGGTTAGGTTTCCGTTAAACAATCGATAAACGATTTTGGTGCAGTAATTAATCTAAGCGATAAGAGAAATCTTCGAATGTTATCGAAAGCAACACAGTCTAGCATTTGATTTCGCTAAATTCGTTTTTTTTTTTTTTTGATTATTTGAGAATTCGTAATCGATTGTTGAACGCAAACGCAACTGTGGTGAAAACATATGTATGATTTGAGTTCATGAATCATAAAAAGTCTGTATTACCACTGTTCGATTAAAAGTGATTTAGATATGCTCATAATTTACCAACGTGCCTGCAGCATCATAATCAAGAGAAACTAGAGCTCAATAATTCACTCACTCACCCACTCACCCACTCACTCACTCATCCACTCACTCACCCACTCACTCACCCACTCACTAACTAACTCACTCACTCATTCACTTACTCACCCACTCACTCATTTACTCTAAAGAACCTGATCAAGCAGCCAAATCACTTGACGCTTTATCAATTCGATTTCTGGAACTGGTATTTAAAGTTCGAAATCTATTAAGCCCAGCTTCCCTTAATTCAAACAAACAATTCTTTTGTACATAGAAATAGTGTTGGCCAAAAAAATCGCTTTCGGTGATTTTTTCACAGTGATTTAAAAATCTTTGACTGAAAGTAGTGATTTACGAGTTTTTTGTCGCTCAGTGAACATTTTCAGTGGTTGGTGATTTTATACTCTTCGGTGATTGGTGATTTTATGTGTTGGTGTAGCGAAATAGTTCAATTAGTAGCGATTTTGTGTATCACTCTTCACGATTGGTGAATCTGTTCAGTAAACACTGTTCACAGTCACTGTGATTTTTCATGCAGTTGCTAATCACACTGCGACACAAAAATCACTCTTTAGAAACTCTTGGATAACCATCACGTGGCAACATTAAAAACGATGTTGATCTTTCGTTGAGATGAGGTGTTACAATACTTGAAACTCTATTTTAGACCAGAACAAAAAAAAAAGAGAAGTTCAACTCATATAAAAATATGCTTCTTGCTGTTACTGCTGCTGTTTTGTTGATGATAGCAGAATCAGAAATGATTTGGTTGCAATTTTTTTCTTCAACGTCAACGTCAACCTCAACATTATTGTCACCGTCACTGTCACCATTGCTCAGCCTACATAGTTCAGCCCACACTGTTGCTATTCTCTAATAACGACGATGTCCACTACCGCTGCTGCTACTCGCACCGCCACCACTGCTACCACCGGATGCACCATCGGCAGCCCAACGCTTGCGTCGTGCCTCTTTGGCAGCCTGCATTTGTGCAGCAACGCGACTTGTGCATGGAACATTATCAAAACCGGCATACATCTCAACTTCATCGTCCATTTCATCGCGATAATCAAAATAAACACCAACAGCAGCACCGGCAGCGGCAGCAGCAGCACGTGCCTGACTTGTCGATGAGGAGGAAGTGGCCGCTGCAGATAAAGATTGATAACCCATAGCACTGGCAGCACCATCTCCAACTACCACTCCACCCCATGCACCGGCTGTATCATCAGTAGCGGCGCTATAATCAATTGTTGTCATTCCTATTCCTATCTCTGTTCCAGTCCCTGTCGCTATCCCTGACGTTGTTGTTGTCGTCGTCGTCATCGCTGTCGCTGTTGGCTGTTCAAAATCGAAACTAACATTCTTACTATCTCATCCACCCCGGTGTACTTGCACCGTCGCTTCAGCGGATTCCTGACTGCGTAATTGTTGACGATATTCATCGATTTCCTGTACACGATATGTACCCAAATTAACTTGCATCATTAATGTTTCCATGATGCGTTCATTCTTTAACGATTTGGATGGCAGCACAACAGTTAGCAGTTCACTCGGTGAGATGCGACATAAATTCAGATCACGCGTTAAACGTTCCATAATGCATTCGAATTCGAATTGTGTATCCTTATTCGGATGATTTTTCAATTTGGCAACTTTATGTTGCGCCCAGGCAAGCATCGCTTCGAATTTACGTATTTCCGGTGTTTGCAATTCACGGCACATAATCATTTGTACCATTGACTCGGATAAATTTAGAAATTCGGGACACTTGAAGAGTGCATGCGCTTTACTTTCGACAAACGAGAGTATCATATTGACCAGCTCCGAGGCGGATGTATAACGCCAATAGTAGTTTTCCAGTGAGATGAGCATCGGACAGACAACTTCAATGCGTAAAAATTGTTTGCAATGATGAAAGCATGCCTGCAAAAGTTCAGGCAGATCATAATGTTCGGCAGCGCAGAGTAAACCTAATGGAAAAAAAAAAAAATCCAGAAATAAGATAAAGATTCTCGTACGGAGTTGCCATACAAAATAAAGGTATAGTGTATGATATTTACCTGGTATTGAGACGCATGTCAATGGACATGTCCCTGTGTGTAAATAATCCAATAGCACACGAAATGTATCTGGATCGAATTCAATTATATTGAATTCCGTTTGTGCCAATTTCGCGCGATCAACTTTTTGTGCATCTGCACAGACGGAAAGGCGTGGTACAGCAAGCTGATTGTTGCCCGGTTTATCCTTATCTTTATCCTTACTATCTCTGTCTATAGATTGTATTCGGTTTTTTTTTTTTGTTTTTGTTTGTTTTGTTTTTTATTTGTTGACAAAGTGGGATATATAAAAATAAATTATAAAAAAATATTGGACACAAAAAAAAAAAAAAAATATTTAAATAAAAAAAAATTAAATAAATAATAATTAAAAAAATAATAATAATTTAAATTTAAAAAAATAATAATTGAAAAAAAAATTTAATAAATGAGTATGAAGTTGAGGAGAATTTTAATTGAAGTCAGCAACAAATAAAAAAATATTTCAATTAAAAATATTTATTTGTTTTTTTTTTTTTAATTAGCATTAGAAAGAGAGAAAGAGATAGCAATTATGATGAGTTATGATAAATTTTTTTTTTGTTTCGTTTTTTAAATTTTTTGTTAGATTTTTCAAATTTTGTTTACAATAATTTAGTATGGTGAATTAAAAAAAAAAAAATATATATATATATACGTATACAATAAAAAAAAGTAAATAAATTTAGAGTTTTTCATTTTTGTAAAAATAAAATATTTATTTAAAAATATTAAAATTTTCGAATTTTGAAAAATATTGTATGTAAAATATTTAAGTGGTGAATATGAGTTGCAATTAAGGTGGTAAAATAGAAATATTATTTTTTTTTGTTAGATTTAAATTAAATAAGCAAAAAATAGGCATTTCGAGTTATTAAATATAAAATAATGAGAACGAATAATATGGTGAATTACGAATTAAATGATGAAAAGTTGATGTGGTGAATTTGTTAGACAATATCAAAAAAATTATGAAGCGTTAAGTAAGTTTTTGATGAACATAAAATATACGAATGATCAAGAAGAAGAAACAGTGTTGTGAAGTGGTGAATATTAGTTGAAATATTGCGTATTAAATTTGAACATTGTGTTTATGTTATGTTATGAGTTTAAGATATGGTGAGTATAAAAATATGTGGTGAATATGGCATATTGAAGTGTTGAGTATGACATATGCAAGTAGTGAAAATGGCATATTGATGTGGTGAGAATTTGATATATATTCAAGTGGTCAGTTATTGATATGGTAAGTATTAAAATGATAAGTATAAAAATAGGTGGTGAATATGGCATATTAAAGTGGTGTGTATGATATAATTAAGTTGTGAATGTGGCATGTTCAAGTGGTGAATATGATATATATTCAAGTAGTCAATTATAGACATGGTGAGTAATGAAATGATCAGTATAAAAAAAATGATGAAAATGGCATATTGGAAGTGGTCGTGGTGAGTGTGATATATATTCAAGTGGTCAGTTATAGATATAGTGATTATTAAAAGGATCAGTATAGAAAAGTATGTGGTGAATATGGTATATTGAAGTGGTATGTATGATATATTCAAGTAGTGAATATGGCATATTGAAGTGGTCAATTATATATATGGTGAGTATTAAAAAGATCAGTATAAAAATAAGTGTTGAATTTGGTATATTGAAGTGAGTATGATAAATATTAAAGTGTTCAGTTATAGATATGTTGAGTATTTAAATGACAAGTATTGAAAAAAAGTGGTGAATATGGCATATTAAAGTGGTGAGTATAATATATATTCAAATGGTCAGTAAAAGACAAGGTGGGTATTAAAATGATTAGTATAAAAATAAGTGGTGAATATAGCACATTAAGTGGTTAGTATAATTATTCAAGTGGTCGTGGTGATGTGGTGAGTGTAAATTGATCAGCATAAATATAAGTGGTGAATATGATATATTATGGTATATTAAAGTAATGTATCAACCATATTGTTGTAGTGAATGTAATGTTTTGGGTATGATATTTTGAAGAAGTGGTGAATATGTTGAATAT
The DNA here is from genome assembly GCA_018903435.1 of Leucophenga varia. Classification (NCBI taxonomy): domain Eukaryota; kingdom Metazoa; phylum Arthropoda; class Insecta; order Diptera; family Drosophilidae; genus Leucophenga; species Leucophenga varia. The sequence goes on from JAEIFJ010001141.1 coordinate 580,858, forward strand.
GATGTTTTTTTTTTGTTGTTGCAAATTAATGCAATGATAAATAATGAGGTGAGTTAGATGTTTTCAATTGGATTTATAAATTTTCAAGCCATTTTTAAGAAATAAATAGTTAAGCAAATAAATATTTTATTCATATAAAAAAAATTAAATGCAATGAATGAGCAAAATACAAGCAATGCGATCAAATGTATAAAATAGCCAATTTGCATAAAAAATATTTTTTGTTTTTTTTTTTTGGAATACACGAATATAAGCCAATTTTGTAATTTTTTTTTTAGGTGAAGTTAGAAAATAAGAATTGAGTAAATTTAAAATAAGAGAAAAATAACGTATAAATAAAGTTAAATTTTTAGGTTGATTTTTATAACGTTAGGCAGAATATTTGTCGTTATAAGGATAGCATAAGGGCGTATAACGTCCACGGCATTGAAGTCAGTTGTAATTGTTTTTTTTTTTCAATGTAGAAGTTTAGATTAATTAAGGTCAAAGATATATGGTAAAATGGTCTCAAAGTAGTAGTAAAGTACAGTTTAGGTTGATTGTATTTTGTTAAATTTTATAGTGCAGGCACGAGGTAAAATAAGTAGTCAGGCCATTCCATTACATACCATTCATTAATACGAAAAGTATAGTAAGGTTAGTATTAAGTGATTAGGTACGTTTTTTTTTTTTAAGGAGCAATAAGGATAACGAGCGAGCGAGATAATTAAAATTTAAGTTTAGCATTACGAAAGTTATATATATTATATATATAAGAGAGAAAAAAATAGGAGAAAAAAAGAGGAAAAAGAGAAAGAGAACACACATCGATATATTTGTTTTGATTTAGTTTAAAACTCTTACTCGAACAATCTGTTGACGATATCCATTTCTTTTTATCATCCGGATTCAATTGATTTGTATTCTTATTACGTATAGAACGACCCCAGCCAGCAGTTATCGTGCCCAGACGTGAAAAAGCACGCTTTACCATTGGTGATGATGGTACACTTTTCGGTCGTATAGAATCGGAATCGGGTACAGTTAAATAATTATTACTTTTAGGTTTTTGATTTTGTGGTGAAACCAGTGAAGGCGCCGGTCGTGCGAATATTTCGGCAACAGGTATTTGAGGTGAACCGAAACCGGTTTGTATGCCATATAGCATTTCCTGTTATTAAAAAAAAATTAAATTAGTTTTGAATTAAAAATTTTAGAAAAAAATTTAAAATAAATGAATTTTACTTGAAAAACGCGACTTCTGACTCCTAGTATAGCGCGTACACCAATGAAACGCGCTTTTTGCTTCGATTGTCCAACAAGAAAGACAACATCGAATAGATGCGCATTTTGCAGGCACGATGGTTCTTCATTTAGAAATACACGCGTAAAGTCTTTGGCTAACTGATCGTAATCTTCAAATTGATCACGTACCGAATCAAGTAATGGCGATGATGGACGCATATGACCTGTAACAAAAAATAAATACAATAAATAAAAAGTCTTCAACATTATTTTTCAATTAATAAAAAAAAAAAAAAAATTAAAAGCCAATACTCTCTTCGGTAGTTTGTCAACAAACCTGTTTAAAAGCTATAATTGAAAATTGATTAAGTTAGTATTAATATGTTGGGAAAAACATGCTTATATCTAAATACGCTATTCGAATAATAAATAATTGTAAGAAAGAAGAAATATTTTTTAAATATATTTTAGCGACATATGTCTTTATGTATTTAATATATATGTTTATATAATATGAAATATATAATAATTTATAATATACAATATAATATGAACTTCCGCTATGGTGCATTATGTGTTACTAATTTTGGTGTATAAGAGTTACCGATGTGGTGAATATTTGTCATTAGTGTGTTAAATATGAGTCATTGGTGTAGTGAATATGAGTTTTTAATGTGGTGAATTTGTGTTACTACTATGGTGAATATGATTGTGGTGAATATAAGCCATTGTTGTGGTGAATATGAGTTTTTATTGTGGTGAATTTGTGTTACTACTATGGTGAATATGATTGTGGTGAATATGATTCAATGGTGTGATGAATATGAATTTTTATTGTGGTGAATGTGTTCTTGGTGCGGTGAATATGAGTTTTTAGTGTGGTGAATTTGTGCTACTAATATGGTGAACATGATTGTGGTGAATATAAGCCATTGTTGTGGTGAATATGAGTTTTTATTGTGGTGAATTTGTGTTACTACAATGGTGAATATGATTGTGATGAATATTAGTCATTGGTGTGATGAATATGAATTTTTATTGTGGTGAATTTGTGTTATTTGTGCGGTGAATATGAGTTTTTATTGTGGTGAATTTGTGTTTCTACTCTGGTGAATATGAGCTTCTTATGTGGTGAATATGAGTCATTGGTGTGGTGAATAGTAGTTTTTAAGATTGTCAATTTGTGTTTATACTATGGTCAATATGGTATGAGTTAATGATGTAGTGAATATGGTATGAGATACCGATGTGCATTTTGTTTATTGAATAAATATGACTTTTTTAAAGTTTGTATTTATGTATTATTATTACTGTGAATACATGTTACTTATATATGTACATATGTTATGTATGTAATATTGTAATCACTGATGCTACGAAATAGAATTTTAAGTGTGGTGAATAAGTATCATTAATGTGTTGTTTATATATTGAATGTTATTTATTATATGGTGATTATGCGTTACTGATGTGGTGAATATATTTTAATGATATGTTGAATATAAGTTAAGTTCAACATATCAAGTTGAATATTAGTTATTGTTGTGTTGAATGTGATTTTTTATTGATGTGGTGAATATGACTTAAAGAGGTGTTGAATTTGAGTTTACGGTGTGGTGAATTAGGGAGTTATTAAAATGGTGTATATTAATGTGTATAATGTGGTGAATAACTTTAAGTTTTTTAATTAAGTTTTTTATTCAATTATTTAACGAAACTATTTTAAAAATCAGTTACTAATACTGATTAATCTTAAAAAAACAAAGACATCTTAAATACCAGTTGAAGGATTTTTGTTAGGCCGCCAGGTTGACCGACTGTGCCCCGACTCACAGCCACGAACGTTGGTTCAAACGTTTTTTTTTTTTTGTATTTTGATAACAGGAAATGGAAGTAACAATAGTTTTAAGTTCAGAATTGAGAATACAATTTAATTTAGGAAGGAATTAAAAGAGAATGGGCGTGCTTTAAGAAATAATGAGTGAAGCAAAAAAGGGGTGAGTCGAATATAATCTTATGAAGAAAAAAAAATGCAAGAGCATAGGAACGTGAAACTAGGTTTGGAAGATCAATAAATTTTGAAGCGATCATTATAGGGCGAAAGATGAAGATTTCAAAGAGGAAAAAAGGAGTAATTGCTTTTGCACAGATTTAATACAAGACACAAGATGCATATTCCAAGTAAAGTATGTATTGTTCTATATAAAGAAGTATAAATATGAAGGGAACATCTGCTACCATTTGGGTCTATCATGGGCATAATTTATACTAAATTTTGAACAGGACCCTAATGGGGGCCTTGAAACCGGATAATCCATATATTTGGAATTAATAGACTTGAGACTTGAAAAGGGCGCATTTCAAAGACGGTTAGAAAATATTCTTCTCCCATTAATGGCCTTTTTATTTAATTTTTTTTGGACTTTAGGTGGGCACTAAAACGGGATTCGGAAAATGTTTTACCTGGGGCCTAATGATGTTCTTGAAACTGAAAAAAAAAACGTATGTTTGGAATGAATAGACGTCGAAAATTGAAACTGGGCGAATTTGAAAGATGGATATAAAATATTTTGGGTGTGTTTAAGGGAATTTAGACCTGGGACTTATTGGTGAATCGAAAATAGATTTGTGAGAAATTTTTTTTTTTTTTTGGGTTCTAGGTGAGCACTTAGTCGAGATTTGGAAAGTCTTTGACCCATTGCCTAATTGTGGCTTTGAAACCTTGACTTAGTATTAGGTAGCTAAAAATATTTTCGACGTATTCAAGCGATTTCCAAAATTTGGACATGGGCCCAGTGGAGGACTAAAATGAATTTTTTTAATATTTCGAATGAATGGTGTGTTCAAGGGTCTACCGAAATTTGAGCCTAGGACCCATTGGTGGAACCAAAATATATTTCTTGACCAATTTTTTGTCCTTTTTTTTGGATTCTAGATGAGCACTTAGTTGTAATTTGTAAAATTTTTGATCCGTGTGCTAATGGTGGTCTTGAAACTGGAAAAGATATCTCTGGGATGATAAAACCAAGAGACTTAAAATTAGTTATCGTATTAAAAAATATTTAAGACGTACTTAATCGATTTAAAAAATTTGGTTGGAGGACAAAAATTTTGTTTAATATTTAAAATAAATGATTTGAAATTAGGCGCATTTGACAAGTCGTTAAAAAATATTTTTGAGGTGTTTCGGTGCTTTTCGAAATTCGAACCTTAACCCATTTGGAGAACAAAAAACCGAAAAAAAATCAAGAAACAAACGCGTGCAAAGCCGCAGGTACCAGCCATTCAGGAATATTATTCTGATCTATTAAATCGATTAAAGTAGAAATTGGCGGATTAAATATAAAAAAAAATAGTTTCTGTTGCATTTTTTTTTCTCTCTTTTCTGAAAATTGTTTCTGGTTAACATGCTTCTCTGAAAACTTTTTATTCTTTCATTAAAATAAGCTTCGCTTTATTTTTTTATTGTATGTAGACATTGTATACTCGTAAATATTTATTGTGTAAATTTTTCTCGGAAAATTTTCTTTTTTCTTGTTTATTGCAATATGAAAAGTTCAATTTCAATTTCTGCATTCCAACGTTGCATTGTTTTTTTTCTTTTTCTGAATTTGTATAGCGTTGCTTTCAACATAAACAACAAACGCACACACACACACACTAAGCTGAAAACAGGCAGAGAGACGAATGTACAGACGGACGGACGTACAAAACATCATAGCTATTTGTATTCTCATGTTACTATTGTATATGTTTCTCGATATGTAATCTTCTTATCGTCCAGTGTCTTTCGTTTGTAGTTGCTGTGTTGCATATGCATTCGTCATATATGAACTTCCTTTTGTTGTACATCAATCATAAAAACTTTAAAACCTTAACACACACACATAGACAAAGAGACACACGGTTATGTGAAGAGACTGTAAAATATATTTGCTACAATATTATCTTTATAAAATGAGAAATATACTCTACTGTACAGTACTGTACTGCCCACACACACACAGTAAGTATTTTTATTTCTAAAATAACAAACAAGAATTTATTGCAGAAAAATTTTTAATATTGCATTTGATTACGTTGATAAAGTAATAAATTGATTACTTTTTTCTTTTGTGATAAACAATTTTAATTGTAATTTTGAAATAGAAAAAAGCAAGGATTGGACTTGTAGCGAAGTATTGCGCCGTGTGTGAAATAAAGAACAAAAAAAAGTTTTGAAATTTTTGTGTTAAAAACACAGAAATTTGAGATGACTTTGTATGGGTACTATATGATACTAGGTGTGGTGAAAAGTAACCTCCTTGACAGCCAGAGTGCGCTGCTACTGCAAAAAAAAAAAGGTATGGCGCCTTGTAGTCCGTTCAAATTTAGGCAGACATGCCAAATTTTTTCCATGAAACAATTTTTTTGGAGAGGCAAAACGATGAAGGAAAACAAACGAATGGTGAATAAATATTATGGGGCTTATGCTCCGTCAGATTACACCGTCAAATATTGGTTTGGACAGTTTCGTGGTAGCCGAAAGAGTGTTTGGACTTGTTGTTGCAAAATAGGGCAGACTTTTGGAGTCGATTGGTAACTGTTGATGAAACCTGGATCCACTATTACATACTGAAGACTGAAGCCGGCACGAGCGCTCCGAAACGACCGAGGGAGGCTTGATGGGTCGGAAAGGTTATGGCGTCGGTTTTCTTGGATTGTCATGGCATACTTTTTGTAGACTACCTCGAAAAAAAAAAAACCATCAAGAGCGAGTATTACTGTTTTGTGTACTCAGGAGTTAATACTCATGAGTACACAGCGAGTATTAACTCGTGAGTAGACAGTAATACTCGCGAATACACAGTAAAACTCGCTCTTGATGGAAAGTATGCCATGACAATCCGAGAAAACCGACGCCATGAGTACACAGTAATACTCGCTGTGTACTCGCTGTTGATCGTTGGAGCGATTGAAGGCCGAAATCGCTGCAAAAGGGCCTAACATGAAACGAAAAAAATTTTGTTTTTGCAAGACAATGCGCCGGCGCACAAGAGCATTGCAAACACGGCTAAAATTAATGATTTAGGGCTCCAATCGGTTCCGCATCCAACACATTTGCCCGATTTTGGCTCCCTCGGACAATTATCTCTTCCCAAACCTAAAAAGATGGCTCATCAAAAAAAAAAAAAATTCAGCTCATGCGAGGAAATCATCGGCACCGCAGAGGAGTATTTTGCAGACCTTGTGGAAAATTAGTTTTCGGACGGGATCAAATAGTTGGAAAATCGCTGGAATAAGTGATAAAAGTGACTACTATTGGAGCTATGTCTAAAAATGGGCGTGGCACTTTTATTTTAGCACTATAACTGCATAGGGATATCTTCGAAACTAATCGAATGAAATGTGTAACTACAGACAGACAGACGCACACACAGATTGACAGACAGACAGACCGACGGACATGGCTAGATCAACTCGTCATGGGTTTTGACCGGCCAGCCGCCAACGACATTCATATGGGTTTGATAGGACCAGCGCAGCGTGATTTACTACGAGCATCTCAAACCGAATGAAACGATTACGGGGAAAATCTATCGGCTCAAACACCCGCTCGGCCATATGATACAAAAGCGGTGAAGACCTATTTAGAAACGCTGAAATCGGTAGTCCTACCGCCCTCGCTGTTTTTTCAAGACATTGCTGCTTCTGATTACTATCTTTTTCGGTCGATGAGTCATGGCCTAATCGAGCCGAGCTTCACTTCCTATGAAGATTTGTAAAAATGAATCGTTTCAAGAATTTCCTCAAAAGATGATTTGTTCTTTCGACATGTTGGTACTCGTCAAAGTTGGGAAAAAAGTAGTATGTAGCTGCTGGCGATGGACAATATACAACAATTAGGACACATTAGTTGCCTTTTGCAAATATTAACAAATGATTGGTATAAATTTAAGCTTTTAAGTGCAGACATTGTTTTTCGCATTGCTTTTCAGAATGTCACCGACATTTGTAATTAGTCTCAGACTTGCTTAGTAACGGCGGGGAATATGGGTTTTCCCCAACCCACCTCTAACTATCTAGACCTCTTTAGACATTGCTTTTGCGTTAGAACGGAACATTTTGAATTGAAGATTGTCTATACATACATAGTATATATAAAATTAATCGATTAATCGATTAACCGATCAAGTAAATAATCGATTAATGACTTCTTTTTTGATTAATCGTGCCATTCCTAACAATCAAGTTGCTCGAATATATATTATAGTACATATTTATTGAGAATATAAATTTTAAGAGATATGTTATATAATACTTATATAAATACAATACATATATGTATAGTAAGTATTTAAATTAGTTGAAATTGTATGGCTTACAGGTTGCCATCCCATGAAAATATTTTTGTGCATTGGAAAAGTGACGTAGTAACAAGTCGCGTCTTTGAGCCAATAATTGTTTGAATTCTTTAAGAAAAAATTTGGAAAAATTGCAAAAAAAAATCGACATACTCAAAATTTAGGCTTGCAGCTTGCCACCCACTGGAAATTAGTTGAAAACACAAAAAAAAAAAAAAACAAAAATCGATGGAAAAAAAACTACTTTATAGAAAATATTTAAATTTTATTGAAAAAAAAGTTGAAATAGCTTGAAGTCCTATGGGGGAGGGAGGTTTTAGATTATTCGAGTAAAAAAACAACATTATTTTTGGAATTTGTGGAACACTCACAATATCTGGATACGTGATTAGAAAACTAATTTTGTCATCATTTCATCACTTATATGGTAATAACTTAGTCAAGTTCGAGTCAATTTTTATTTATAAACTTTTTTGGGGAGAAAAAATCCAGCAATATACTAGCGTATATACGACGTTGGCTATTACGTTTTAATTTTTTTTTTGTGCAATTTCAGTTTTTGGAAATTCGAGGAATGCGGACATCTTCACTTTTGAAAGGCCCCGCCATATAAGGTTTACATGCAACTGAAGTTGAAATTGGCAACACTCGCGAGTATTGAGCTGGCGGTCTGCAGGTGGCGCAGCAGTAGGGGCACGGGGAAACGCGAAAAAAACTGTTATATTTGCAAATGCAGATATGTTATCAACATAAAAAGTAGATAAAAACCGAGTCCGAACCTCAATACAAGTTGTGCTAAAATTTGGGCTTAAACGGCTCAGAACTTTTCAAGTCTATAAGCCTCGTATATACGAAAAAAAGCATATAGAGCATATAGATAGATATATAGATTGAAATTTCTGACGTTATTTGTGTACACTTTCAAGGTTTGTTTTTTTTTTTTTTATAATTTTTCAACTTTATTGTTGTTTGGATACATTATTTCGTTTGAAAGCTACATATTAGGTATACAGATGTAATGTCATAGTAACATATATACATAGTTGGAAAGGTCTAAGTTTTTCCTATTTAAAACTGATTAAAAAATCAAAATCGACTCGAACGTAGCTGAGTTATTGCCAATTAAGTGAAAAATGAGGCAAAAAGCCAGATGATAGACGGGCACTACAAATGTTTTCAAAATTTCTCGTCTCGTAGCTAGAACATCCAAAAAAAACCAACATGAAAGAACATAAATAAGTGCAAAATAGTGGGGTGGCAACATGCACGCCAAATAAAAAGAAAAACAGTTGGCAACCTGCATTATTGAAATGGCAACTCTATTCTATATGGATTATAAAACTTCAATGAGTCAAAAAACACCACGCCAATTGAATAACGAATACTTACCTAAAAATTTTCGTATAAAATTGTACAATTCAAGTTGAGTGAGCAGAGCACAGCAAAAAAATAAATCAAAATCTGATTTATTTTTCTCGCAAAAAAAAAAAAAAAAAAAATTCTTTGTTTGTTTGTATTTTGTTCAGCGTTCACGATTGAGGTTGCGTTCGTGCATGTAAGCTCCAAAGCACAACAAAGTAACAGCGATTCTTATAAAATCGTTGCGGTTTTGGAAGATATTTACACGATTAGATCTATTTCATGCTAATGAAATGTTTAAATATAGTATATTCAGTATTGGGTCTATTATTAGTTAGAGTTTTTATATATATGTATATTATATACAAACATAGAAAAGGAGTGCATTAAACATGCATAGATACAAAACAATTATTCACTTTGTGTTTTACAAATAAACAAATAATTTAACAAATAAATAATAAGAAAAATCTAAACAAATTACAACAACAACAGCAACTAGAACAATCAACCAACACAACAACAAACACCAAAAAAAAAAAAAAAAATTTAAATGTATCTATCGTGTCTAAAGTATCTTTAAGTTACATACACACACACACACGTATACACACATGCATGCTTAAAAAGTAAATTCAGGCATAAAAGTTGCCAACGCAGAGTGATTTTTGAGTGATTAAAAATCGCATTGACTGCAAACAGTGATTAAATCACAGTTCAAACAGTGATTAAATCACAGTGCAAACAGTGATTAAATCACAGTTCAAACAGTGATTAAATCACAGTTCAAACAGTGATTAAATCACAGTTCAAACAGTCATTAAATCACAATTCAAACAGTGATTAAATCACAGTCGACAAAAAATGATACAGTTTCCAACTGAACAGGTTAAATGTTCGAGTGATATACTTTCAGTATTCACACGTTTCATTGTGCTGCGCTTTCAGTGAATTGCACGTTTTGATCTATCAAGTGACTGGCAAATGTATCAACAAAACTGTACAGGTTCGGTGTTCAAGCGAATTTGAACGTTTTGCGAAGCGTGAACTGAACAGCTTTGTTTGCGAAGTGCGAAGTTAGACAAAATCGCCGATAACTGAACATATTCACTGAGGAATACAAAAATCATGGATCACGATTTCAAAATCACTGTGAAAAAATCACCGAAAGTGATTTTCTTTGCCAACACCAGCAGTCACCGAATGAATCGCTTTGAAATACAAAGACGTACAAACAGACGGAATGGCTAGATCGACTCGTCTCATCGAGCTGATCAAGTATATAGATTTCGCTATGGGGTTTTCAACAAACTGAAAATATCCGTTCATACTTTGTGTGAGTTCATCAAATTACAATACGAGTCAATCTAGCCATGCCTAGCGATTCATTCGCTCAGTTTCATTAATAATGAGCCGAAATTTAAGCTATTCTCCATCCTAGGTAATTTGTAGGTTAAGATTGTGGAAGTGGGCGTGGAGCTCCCATACAAATCGACCGCCCATTTTCAAGTTTTTTTTTTTTTTTTTTGTTGAAAATAATTATTTATGAATGTATTCACTCCAAACTGAATAAATACACTTCTTATGTCAAAACATGTCTCAGACGAGATTTAGTATGGATCGGATTACAATAGAGTTACTATAGCCCCCATACAAACCCAAAGCTTACTATCGAGGTTTTAGATTAAAAAAGGGTTGTTATTTATTAAGTTAATTGCTTAGGTCAGTTAACTATCAGTTAGGCTCTCATTTTCGAGGAGTAGTGATTTACTTTTTAAATAAATTTTTATAATCTTAAAATTCGCTAACAGTTTAAGCATATCAAGTGATACCCATGGTGGCGTTTGATATGTTTAGAGTAAAGTATAAAAGCTTGAAGCTTACTCTACGAACTTTATTTTTGCATTGTGGTGTGTTTGTGTGTTTAATAGTCTTTAGAGGTGTTTGATTTATTATATTTTCAGTTTTGTACTTAAAAGTAATCGAGACTCAGCGGAGCCCACGTGACCCACGGGATTCCTGTTCCAACGCCCATCTCTAAAAGTCTTTGGTGCAATTTGTTATGTAAATGTATATTGCAGACAGACAGACAGACAGCATTGACCTTCCAACTAATGTATGCATGTAAATGTCACTATTGTGGCGTAATTTCATTGATTACTAAATTGTCATGCATAGTTTTAGGCGCATAATGTTTATACAATGTACAACGAATTTTGTCTTAAACAAAAGAATCACATGTAGAAGAAGAAGAAGAAGACGAAATGTGTTTAGTGCAGCGTAACGAAACGAAATTTTAGTTGGCTGAACATTGGCACTGTCGTGGGTAGGTATGTATGTATGTGTGGATGTAAGTGTATGTGGGTATTGTCAAGTCAATTGTTATGCTGCTACTTCTGCCGGAAGTGCTAATGGCGGAAACGGAAATATGCTCTTGCTGTTTTGTGTGTGTGTGTGTGTATGTGTGTGTGGGTGGGAGTAACGTTACAATGATGTCTGACATGTTGTGTGGGATTTTATGTAAAATAAAGGCAAATACATATACATGTAATGTATTTATTGGGTATATTAGAAACTTTTTAGTAGATACATATTTTAATTTAAACAATTATATACCAAACCTTATATAAGTCTAACCAGGGAAGTCATATAAGTTTAAAAAAGAAACTAAATCGTTCCATAATCGTAAGTGTGGTACAATTAATCGCAATAATTGGTATTAATCGGAAAATTATTGTATTTCTTTCTGCTATCCCCAACTAAATCGCGTCACTCTCAAAATATCGAACGTGTTTCCTACAATAAAAATCGCTCAGTTTCGCTTCAAACATGTCACTCGGGTTCTTTTATGTTTTTGATAATTTTGCCAGAAAAAAAGTATGCACCAAATATTGATTCAAACTTTTTAATACGTTTTTGGAATACAATATTAAGCTAGAAACATTGAACAAAACAACAGCAAGTGGCTTTTCGCAGTATATTATCGAAAAGCCACCCTTCATTTTTCATGCTGCATTCGTTTGTATGGACGTTTTTTATCTTTGGGACAGTGTAACTTGCGATCAAACATTCAATTTTGAAACAAAACAACAGCAAGTGGCTCTTCGCAGTATATTATCGAAAAGCCACCCTTCATTTTTCATGCTGCATTCGTTTGTTTGGACGTTACTTTTCTTTGGGACAGTGTTACTTGCGATCAAACATTCAATTTTGAAACAAAGCAACAGCAAGTGGCTTTTCGCAGATAGTATTGTCGTTAAAAGCCACCCTTCAGTTTTCATGCTGCATTCGTTTGTATGGATGTTACTTATCTTTGGGACAGTGTTACTTGCGATCAAACATTCAATTTTGAAACAAAGCAACAGCAATTGGCTTTTCGCAGTATATTATCGAAAAGCCACCCTTCATTTTTCATGCTGCATTCGTTTGTTTGGACGTTACTTTTCTTTGGGACAGTGTTACTTGCGATCAAACATTCAATTTTGAAACAAAGCAACAGCAAGTGGCTTTTCGCAGTATATTGTCGAAAAGCCACCCTTCATTTTTCATGCTGCATTCGTTTGTATGGATGTTACTTATCTTTGGGACAGTGTTACTTGCGATCAATCATTCAATTTTGAAACAAAGCAACAGCAAGTGGCTTTTCGCAGTATATTATCGAAAAGCCACCCTTCATTTTTCATGCTGCATTCGTTTGTTTGGACGTTACTTATCTTTGGGACAGTGTAACTCGTTATCAAACATTCAAAATTAAATATTTTCTAATACAAAAAAAATGCAAAAAACTTATAAAAAAAAAAAAACCAAAGAGACTGAAGTGCTCGTTTGCATTGAAGTGTATAAAAGAACATGCATAATATGTACCTACTGTAACAAAAGGACTTAAAAAAAAAATTAGCTAAACTAATTGTTTCAAATATGTAATTGTTTGCTTGTTTCGTTTGTTTGTTTATTACGTTTGACTAACTACTTGGACGACACATACTGTGCTTCAAATTTAATGGCAGACAGGCAACGCATACGCATACATTAACGTCTAATAATAATGTTGGCACTTTAGCATTTCGCGTCGTCCACGATAGACGATTTGTAGGTGTTTCAGGTGTTTTTGTTTTTGTTTTGGATAATTTTTGACATTGATGTTGTTGTTCTTGTTCTTGGTGTGCTTGATGTTTTTGTTGTTGTTGTTCTTGTTGTTGTTGTAGTGTTGTTGTTTTTGTGTAGTTGTTATTGTTGTTGTTAGTTTTACAATTATTATGCTGACAATATGCTATTGTTGTTGTTGTTGCTGTTGTCGTAGCATTATTATTATTATTCTTTTGAAAATAATTATTAATATTTATATTATGCGCAGTAGCAGCATCACATACGACGTTTAACACTCTTGCATGCAACATTTTAAAATATTCATCCTCACCAATCGGTCGCCAAGAGCCACGTCTATATGGCTTTGGGATTTGTCCAGTTTCTGCATGATTTGATAAATTCATAACTAAATCCTCCAGCATTTGTGAACGTGTACGTTCTTGCATGCGTGCAAATTTTGGCGCTGAATATGATGCACGTTCACCATTAACAATTTTTGTTAATAGCCATTCGCTGTTTTTGAGTTAATAAAAAGAGAAGGAGAGAGGAAGAGAGGAAGAGAGAGTGAGAAAACATTACTAGAATTTTTATTTTTTTATTTATAAAAAAAAAACAATTCACGTTATAAAAATTAGAGTTAACAAAACAAAACAACAGCAAGTGGCTTTTCGCAGTATATTATCGAAAAGCCACCATTAAATTTTTCACGTTACATATCTTTTGGACAGTGTAAAAAATCTAAAAAAAAATGATGTGTCTCTGTAGTCGGACAGTAGAAGGGAAACGCATATAAATATGCAATTCGAATAAATCATTTAATAAAAAAATATATATACGAAGTGTCCGGCCTGGCTCGGGTGTCACAAATAGTTCATTTAGAATATTTCTTTGACATCAACCAGCTATTCCCACCGCCCATTTTTCAATTAATTACAAAAGGTGATACCATGGGTCCCAGGGCATAGTGATATTCCCGGGAACGAGCAAACTGACACGGGCTATCCTGTGGATCCCAGCTAGTCGCGGTACAAATCCCAATGAGTGCATGGGTCGCCAACATTAGGAATCACTTCACCTCTTTAGGCAATAAAAAATTGATTGATTGACCTCAAACGTGCCAATGCACTACTGTTAAACACCCGTAAATAGCTTACGAGACTAACAGCGGCTATCACGGGGCATTGGCCCATTGGGCAACACGCGGTTAGATTTGGTATTCCTTATAACAGTACCTGAAGAAGTCGTAAGGAAGAGAACACTGCAGAAACGTTAGAACGCTTTCTCTGTGTATGGACGTTGGCAGTTAGAATCGCTGAGCTATCTATCCCTCTTATGTCTCTCCTAACTATGGTCCTTTCTTAACTGTACTGGTTGGCTCTGATCCTACAAAGCCTACCACGTAGAAAGGTTTCCCGTACGAGAGTTTTATGTTAGCAAAACGGCAGTTATATCAACTTGCGGGGAAAATAGGGGTTTTCCCCCCCCCCCCCCCTTTCTCCACAATATAAAACTATATTTTGAAAATTTTAAAAATTAAACCACCCCCTCCCCCCCCCCCCCCGTTGAACAAAACTAACCCCTTTCTAATAATCATTTTAAAAAATTCTAAAAAAAAAAAACACCCCCCCCCCCCCCACCATCTACAAAACAAATTAAATTTTTTTTTTTAAAATAAAAAAAAAAAAAACCAAAAAAAAACTTAAATAAAAACCAAAAAAAAAAAAAAAAAAAAAAAAAAAAAAAAACCCCCCCAAAAAAATTTTTTTTTAATACTCAAAAAAAAACACAATTTTTTAAAAAAAAACAAAAAAAAAAAAAAAAAAAAAAAAAAAAAAAGGAATTATTAAAAAAATAAAAAAACAAAGATGTCATTACTGACCGATTTTTGATTGAATATACATTTTGTCGATTATAAACCCGATAACATTTATCGATAGCAGTGATCACCCTCACATAAGAAGTTTCCCTTATAAAAAAATTCAATATATCTACTAGAACCCTGCATCGGTTAATACGTCTAACGAATATATTCGACTTATAAACGACTAACCGAAAGACTTGATTAAGCTCATACATTTACCCGATTAAACGGCTTAATTTTGAAAAGATAATAGTCTAATACATATGTTCAATACATTACCGAAACATTGGACCCTTCTCGAACACTGATTGTTCCCAAAGATAGGGTTTATAGGCGCCAACTTCATCGCGTGTAACTACAGAGACTTCATAGCGTGTTGGTTTATGTTTAATGCGCGCTGAAACGCGTACCTAATAAATTTCAAAGAAAATATTATATTTAATGTATAAACAATCTTATATTATGTTTCCACTGGCATAAGCGTTTGCGTAAAACTATTGCTCTCAAAAATAAATAGACTTTTCAAACATAAATTCTTGCTAAATAATTAGCAATGCCAGCAGTTTTGTATATGTTTGCTTTACGTTAATACGTACGCCAGGGTAAACATAACTTTAAATAAAAATTAAATTTTCAATGAAAAGAACGAACCAATATAAATGTATGCAAAAAATGACTTTTTATGCAGGAGGGACTAAAACGTGTATTGTCCGCTTCTAGAAATACAACACAGACAATATCATTGCCAATGTGTCGTTTACGTTGTAATTTTTGTGAATCGTGCTTTTCATGCGGCAACAGCGTAGAGACGTGAAACATGATCTCAATATTGCGCCAGTTTGTATAAACGGAGTAAAGACCTGCAGAAACAAAAAAAATTTAACAATGATTATAATTGTAAAAAAAACATTTGAACAAAAAAAGTTCTTAATCGAACGAACAAGACAACCGAACCGAACACCCATGTTGGTTTTCGTCATTCAAAATACACCACGCTTCATGTTCAATTCGGCGATAATGCTAGAGAGGTAATATGGAATTTCCGAAAGTTTTTAACTGGGAGCTAATGTGGGCCTTAAGACCGTAATATGGGAATTAAGAAGAGATTCCTGAAGTTTGACCTTTCGTCTTATGTGGGCCTTAAAATTCAAAACCGTAGTCCAAGATTTATCAAAATTTTTCCATGGGGTCTACTGGTGGCCTTAAAATCGAAGTATGGATATATAAAATAGTCGATGAAGTCCATGGTGTAGGTGTGTACTAAGAAGAGCTTCCTGAAAATTTAGACCTGGGGTCTAGTATGGACCTTAAAACAGAAATATGGAAACTAAGAAGAGATTTCTGAAAAGTTTGACCTGTCTTCTAATGTGGGCCTTAAAATTGAAACATGGAAATATAAATAGTTTGGTATAGTCCATGATGTAGGTGTGTACTTAAAAGAGATTCTGAAAATTTTAGCCTGGGGTCTAGAGTGGACCTTAAAACCAAAATATGGAAACTACGAAGAGATTTCTAGAAAGTCTTGACCTGTTGTCTAGTATGGGCCTTAAAATCTGAAAGTATGGATATATAAAATAGTCGATGAAGTCCATGGTGTAGGTGTGTACTTAGAAGAGATTGCTAGAAAATTTTGACCTGGGGTCTAGTGTGGATCTTAAAACAGAAATGTGGAAACATAAAATGTTCGATATAGACCACGATGTACGTGAATACTAAGAAGAGATTGCAGAAAGTTTTGACCTGGGGCGTTACATGTGTGCTATAAAAGCGAAATATTAGGAAAATTAAATAGTTTACATATATATTCCACGTGTTACAAAGTTTTTTGAAATTTGTTCCGTGGAGTACAGTGGCGAACGGAAATTTGAACCAACAAAGTGGACCAGGATTTACTGAAATTATAGAACATAACACTTTTTTGGTGGGTCCAACAAATTTAATTTCTCAGTAACGGAAAGAGCAAGGTCCATAAACAGGATTCTTCTTAAAAAAATAAGACCATTAGCTTTATAGGGGACTATGGGAAACGCTGAGAGCTGACGCTAAAAACATTTTGACAGCTTTTCTTGCTGGAACCAAAAAGTATAAACTATAAAGAGATGCCTAACATGTGTTGTGTATACGCTTACCTGTTAGATCATGTACCGTATCAAGGCCACCTTTGTATTTATCGAAACCGCGTAGACGCACACGATCCCCGAGTAGCGTTAAAAATTCATCAAAGAGCGGTGAATTTTCATTATTGTCTAAGATTTGCTCTTCGGTAAATTGTTCCTCTTTAACAAATATAACGCCAACTTTGAGTTCTGATTTTATAAAAACCTAACAAAAAAAAAAAAAAAAAAAAACAAATAAAAAAATAGTTTTGAAAGTTATGCAACATTAAATAACATACTTGATCTAATTTTAATAATTCTTCTGGTGTATCAGGCAATTGTCCTAATGTTAATGGTGGATTTAGATTAACTTCTTTACCCAATGATCTAACTACCTCTTCACGGTTATATCTGTAAAAAAGAAATGAAAAAAAGATTAAAAAATATAAATTAATAAAATTTAATTTAAAATCGAAAAATATTTTATGCTATGTTTTCACTTGCGTTAGCGTTAACGTAAAACTGTTGCTATCGATATCAATGGCTGCTATATACTTCCTTAAAAAATGTTTTTTGTATGAAGACGTTGCATTGCGTTACGCAAACGCAAGCGCCAGTGAAAACATAACTTCAAACAGTTTACAATATATACGCACCTATCGGCAAACACACATGATGCCGGTATCAGACCATGCACCGTATACGAACCGGCACGCACCAATATACGAAACTGATCACGTCCATTGAGCGTCTCCTGTTTGATGGATAATATAACTGGGCCCAAATCTTCATCGCTTGTGAAATAATTCCAATGTTCAGTGGCATAGAAATATTTCTCATATGTCTCCTGTTCGACGGAGATGAGCTCGAATGCGCCCTGCTGATCCCATTGTTCTTCGATTGTAGTCTTTCTGCGTGGACTATAAAAACAAAAAAAAGTATATAGTGTACATTTTGTATATATATAAAATTTATTTAGTTTTATTTTTGTTGTTTGCATTTTTATGTAGAATAAATAATCTGATTTTACTTAAAATATTCATGTCGACTATAATTTTTAATGATGTCCAGTTGCAAATTTACATAAATATTCTCACAACTTGAAAGTTTTTTATAACACAGCGCACATCACATCTAATCGCATCGTATCGTATCCACTATAATGGAGGTCGCTGCTTTCAATTTGCTTTATAAAATTTTTTAAGTAAGAGCACTCAATTTTAATCCCAGCACAGTTTGCAAGCAAAAAAAAATGCTACGCAAAACGCACAAATTTCAACAAATTTTCACACTATTTTCCTCCTTTTTTTGGTTTCTTCTTTTTATTTTTTTTTTTTTTTTTTTTTTTTGTATTTTGCTGTATCATGGATTGCGGCAATTTTTTTGCATAGTGATGTGTATGCTGGTTAGTGATGTGAGTTTTTTACATTTAGAAAATCGCAAAATGTTTCCGAATTCAAAGAAGTTTTTATGTAAGAACCTTAAAATGCGACTACAGAAAAACCGTTTGGAAGTGACCACTTAAGTTCTTAAGAGAGTCTTAGTTTCAAATATGGTGTTCCTATCTCTTATAGTCTCCGAGATAACCATTTCTATACGTAAGACAGCAGGATGGACATATATATCGATTCCTTTTTCAATGCTGATCAAAAATGTTGAGTCGCAATGTGATTAGCAACTGTGACTTGAAAACCGCAATGACTGTAAACTGTGATAATATCGCGATTCACGAAAAATTAGCGATTAGTGAAAAGGTTCACTGTTTGCGAAGAGCATTACAAAAAATCGCCGATAGCTTTACATGTTCACTGAGAAATAAGAAAATCACAAATCACTACTTTCAGTCGCACTGCGATGTTGTAATTTACAAATCACTGTGAGAAAATCACCGAAAGTGATTTATTTGCCAACAGTATAACAGATATAACTTAGGGTACTAACCCAGCTGGTATGATCCAACGCTTCTCGATACCCGTTCCGGATCTCAATTTTCCGGACGTATCGTGATGGTAGTTATGGTCTCTTAAGTCCATGCCCCTGCCGCAGAATTCACCACTGATGGGGATTCACTTCTGTGTCTGCAACCTAGAGTACTTCTGTTTCTTTTAGCCATTTTTCTTATGGTTTCAAGTTCTTTTCCGGTTGAGGGGACCAAGGCCCCTGCGAAAAAACC